>JBAJMU010000004.1:15283483-15399380 GCA_037952995.1 Hyposoter didymator | reverse complement strand
GGGGGGGGGGGGAGCAAGGAGGAGAATGAGAATAAAGTCGCCAAGAGCTTTTGTGACTGCGCGATAGGAAATTTAGCGCTGAAAAGAAAGGAATGGAAGCTGCAGATGAGAGGAGAAAAAATGAATGGGAAAAACGCAGAAGACAAGCGAGCGAGAGAGAGAGAGAGAGAGAGCGACAATGGTCGTTGGTTTTGCCGTCTGTTTCATATTATTCCTTATATAGATGCATGAATATACATACGAGCGCGACTCATTCCGAGTCTCTTTTTTCCAGACTTTTAAATCGAGAGCCTTGAAGATTTCTTTCATTCGCTTTCTCCAGGATTTATGACGTGTCTAATGTCACTTTTTAATGCTTTCTGACTTTTCCACTACATCTGACATTCTCGTTTAATGTTTCTTCATTGTGCAAGCTCCAGTTATGCTTCCGAAATTTCAATATTTATGAATAACTGTATATAGTTAATGTAATCAACATTATTGACGTTTCGAGTACACACTGGGTCATTTTGACCCCGACAATTTTCTGGAGCCGATCGTTTGGAATTTAATGGCAACGATTTTTTAAAATAATTCTTAAAGTACACACTGGGTCATTTTGACCCCGACAATTTTCTGGAGCCGATCGTTTGGAATTTAATGGCAACGATTTTTTTAAATAATTCTTAAAGTACACACTGGGTCATTTTGACCCCGACAATTTTCTGTCACCGATTGTTTCGCGCTCAATTTTCGTTTACGTCAAAAAATTAAAATTTAGGGCTGTGGATAATTTCCTACGAAAAATGTCTTGGGTCAGATTGACCCCGATTCGTGTGTGAGAATATTAATTTTTTTCCTACAATTTATTTATAAAATTGGCCTGGAAAAAACTTGGAGTTGATTCTCCTTGGTCGAAGGAATTTTTGCTTTGATAAGAATTACTGTGGACACCAGCCTCTCGTGTATATTCTGCTCGGCTATAAATAACGAAATTTCATCGCTATTCTTGAGCCCCAGAAGGTTAAGACTGTCTCGCATACTTTGCACAGTCTTTTTTCTCTTGTTTCTCTTCGATACTCGTGTAATTCTTGGATAATCCAATATCCAGGACAATTATGCGAGTGATAGGATATCAACGGTTTTATTGGATTAAGGGGGTGAAAAGTATCTCCTCGCTAAGATTACCGAGCTCAACGAAGAGGATAATCTCCTCGGGTAGAAATATTTTGTATTGGATTCTTCTAACCGACAATATATTAATTTGTGTCGCTCGTAAATGCTTTTTCCACGACTGCTCGGCAATGGGCAAACTTATTTCCACGATAAATTTAAAATTAACCTTTGGAATGTCGATAATTGCTTTTGCAACGTTTTTTTACGAAAAAAAATGAAAAAAAATCGACGTGACTCGAAAGTTTGTTCGGGATCGTTATTTTTTCAGTTTTTTCGGTTTTTTAAATGTCGCAATTCCGAGGTCGGGAAAATGCCGAGAAAATCTGTTGTCACGTTTTTTTGATGCTCGTATTTCGGGGTTTTTACGACTCAACAAATATGATGATAACGAATTGGCTGAGAGGGAAAGCTCGCGGTGGATTTAAACGGTTCGAGCGTTCTCCGAGACTCGCGAAATAACTTGTATTTTTCCGCTGGTTTTTAAGGGCAGTGTGACTAATTGAAAGGGAGTAAGATCCGAGGAGGAAAATCCTCTGTGGGTGTCTGCACGTCTCGTTGAGGTTTAATTGGTCGCGTGGCAGCAGCAGCAGCAGCAGGAAGATGCGGCGAGAGAATTCTCTACCTGTCGTTTTTCCGGTAACGCGGGCGGGCTGGGCCCTGGCGCGGTAACGAGGGCGTAACTGGAAGACCAAAGGCCACCCAGTGAGCGTGGGCTCGTTTGTTTTTATTCCTCGTTTATCCAAATTACGCGTGGGTCCACGTTTTCGGCCCGTGAGTCACGAGGCTTGAGGCTGCGCATAAATTTCACCAAATTACTTCGGTAAACGGCCTCCGCTTTTTGTGTACACGAAACTCAAGATTTCCTCCAGTCGTAAAATTTTTTCATCATTTTTTCTTTTTTTTTTTAATCAAGTCAGAATTTTACAAGGAAATTGACATTTTTTTTTTCATAAGAGTCTTTTTTTTTACGAGCATCAAGTTCGTTCAACTTTGCAAATTTTTTATTTAAAGAAAAAGGAAAATTTGGTTGACGAAAATGGAAAAATTTGGCTGACTCGATAATTTTTTTATTTCATGCCAAGTTGCCTTGAAATTTCTAGAGAAATTGCATCACATTATGCATATAGAATGATGCCAATATCCGTAGGGTGAAGCACAAGAGAATTCAGACTCGTTGTGGTTTCTTATCAAGTCGCGGGAAACTTGGTATCGAGCTCGACCTGTATTATAACCAGACCAACTCCCTTTCTCGCTCTCTCTCAACTGCTTTACAAGACGCCAGTTTGCTGTCTACTCGAGTGATGCAGAAGCATCACAATTTTGGCAAGGAATATCGAGTTGCTTCAACATCAACATATACGTCGCAGGCCCGGCATGTCTATATGCCCACTTTCCCTCTGAATATCGAAATACCTTAAGCTCTGCAGAAATTATTGAGGGAACTCGCCAATTACTGCATTACGATCATCATCGTGTACCTTCATTATAATTTGATGCGGCGGGGAGTGCATGAAATAAAATATTCAATTTGTAAGTTGCCTCCTCGAGTTGCTCAAGATGCACGATGCTTAAATCTTGCTCTTTGGGAGCAACTATATTTTTTAGTTCGACTTACTCATACAGGAAGCTTGAGCAGCTTGGGGAAGAAATTTGCAAATTTCAATCTGCAATGTTTTTTGTATTTGAATTTAAATTATGTACTTTCGACAGTTTTTCTGGAAAGTTAAGAGGACGGAGGGACTTGTATACAATATCTTTGGATATTTGCGGAAATTAGAGCGGTTGGACGATTTTTCGAAAATCTCAAATTTTCGTAAAATTCGAAAAATCATGAAATTCAAATCGTTCAAATAATATTTCCATTCCAAACTTTCTATTGTGGTACTCTTTTTGTAAAGAAAAATAATTAGTGATGAATCTTAAAATTTGCGGAAGTTAGAGCGGTCGGACGATTTTTTGAAAAACTCAAATTTTCATAAAATTCGAAAAATCATGAAATTAAAATCGTCCAAATAATATTTCCATTCCAAACTTTCTATTACGATACTCTTTTTGTAAAGAAAAATAATTAGTGATGAATCTCAAAATTTGCGGAAGTTAGAGCGGTTGGACGATTTTTCGAAAATCTCAAATTTTCGTAAAATTCGAAAAAGAATGAAATTAAAATCGTTCGAATAATATTTCCATTCCAAACTTTCTATTATGATACTCTTTTTGTAAAGAAAAATAATTAGTGATGAATCTTAAAATTTGCGGAAGTTAGAGCGGTTGGACGATTTTTCGAAAATCTCAAATTTTCGTAAAATTCGAAAAATCATGAAATTAAAATCGTTCAAATAATATTTCCATTCCAAACTTTCTATTATGACAGTCTATTTATAAAAAGAATAATTAGTGACAAATCTTAAAATTGAGGGAACTCTTTTTTTTTTTTTAACGAAACGAAAATAGGAAATGCAAGAAATTTGTGACTCACCGTTGAGCACGTGGACGGCGATGGTCGTCTTGGCCTTGTCGGGTACGACGCAACTGTAATTCCCCGCGTGTCTGGGAATCGCTCTGTCAATGAAGAGAGTGCTCGTTACAATAGCAACTTCTTTGTCGTTTACGATCTCCGTCGTTCTGTTTTCACTGCAACGATGGAAAAACAAAAGTCGAACTCGTTTATTTTTGCTTCCTCAAATGAGCGATGAATTTTTTTTTTATCCTCTGAACAAATTTTCATTTCAAGCCTGTGAAGCAATATTTTTCACCCTTCGAGTGCATACTGGGTCAAATTGACCCCAACAATATTTCGTCACCGATTCTTCGTCTGTACAAAAAAAAAAAAACGAAAAACGAATTTTTTCCTGATTACAACGCTTCGAAAAACGCCTCGGGTCAGATTGACCCAATGTGCACTTCCAGGACTCGAAGGCTTTGATTCTAATTTTAAAAAAATCGAGGATAATTCATCGTAAAATGAAAATTTGAATGTTTTTTAAAAATTTTGTTGATTCGAAATATTGGGTGGGGGAAAAGAGAAGAATGAAATATCTCGAGGATAAAATTTGCCACGCGAGTGAAACGTTTTTGACCCAAAGAATATAAAGTAACTCGGGCGCACACGGAAATCTCTCGTCGCGAGTTATATCACATCCTCGTTTGTATCCCAGGACGAGGATAGAACAGAGAGCTCTCGTCCTTAATCCCCCATGGGCCAAATAGGAATGGCAAGTTATACAGCCGCGTATATATTTATAGATAAACATATATGTGGAGACTGGAGTGTGTCTCTGTGTATCTTTGTCACTTGGACGGGCGAGTGTTCTGGCGATAGTCACGCTTCCGTTCGCGGGAATAATATGCTCAACTATAAATCTCGTAGTATGTGCACACGACACAGAGAAATATTCTCCGGCGAATATTGTAATTTTGCCAATTTTCATTGTCCACCACCGAACGAATGAGGAGTTGGCAAAAATTTGTTTTATTTCAATTAAACGAGCTCGCGTTAGTTATGTCATTATTACGAATGGAAAGTGTAACGCGAGGCAAAAACTATAGTATTTCGTTTGCGTCGGACAGAAAAATGCAAAAATTAATTAAAAAGCAAATTAGCGCGTTTTCATTTTCTCGAATAATGTGTTGTTCATTTTTTTTATCAACCAATCACAATCCTTCATTAAAAGTCTGAGAAATAAAATGGGATCGAGCGATTTACAAGGACGCAAGAGAAATCCTTTTATTTGAATACCCACCTGACGTCGTCGGTGAGAGTCTCATCGCCTCTCATCCAAAGAACAGACTCGTTCAACCCTTGCACAACGTCTCTCGCTTCGCAGCGAAGTTTCAACGTGCTCCCAGCTTTGAGGTGTCTCTCCCCGGAAACTGGCCGTCCCGAGTCGTCGCTTATCGTCAGAATTGGAGCTGCGAGATAAATACGAGATAAATACTAACCAAGAAACTAAAAGTACGAATTTGTACACAATGTTTGATGCAATTTGCAAAAATTAGAGGGATTGGACGTTAGAGCGTCGATACGATTTTTTTGAAAATTTCGAAATGCAGTTTTTTTTTTGTATTTGCATCGAAATTATAGAATTTTGACAACTTTGCTGGAAAGTGAAGAGTAAGTGAAGACTTTTGAACAATATTTTGAAAAATTTCGAAAAAATGAGGCGCGTAGACGATTTTTCAAAAAACTCAGATTTTTGTAAAATTCAAAAAATCATAAAATTTAAAACGTGCAACCGATGTTTTCCAAATTCAATACGAACCTTCCTAATACGATACTCTATCGATAAAAAAAAAATTAGTGATAAATCTTAAAATTTGGGCAAGTTAGAGCGTCGACACAGTTTTGAAAATTTTAAAATGTCGTAGAATTCGTATTTTTGTTGCAATTCCAAGAAAATTCTCAGAGAATGAAGAGCTTGCTAATTTCTGAAGGAAAAAAGACTGGAATACGTTGATTTCTTGGGTAAACGGTTGATTTTGATTTTTTGGAGAATGTGAAGGTGAGGCGAAGCGACCGATATATTTGCGGCATGATCCGGAGGAGATAGCAGTCAAGTGTAATCGTTGCGAATTGGATGATACTTTTAATCTCGTACATGTGGGATTTCATTGATCGATATGTATATACGAGCGAGAATCGAGATTTGGAATTTTCCTCTCGTCTCTCTGCAGTCGAGGATTTTTTTGCGTCGATGTCCTCACTCTTTTTGCCCCTGATTCAGGAGCTTTTTCTTCTTTTCTCTCTCTTCTTCTCGCTTTACACGTATTTTCCTTCTTTTCTCTGTCCCTCTCTCTCTCTCTCTCTCTCTCTCTTTTCACATCGAATTTTAGCGCTTTGGAGGAGGATCGAGGCCATAGAAATCCCCCTAGTATCAAAGAGATTTAGTGGTCATACGGACGAACCACATATTCTCTATTGCGACCACGTTTGGTCGTCTCCCACATCTTTCTTCTTATCCATCCGCTGTGGCACTCAGTCCCGGCGAGCTCTGGCCCTACGACCATTCATAAAAGTGTCGATCGCTAAATTTTTGAGTTACACGCTCGACGAGTTATCGAGGAGGAAAAAAGCGAGACTGTGCTGCGTTGCAGTATGTGCAGCGCGCGCGAGGAAACGGCAGATCATGGGATCCCCAGCATCCGTAAAATCGAGTCTTCGTTTGAATTTGAATCTCTTGCTGTTTTTTTTTCGGTTTTTTTTTGGAATTCTGAATGAATTTGCGGAAAATCACAGATTTAATTTTTCGTGCAGAGGAGGAGGTTCGCGAGGGCAACTTGAACTTTTGGATAAATTTTGGTGGCTCGTTCGCACACGGTGCGAGTTTTGCATGGTCGCCTCCGGTATTCTCTCTATTCTACAAATTCACCATGCAGATCGCATAGCACGAACGTTCTAGCTTGTACGAATGATTCTTTTCATCGAGAAAACCGCCATTAGGATTCAGAGCAACTTCCTAACTGCAATTCTCGAGGGGGGACCAACCGGGCTATGCAAATTCGCGATGGAAACAGGACTGCTTCTATCCCTGAAACGTAACAGCGTGTTTCCAGTGACTTTTCACCGAGCGACCTGCTAGACACGACTAGAGACTTTTCGGAATTTCTATAATATACATGTCTATGCACGTGGATGGCAAAATAGGATGGGATAACGTTGTAGCTGTTGCGACGAGGAAGACTGTCAGTGGGTTGTGCGGTAATGACGAGCTTTTCGAGTCAACGGACCAAGATCGTGTCTAGGGAGGAAAAAATGAAGGAAAAAAAAAACGTAAAGTGCAAAATTTGTTCTACTGTACTGTACTGCACCGTACGCATCATTAACGCGTTCGGGTCAAATTGACCCAAGTGTGTATAGGACCAAGAAAATGACTATTTTTGAAAGGTCGATCCATTATACAGGATCGGAAATGAATTTTATCGCGTAAACGTCACTCGGGTCAATTTGACCCAAGTGTGTATAGGACCAAGAAAATAACTAAATTTGAAAGGCCAATGAGTTACCGGATCAGAAATGAATTTTATCGCGTAAACGTCACTCGGGTCAATTTGACCCAAGTGTGTATAGGACCGAGAAAATGACTAAATTTAAAAGGCCAATGAGTTACCGGATCAGAGATGAATTTAATCCCGTAAATACCGCTCGGGTCAAATTGACCCAAGTGTGTATAGGACCAAGATAATTGTTTATATTTGAAAGGCCAATCCATTACAGGATCGGAGACGAATTTTATCTCTTAATAAATTGGCTGGTTTTATGGGTTAAGCCACACAGGATGAAGGATTAGCTGGAGATGAATACCGATCGTTAGGATAGATCGGTTTATCAAAACACGTCGGGATTTGGATTGATCATCCCAGTGGGAGACTCGGAAAGGACATTATATCGAATAGTGGCAACTGGTAACGCGTTCACCGAGTTTGAGTTAACAATCGGGAGGGCATATTCTACATGGATTTGGCAGGGTGCAGGTTGGTAATCGATCGACAATTTCGTCGACCCTAATCGAGACTGGAAGATGATCAGATTGGTATATATGGCAATACGTCGTACGTAATTATACGACGTCGTAGCTCTGTGCACACTATTAATATTAATGAGATTGTGTTGCAGTGGTTTATATAGGTGGAGCATTGAAATTCAATTATTTATAATTGAATAGTTAACGAAACAACGAGAGTTGCATTGCAACACGTTCATCCAAATGGATATAATTACATTTATGTTATTACCAAATCACTTGGAACTTGATTTGTTTGCTTTGCATCATTGCAGCATCAATTTTTTTGTGAAAAACTCTCATTCACAGGCTGCACTCGGTTCATTGTTTCTGCGCTTAATAAACACAACTTTACTCATTTTATTCCCACACTGAAAACAAAATTTTGTTGAAAAATATGGATATTTTGAATTAGAAACCGAACATACTGCCAAAATAACGAAAATTTTGAAATTATTAAAATATATTTTAGAAATTCTCTTCGGAAGTAAATTTTAGTCGTTCCACTCGTAAATTTCGCTGACAATTCCATTAAAAATCCAATATACTGCCAAAATAACGAAAATTTTGAAATTATCAATAAATATTTTAGAAATTCTCTTCGGAAGTCAATTTTTGTCGTTCCACTCGTGAATTTCGCTGACAATTTCGGTGAAAACCAAATTTACTGCCAAAATAACGAAAATTTTGAAATTATCAATAAATATTTTAGAAAGTCTCTTCGGAAGTAAATTTTAGTCGTTCCACTCGTGAATTTCGCTGACAATTTCGTTGAAAACCAAATTTACTGCCAAAATAACGAAAATTTTGAAATTATCAATAAATATTTTAGAAAGTCTCTTCGAAAGCAAATTTTGGTCGTTCCACTCGTTAATTTCGCTGACAATTTCATTAGAAACCGAATATACTGCCAAAATAACGAAAATTTTAAAATTATCTAACAAATATTTAGTTTACCGTATTCAACAAAATATCGACGATTTTTAACAAAATTTCATTTCCAGTGCAAGGAAATATTGAACAATTATTAAATAAATGAAAATTTCTATTTCCCTGTTGCTGCTCCTGATGAGAGCTAAGAAAAAGGTGGGGAATCCAAGAAACTTGCACATTTTCTGGCAGCTATTAATCAACCTGAGCTTTGTCCTTAATTTACATTGAAACGTTTGGATGCTGCGCCAAGCAGGTGAGCTTCGTATTCTCCAGCTCATAGAGTATGTTTACAGTTATACTCTGAGAATACATTATCATACGAGCAATGCGGATAGAGAGGAGCTGGATACGTGAGGACGAGGAGTGCAGGCCTTCCCGAATAGCTTCTGGCGAGTTAATGTTAATTGCTTCGAGACGCAAGCTACGCCAGAGGCGTCCGGAACGAGATACATTGCTATGGACCTAACAACGCCCTCTACGTTGTTCTCCCGCTCTGCTCTCCTTGTCTGTCTCTCTTATCGTATATATATTCGGCACGCAACTCACGCACTTCTGCAGTTACGAGCAGTGCATTAGACTCTGCATACAATTGTTGGAATTAAGTGTCGAGCCCATTAATTCACAGGGACACAATCATTTTTTATGGCGATCGACATGGTGGCTGGTGGAGCAGCGAAAAAATCATATTTTCGACTTACTCGACGATAAACCGATTTCCTCATAGTAAATGTGATGGTGAAACACACAAACTTTTCGTTCTTTGAGAATTTTGTTGGAATTGGTAGAAAAATACGAATTTTACGGAATTTTGAAATTTTCAAAAAAAAAAAAGTGTTTACGTTCTAGTTTGCGCAAATTTTGAGATTCATTACTAATTTGTTTTGTTTATCCATAAACTATCGTGGAAGGTTGGTATTGAACTTGGAAAATATTGATCGAGAGGTTTGAATTGAATAATTTTTCGAATTTTACGAAAATCTGAGTTTTTTGAAAAATCGCTCGAATTTTTGCAAATTTCGTAAAATATTCTGTGCAAGTCTGTATTTCCTCTTTACTTTTCAGCAAAGTGTTCAAAATTGTATTATTTTGATGCAAATAGAAAAAACACTGCAAATCGCTTTTTCAAGATGCTCAAGATGCTCAAAGTTTCCTCCCCATGGAGGAAACTTTGAGCATCGTGCATCTTGAGCAACTCGTTTTTTTCTTATTAAACTCTCGAGATCCGAACTTATAGTCGATCGATATTGTTTCTTGAAGGAGAACGGTTTGTCAATTGGTTTAATTTCTCGAACGAGAGTCCTCGATTTCATCATCTTGTTGGATCAATATTATTTTTATTTCTCATTTCTTCGTGTTTTGTCTGTTCTGGACCGGATGCGAATTGTTTGGTAAAGCTGGTCGAGTACGCAGAGAGCAATGAAAAGATATAGAAAAAGAGAAGAAGCAGAGAAAAAAGGAGATTGGCTGGTGGGGAAGGAAGAAACGAGGCTCTGCTGGAATCTCGAACTTATGGCACAAGGCTGGGGTGGTGAATTTTCCACGGGGACAAACACGAGCTCTTTATCATTTCTGTGTCGAGATGAAACAGCCCCGTGGACGCAGCAGCACAGCCAACAAACAAGAGAACCGTTCAAATTTCATTTCCGCAACTTTTCTTCATGCTGCTCCGATGGACCACATTCCAGAGTTTGTCAGGAAACAAACAAAAGAGAATATCTGGGAGTAAATAAAATACATTTTCTCTGCTGGACGATGAGGAATTTAATAGCGAATCAATTTCAAAGCGATGCAGCATCCTTGATCGATTCCCTTGCGATGTAAAGAAAAAAAGCTCATTTCGGATTAAGCGAGTCCTTCGTTGCCTAAACGAAAAGAAAATCACTGACCGAAATATAAAACTCGTTTGCTTCCAAATCTGCGTCGATTGATTTATTTATTCAATCAACAACGGTGCACGAGTTGCTGCGCGAACAAACTTGAGATTTCGAGAGCTTTGCCTTGGAAATGCTTGCAGGAGAGTTCGAGGATCGTGGAGAGCGCACGAACAACAGAAAAGCGAGAGAGAACGAGGCAAAGGAATAAAAGTCCTCATTGCGAACGACATTCTTACTAATTCAAAAGTTTAGACTTGCTAGAGTGACCTACATTTTTGAGCACTGTCGTTTTGAGGTAATTCTGGCTCCAGGCCTCGATCCAATGGATTTCCAATTTTTTTTTCTACCTCCACTCAATATTTTGAAAATTATTTCGTAATTTCATAATTTTACATAAAATTTCGAAAAATGGGAAAAGATTTTTATTTTTGAGAAATTGCAATAGAATTCCTTTGGCTGACACTTGTGTCGAAAATTTACAAGAGAATCCCATCGCCAGGCCTCGATCCAATGGATTTCCAATTTTTTTTTTCTACCTCCACTCAATATTTTGATAATTATTTCTGTCAAACTTCAGGCTCGATTATCGACCCAATTACAGAGAAAAAAAATGCGGGTATTTTTGCATTTTCTTATTTTTATTAATTAGATAGTTAATTAAATTATTTGAACGTGAATAATTTCAATAATTGAAAATGATTTTTTTAGCACACGTTAATGTAAAATGTCAACCCACCAAGAAGAAAACTCGTCGTGGAATTAAAATTTCGTGTTAGAATCGAACGAGGCAATTTTTTTTCGAAAAACTCGATTAAATAATTAATGCACCATGTGCATACGAAGTTATTGTGTGAAAAGTGCGAGCCATATCAGTCGCTGATAAAGTTCGGTAGAAAAACACATCGCAATTGGCCTTACTCTTCGTCCACGAGTAATTTTTTCTCTCTGCGGGTCAACGAGGGACCCAAACGTAGGGAATTCATTTCCGGCGTCTAGGAATAAAGAGTCCAACAATTGTGCACAACAGCTCGAGCTGAACGTCCATACTCGCGTGCATAATGTTGTTCGTAATGTGGGAAAAATTAGCTCGAGGTTAACGAGTGTCTCGATGGGTACGAAGCTTCTCGAAAAAGTCTCGTTCAACAGTGTTTTCCTTTTTTGGGGTCGAGAGAGAGTCGGGAAAGCAACGGGATGGCAAAAGCTTCGACGACTACCGAATTAATTACACGCTTCTCCGGTAAACTCCATCCGCGTCTCCCTCTCCCCCTTAATGACATATCGCCCTGCTTTGCTAATTCTTTATCACGAACTCTCTCGCGCCTTCTCTGTCTGGCTGTCCCTCTGCGCAGCTGAACGAGAATTAAATTTCTCACGAAATTTCATTAATTTGCTTGCACTGTGGCGCCTGGTCCGCCGAAGGGGTGCGGGCTTGTTGGAACCTTCGCACCAGGCCGCATGACGATTTCGTTCAATTTAAATTCACTCGTGACAGGCAAGCAGCCAGGGCGATGAGAAGGAACGAGCGCGAAACCGAGAAAAAGGGAAGCTCGAGAGTTACCAACTGTACGAGCAACGAAACACCGAAACGACCTGCTCCCTGCGCGTTGCCTCTTCATCAACTTTCTCTCTGCTCAATGACTATCTATATACGCGTGCGGGGTTAAGCCCTCCGAGTTATTCAAATTACGAGCGACGTCAACGTGCTAAATAATTAACTTTTATTTACCAAAGTCATTGAGTTTTGTCAGAATTCACTGAAATTTTAAATCTCCTCTAAATACGGTCGATCATTTGTGGGGGAAAGGAAATATGGAGGGAGCAAAGTTGATCGAGAGTTGCGAGAGCCTCCACTGAATACGACATTTTGTTGAAAAAGATGGAAATTTTGTTCGATACGTTCGGCTAAACGTTTTTTTAAATAATTCCAAAAATAGTGTCAGTGCGGCAAGAAATATTTTAGAAAGTCTCTTCGGGAGAAAATTTTAGTCATTCCTCTCGTAAATTTCGCTGACAATTTCGTTGAAAACCAAATTTACTGCCAAAATAACGAAAATTTTGAAATTATCAATAAATATTTTAGAAAGTCTCTTCGGAATCAAATTTTGGTCGTTGCACTCGTAAATTTCGCTGACAATTTCGTTGAAAACCAAATTTACTGCCAAAATAANGGAGCAAAGTTGATCAAGAGTTGCCAGAGCCTCCACTGAATACGACATTTTGTTGAAAAAGATGGAAATTTTGTTCGATACGTTCGACTAAACGTTTTTTTGAATAATTCCAAAAATAGTGTCAGTGCGGAAAGAAATATTTTAGAAAGTCTCTTGGGAATCAAATTTTGGTCGTTGCACTCGTAAATTTCGCTGACAATTTCGTTGAAAACCAAATTTACTGCCAAAATAACAAAAATTTTGAAATTATCAAAAAATATTTTAAAAAGTCTCTTCGGAATCAAATTTTTGTCGTTGCACTCGTAAATTTCGCTGACAATTTCGTTGAAAACCAAATTTACTGCCAAAATAACGAAAATTTCCAAAATTATCAAAAAATATTTTAGAAAGTCTCTTCGGAATCAAATTTTGGTCGTTGCACTCGTAAATTTCGCTGACAATTTCGTTGAAAACCAAATTTACTGCCAAAATAACGAAAATTTTGAAATTATCAATAAATATTTTAGAAAGTCTCTTCGGAAGCAAATTTTAGTCATTCCATTCGTAAATTTCGCTGACAATTCCGTGAGAAACCAAAAATACTGCCAAAATAACGAAAAATTTGAAATAATCAAAAAATATTTAGTTTATCGTCTTCAAAAAAATATCGACGATTTTTAACAATATTTCATTTCCAGTCCCTATTTTCAAACAATTTCGTCTATATCTTTGAAAAACTTGACTTTTTCATAACGACACGACGTGATGGCGAGGCCTGTCACTCTTTCCGCATAATTTCGATGCGGAAACGGTTTTCATTTTGATCGATTGACATCGTGTTCCCCACCAGCCCATAATTCCCGAGTGCTTTCGATTGGAACGTCGAGCGTTACAGCCACCAAGTAAAAAATCCATTTTTTTTTTCCCAACTCGACAAAGTCCTCGAAATTTTCACTAAGATTTTTCCTCTCAACGTCGACAATTGTTCATTCCTCGTTTTTTTTTTTTTTTCAAATTCCTATTCATTGATTATTTTTGAGAATTCAAACGACGCAATTTGTCGCTGGTTAAGATTTTTTTTTCGTTTCTTTAGCGCACGAAATTCATGAGCTATGAATTTTTGATGAGATTCGACAAAGAGTTTCTCTTCGTGCCACGCTTTTGCATTTTTTCCGCGGACACGGATCAGTCCCTCGGAGCGATCGGGAGTGTTGCCGAGATGTCCATGAGCCCCCGGTGATTATTCGGGAACAAGCAAATTTCCGAGAATGTATAAAAAAAAACAAAAAACAAATAAAAATAAAAATAAAAAAAAATGATAAAAAAAAATATATCGAACGAGAATCGCGTCTGAGCGAGAGCGCTTGTTATTATGTTTCGATCATGTCGACACGGCCTCACCCTCCCATTGCAAAGCTCAAGTTCCCACACACCGCGCCACGACGAACTTGCGCGTATATTCATAAACCCTGATCGACGTATAACTGGGAAATTGTTGACGAGCTTCATCCACGCTGCACGTCAGTTTCATTCGAGCCACTCTAAAATAACCAGCATACTGCTATTTTAACTTTTTAAATCCATCGAGCATAAAAATAATCCAATTATTTTTCACTCTGTCGACGGATATTCAATTGTATCTCAAGTTTTATTTTTCCCCCGCGATAACGCCAATTGCAACGTTTATTAAGAGTCAGCAATACGCAGGCCCGCGGAGTTTGTTGGTTTTTCCGTTAATTTATAATGATTTTCATGGAAGCTCGGCAGGATATTTCGAGAAAAAAAAAACGAAATTTCTTTAAAGGGGTCAAATTGACCCCGACAATTTTCCGTCACCGATTCGTTGCCATTTAATGGAAATGAATTTTTTTTTTTTGTATCGTTCGAGTACACACTGGGTCATTTTGACCCCGAACAATTTTAATGGCAAAGATAAATAACTATGAAAAATGTGTGTGAAATAAATAATTTATATTCACCGGAATACGACGGTTTGAAAAAAAGCCTTGGGTCAGATTGACCCGATGCACTCATAGAATGATTTTCATTTTCCTCAAGAAATCAATTTGGAACGATGAAATATTGATTATTTACAACAAAACGTCTCGACAAAACGAAATTATTTGAAAATTTCAATTTAAAACGTTTTTTGGATTTGCAATGAAATTTTTTAAATTGGCATAATTTTCTGGAAAGTAGGGATTCGTACACAATATCTTACAAAATTTGCAGAAACTAGATGGACGATTTTTTAAACTTCATTGTTTAAAATTTTCAAAAATTCAATATTTGAAATTGAAAATTTTTTAAAAAACCTCAGATTTTCGTAAAATTCGAAAAATCGTAAAATTCAAACCGTTCAATCGATTTTTCCCAAATTCAATACGAACCTTCCCTAGAATACTCTGTTTATAAAAAAAAATAATAATAACAAATCCCAAAATGTGGGATAATTAAATTTTCGAAAATTTCTCCAACGATTTGAAAGTTGTCGCTTTTTTTTTTTTTATTGGCAAAAGATTGAAATTGGGTCGGTGTCGGGAATAAAAAAGTGCAGAGGTCGAAGCAAAAGTTGAGAAAGCAAAATACAGGACATGGCGGTCGAGCTCGGAATTGACGAACTTGGGAACGACGTACGATGCTCCGTGTGTGTGGAAAGAGAGGACCTCGAGCTTGGCATGGATCAACCAATTCCATAACCATCTCCATATCACTGTACATCTCTCGTCTGGCGTATAAACGCAAAGAATTCGTTCCGTCGCACGAAGACACTCCGGAAGTGTAACAATGTCGATCCATCCGCTCGTCTTCTGCACCATTTCCAGTATATATATATGTGTGTGTTATATACTTGGGGCAAGTTTTGTTCAACGGTTGACCTCATAGTTTTTCTTCGTTCTTTATTCTTGGGGTTTTGTCTTTCTCAATATACGAAGACGCTCTTTCTCCTTTTTCTTCTTATTATGATTATCCATCGTTCTCCCTGTCTCTGTCTTTGTGTGTCGTGGTCGTCGCATGGTTTCTTGGATCAGATTACTGTTGGTTGGTTCTGGTTGTGGCTCGAGCTTCATGAGCGATATGGAGAAGGAAAAGCGAGGGGGTTTCCGTTGCACTGTGAGAATTCGTGTCGTAAAGGGAATTGACCCAACACACAGCAGCAGCAGCATCGCGACAAGAGTCTGTAGGCTATTCCACGTTGAATGCTCGCACCCCTTCGCTTTCTTCGTATCGCTCCAATCGATCTCGATATAAAACTCATCACTTTAGTCCCTGTTTTTCTTGCTCAGAGTCAGAATTGTGTCTTACGTTTCGATCGAAATGATGATTTTTAGTGGCAATTTTCTCGTCGAAGATTTTTTAAAGAACAATTTTATGCTGCAGGCTCGTTGTTCGAAAATAATTCTATTATGAATCTTTTTATGCTGCAGCTTGTTTCACTTTGAATTTTATTATTTATTTTTATTTTTATTTTGCTTTGAATTTTACGAAAATCTGACTTTTTAGAGAAATCGTTTACAATCTTTGTAAATTTTGCAAGATCTCGCGTACAAGTCTGTACTTCCTCCGTTCTTGTTAGAAAAGTTGTCGAAATTGATTTAAAAAAAAATTAAAAAATCAAGAAATGAATGAAAATTCGAATTTTCCGAAAATCTGAGTTTTTTGAAAGATCGTTCACAATTTTTGTAAATTTTGTAACATCTTGCGTACAAGTCTGTACTTCCTCCGTTCTTTTTAGAAAAGTTGTCGAAATTGATTAAAAAAAAAAATTAAAAAATCAAGAAATGAGTGAAAATTCGAATTTTCCGAAAATCTGAGTTTTTTGAAAAATCGTTAACAATTTTTGTAAATTTTGTGAGATCTTGCGTACAAGTCTGTTACTTCCTCTGTTTTGCTTTTTTTGAAAAGTTGTCGAAATAATTTAAAAAAGTAAAAAAAAAAAATTAAAAAATCAAGAAATGAGTGAAAATTCGAATTTTCCGAAAATCTGAGTTTTTTGAAAAATCGTTCACAATTTTTGTAAATTTTGTAACATCTTGCGTACAAGTCTGTTACTTCCTCTGTTTTATTTCTAGAAAAGTTGTCGAAATAATTGAAAAAAGTAAAAAAAAAAATTGAAAAATCAATAAATGAGTGAAAATTTTATTAAAAACGCTGCCAATTCTTTTTTTTTTTTAAATTCCTTATTAGATTTATCAATTAAAGGGACTCGGACCAAGTCGAAGGCTTTTGCGAAGTTTCGCCTTTCGGCTGTTCTTGCCTTTTCGATCTGTGGCTATGCTCGGTATAGAGAGAGGCGAAGATGATTCCAGGAGGGAAATCCAACCTACCAACCGTTATTGACCTTCGGGCAAACCTTAAACGCGATTATTCCGGGGATGAGGTTTGCCTTGGTCACTTCTGCAGACGTGGACCTTTCAAAAATGTAATTTTGTGTCTCTCACTCACTCGGTCTCGCTGAACGTTTCAGCATCAATGGGATTCTCGTCAACCTCTTCTCGTTGAGCTCAACAATAAAATCAACCTTTCTACCTGACTCGCCAATTATGGATAAATTGTCGCTGGACCTTTCCGGCCGATAAATTCCCCGTTTCTCCTTCATTTTCATTTTTCTACGTCCCAGCTGTACCGAGTTATTATTTTTAATTGAAACAAAACGTTCCCATCACGCAACTGTCAACGCGATCTTTATTCTCAATTCCGATAACGTGTCGTAAAGTTTTTTTTTTTTCTACCGGTCAGTAAATAAAATTTGCTGGCGACAAAAAATGGAGCAATTTTTCTTTCGATCATTTTCTTCATCGTTGACCCTTGGAATGCATGAAATTGTGTTTATGGCTGGCGACTCGATACTCATCGAAAACGTACCCGAGTTTTTTTGCATTTTAGGATTTTTAACCCTTCGAGTACACACTGGGTCATTTTGACCCGAATAATTTTTTGTCCCCGATCGTTCGGAATTTAATGGCATTCAATTTTCCTTTTCGTCAGAAAATTCGTTTAGGCCAATAAAATATTTACCACAAAAAACGTTTCTAAAAAAAAAATGAAACAAAAAATGCAGATTTAGCGAAATACAATGATTGGAAAAACGCCGCGGGTCAGATTGACCCAATTTACACTTACGTACCCGAGTTTTATTGCATTTTAGGATTTTTAACCCTTCGAGTACACACTGGGTCATTTTGACCCGAATAATTTTTTGTCCCCGATCGTTCGGCATTTAATGGCATTCAATTTTCCTTTTCGTCAAAAAATCCATTCAGGCCAATAAAATATTTACCACAAAAAACGTTTCTAAAAAAAAATGAAACAAAAAATGCAGATTTAGCGAAATACAACGATTGGAAAAACGCCGCGGGTCAGATTGACCCAATTTACACTTACGGGTCCACTCGGAGGGTTAAAATTTGTCATTCCAGTCAAAGTGCGGTGTATAAAGATAAAATAAACGTTACCAGTGATAATGACGTTGTACTTCTTCACCAATGATTTGTTCGGATCGATCTCGACCTGACACTTGTAGAGACCCGAGTCTCTCATCGAGGCGTAAGCGATTTGTAATCTCCAGTTGTCGGGATATCTGCGTGGAGAGAAAACAGAGATCAAACAAGAGTTGGATGCGGAAAGAATTCGCGTATCTCATTTCATCGCTAGACGCTCCATAATCTTCCGAGCAATTCCGTGCTCGATTGGATTCCATCAGATAAAGCAAAAGCTGTTTTTCGTCTTTTCTTCGTGAAGGAAAAGCTCCGAGCGCTTTTTCTCCTCGGACGAGACAATTTTTTTTTTCCTTTTTCAACAAATAATAACAAACGTTCCCTTTTTTTTTAGTGCTTCCAATTTTTCAAACAAAATTAAACCGAAAATGGAAAAGTGCGAAATACGAAATTTTTATTTTAAAGAAAGTTTGTCATTTTTTTAAATTGGAAATATCGAAAAATTCATTTCTCACGAGCCGCGATATAAAAATAAAAATAAACTTAATAAATAAAAATAATAAATAAATAAATAAATAAATAAATAAATAAATAAATAAATAAATAAATAAATGAATAAATAAATAAATAAATAAATAAATAAATAAATGAATAAATGAATAAATAAATAAATAAATAAACAAATAAATGAATAAATAAATAAACAAATAAATGAATAAATAAATAAACAAATAAATGAATAAATAAATAATTCAATAATTCAATAAATAAATAAATAAAAAAATAAGTAAATAATTAAATAAATAAATAAATATCACAAACCGGAAGGATTAAAAATTTTTTATTTACTTTTCTTTTCAAAATTCATAAAAATTGAATTTTTTAAAAAATTAAAATTTTCACCACATCAACGAATAAATTATTTCAAAAAACAGTAAATATTTGTCGAAACAATAAAAAAAAAAGTAATTGTTTGCGAAATTGCTCGAATGAGGATAAATGGACGATGTCGACTTACGTAAATTTGAGGCTTATCCTCCGGTCAACGCTGTAGGAAGCCTGATTGACAGTGAGCAGTCGAAAGGAATCGATGTAATGACGGAGCCAAGTAACCTGAGAAAAATAATAACGAAAAAGGAAAAATAATGGAATAATTATTGGTGGGAAACGTAGAGCAGGTTAGCATAATATTTATGCAACTCAGGAACACAAGTCGTCCCCTTTTAATAAAGTGTTTCATGCATATTCCATCCGAATTAAAAGACAATAAATCTGGAACACGTGAGGAGGATTTGTTTGTCCCCCAGCAGCCCCCGGAATCAAAGCCCTTGGTGGAAAGAGAAATGCACGCGCGCGCGCGCGCGATTTACTCTTTTTCCTCTTTATGCGGAGCAAGAGGAAAATTAGAGGGTGGGCGAGGGACAGAGCGAGATAGTCTCGTGTGTGCTCCGTAATTCCTTCCGTTATCCCCCGCTCGCTATATATACGCGAGGATCCTGCATGCCCTCGCGCTAGTAACAATAATATTTATGGATATCACGCACCAGGGATTTTGAAAGAAAAAAATAAAATAAAACGTACAGCTCGACCACCGCTGACTGTTTACTCGTTTGGCTATGTGTTCGGAAAGAAAAAATGCAGCAGAGTTCGAGCGAGAGAGCGAGAGGGAGAGTTTGGAATCCTATGGAAGTAGAGCGATGAGCAATGCTCGTCGCCTGGTGCAGTGTTGAGCTTTGCGAACTCAACTTACTCAGATATACACTCCGTTTATTTGCCTCCTGTAATAGCCATGGCCACCGAATCTCGACAGAAGGGATTTGGTATATATATTTGGTCCGTTTTGCACGTCAAAAGGCTCGCCCAACGAGTAGATACTATTTATGAAATCGAGCAAAAACGAATAAACGTATAAATTACTTGGAGGCTTGAGTGTGAATGGGAATCACGTGATTATTTTCGTAAATAATCACTTTCGTTAAAAAAATTTGAGAATTCGAGAAGAAAATAGATTTTTACAAATTTCATTGCATCGGTTATGAGGAAAATCTGCATCTGCCATGATTCACTCGTGAGAGTAACGAAAGGGAATGAGGGAATTTTGAAAATTTCGAAAAATGGGAAAAGAATTTTATTTCGAATATTAAAAATCGAGCAAAAACAAATAAACGTATAAATTACTTCGAGGCTTGAGTGTGAATGGGAATCACGTGATTATTTTCGTAAATAATCACTTTCGTTAAAAAAATTAGAGAATTCGAGAAGAAAATAGATTTGTACAAATTTCATTGCATCGGTTATGAGGAAAATCTGCATCTGCCATGATTCACTCGTGAGAGTACCCAAAGGGAATGAGGGAATTTTGAAAATTTCGAAAAATGGGAAAAGAATTTTATTTCGAATATTAAAAATCGAGCAAAAATGAATAAACGAATAAATTACGTCGAGGGTTGAGCGTGACTGGGAATCACGTGATTATTTTCGTAAATAATCACTTTCGTAAAAAAATTGAAGATTTTGAAATTTTCGAAAAATGTGAAAAAAAAATTGACTTACGAAAAATTGCAATGGAATTCCTTTGGCTGACATTTGTGTCGAAAATTGACAAGGCAATCCCATCGCCAGGCCACGATCCAAGGGATTTCAATTTTTTTTTTCTGTCCTTAAAATTTGAATAATTATTTTTGTTAAACTTCAGAAAGAAAAAAAAACGTTTGGATTTGGAGAAGTCGCTTTGTATCGATAGACACGTTTATATATAAAAAATGCATTTGCTCAGGTACGTGAGTTGAGAAAATCTGTGAGGCTTTGCCAGATTTCTCGAAATGCTTGTTTTCATTTCTCGAGGATTGAGGAAAGGGAGTGGGCTCGGTGTAGCAGCAGGTCGCTGACCAACAAAAAGACAATAATGGATTGCTTTGCAAGCTGGAGTGAGAATATGCTCGAGCCTTTCTGCTTGTGAGCAAGGTGGATATGACTTAATATATATTTAGAGTGTGCAGCACAGCCCTCGAGAGTTTTGCCAGAGCTTTGGAGCCCTCGAAACGTTGGCGACACCATCCACCTCTCACATCCTTCTTCCATCAGTATCGCATTTCGTATTCCGGAGAATACGAATCTCCGAGGAATTTAAAGCATCTGGAAGCGTGGCAGGAGGTCGGGATAGGGAGAGAGGAAAAAAGAGAGACTACACGAAGGAGAGAAACGTTTGGAGGTTGGCGATGGTAGAAAAAAACGTGGTGCAGGAGTCCGAACTGAGTCATTCCCGATATAGCAATGTAAAAAACTTGCAACTCCTTCCAAACTCGTTCTCTCCCTCGGCCCTTTCTCTTTCTCCTTCTATTCGCCACTCAACGTTCCTGCTCTTGACTCTACCCAACCCCTTAAGAGATGAACGATATTTCTCACGTTCCCAATTCCAATTTTATAATTAGCTTTTCGTTAATCGACTTTTTTTTCCTCCATCTTTTTCCTGGCCAAGAAAATTCAACTCGCATCTCGTCTCTCTCGCGCATTTCGTTGGTCTGCTTTTTTTTTTTTCATTTCTCTTCGTGCATGTCTTGCTCGAGACCTCAAAGGGTGTTGTGGTCTGAGGGAAATGTCGGAATTTAATAATCAACTCAATTTTAATTAACGAAAATATCACGCTGCGAAAATATTTGAAAAGCTGACAGAAAATAGAGTTGATGCATAATGAGAGTGGAATGGAAATATCTGTCGAATCGGTGCATAGACGAGGGACGAAAATTTTGACCCGTCATTGACACACTGGGTCATTCTGACCCGGAATAAAATTTTTTTTCACTTTTAAGGTGAAAGTGGAAATTTTATGTATTAATAAAAACTGGTGGAGTACACTCTGGGTCTGGTGGACCCAAAATCGACTCACTGGGTCTGGTAGACCCAGTACGTCGATAATGGAAACTTAATTATTATTATTTTGGAAGGAACGATTTTTGCATGGACGAGAGATGAAAATTTTGACCCGTCATTGACACACTGGGTCATTTAGACCCGGAATTAAATTTTTCTGGATTTTAAAGGTGAAGGTGGAAGTTTTTTGTGTCAATGAAAACTGTCTGGAAAGCTGACAACCTGGTGGAGCACACTCTGGGTCTGGTGGACCCAAAATCGACTCACTGGGTCTGGTGGACCCAGTACGTCGATGATGGAAACTTAATTATTATTATTTTGGAGCGAACGATTTTTGCATGGACGAGAGATGAAAATTTTGACCCGTCATCGACACACTGGGTCATTTAGACCCGGAATTAAATTTTTGTGGAATTTCAAGGTGAAGGTGGAAGTTTTTTGTGTCAATGAAAACTGTCTGGAAAGCTGACAACCTGGTGGAGTACACTCTGGGTCTGGTGGACCCAAAATCGACTCACTGGGTCTGGTAGACCCAGTGCGTCGATGATGGAAACTTAATTATTATTATTTTGGAACGAACGATTTTTGCATGGACGAGAGATGAAAATTTTGACCCGTCATTGACACACTGGGTCATTTAGACCCGGAATTAAATTTTTCTAGATTTTCAAGGTGAAGGTGGAAGTTTTTTGTGTCGATGAAAACTGTCTGGAAAGCTGACAACCTGGTGGAGTACACTCTGGGTCTGGTGGACCCAAAATCGACTGACTGGGTCTGGTAGACCCAGTACGTCGATAATGGAAACTTAATTATTATTATTTTGGAAGGAACGAAATGAATGAACAAACTGACCGTTCGATTACCGAGAAATCCAATTCGACAGTCGAGCTGAACGGTGCTGCCGATTCTTCTGGTGACGTTTCTTCCGTCTTGGTTGTCCAGGAAGTAGGGCCCGTATTTACCGAAGACACTGGGAACACTGGACAACAAGAACTTGTCGAAGCTTTGTCTGGTGGTTGTTGGAAAGTCAAGGTCGTTTGGACGGTCCATGTCCGTAATGACCGATGGTTTGATCTCGTAGAAGGTTTTGTTGGACTTGCCATCGGAAAAGTTGATCAACGGTTTGGTGGCGTTTTTCGAATTGGAATATCTCGATTTTCCAAAAGTCATTTGATTCGCAGCGAACTGGGAGGTTGGCACTTTGTCCACAAGACTCAAAGTTTCTTCGTCCTTGAGGGGCTCGTCTTTGTGGTCAAAATGATTCGGCGCGGAACGTGACGAGAAGGAGGAAGCGTGGGAATAAATGTCAGCTTGTTCCTCATTTGCCTCATTCGTTGTCTGCTCGAACGACGATCGGACTCTGATGGCTTTGTGATTATCCAACGAGGCGATGATACCGATATCCATGGGATCAGCAGCAGCCTCGACAGTCGCCCCATGCTTCGAAGCATCAGCCCCGATTATCGCAAGTTCCGGTAACGATTGCTCGGTCATTTGCCTTGTTCGTAGCAGCGATTCTTCGCTAACTGGAGATCCAGACAGAGTCTTGTGTTTACCAACTGTGAGTTGCGACAAAGTTGTCCGGGTGGATGCCATTCCTGGCTCATCCTTTAACGAGGCCCAATCACGAGCTAGATTCTCGTCTCTCGAGCCATTCGGATTCGGTGAATTCTCCTCTGCCACATTATTCGTCAACTTGTCAGTCCTCGAATCTTTACCAGCGATACGCTTAACGTGCCTGTCTTTACGCTCGCTGGACCAACCACCGGAAACTGGAGCAGCATCCTTCGCGTAATCGATCATGAGGTTGCCTGCTGGTGGGTAATTAGCCATAAATGAATTATCGGGATTGAGCAAGTTTTCCGATATTCGAGATATCGTTGTTGGTGTTGAATTGATAATGAGCTCGGTTTGGTCTTTGTGAATGTCGTTGATATCACCAGCAGCAACGTTTCTCACGGACTCTGGGAAATAAGTTATTATCTGTGACTCGTAACGCTCGGTTGCTTTCTCAAAATTCACATCGACGAGGCTTCCATCCGTAGAGACGGTTTTATTCGTTCGGGATGTCATTGTCGTTACTCCATGGCTCATTGTTATCGCTGACTCAACGGTGCTTGATCTTTCCTCCTTTCTGCTCCTCCTCCTCGTCGTCGTCGTCGTCGTCAACTCGTTCTCTTCTCTCGTTGTCTCCTTATCCTCGTATCTATCCAGGGATTTGGTTTCTTCATCTCGTCGAATAGTTTGACGTTCTCGAGGTCGACGACGACGGTAACTCGTGACAGGAGAATCGAGCGAGACGAGAAATTTTTCATGAAACTTTGGTGACGAGGAAACGACAGTAACGACATTAGAATCCGATTTTACTTTGTACTCGGATTGTTCATCAGCGGGACTTGCCAAAGCATCAACCTCGGACCAATCGCTCCAAGGATACTCCAAGGATCCCTTGAAATTCGAGAGTCTCGCGTCTGAGGAAGAGACGAGTGGCGAATGCTCGACAAATCTTGAAACTTCCGTTCCTGTTTCGTCCTCCCTTCGATCCTTTGCTCGAGTGATCGGAGGATGAGGAAATGGCCGGAGAGTACTACTCGATGTCTCAACCCTCGATGAGCTGTCTTCTCTATCGTTCTTGATCTTAACGAACCTGCTGCTGCTGCTGGTGCTGCTACGTGTTTGCTCCTTCGTCACCCTGACTACTGGGGAGCTGCTGACCACAGGCCACAAGCTTCTACTTCTCGGAGGCTCCGAACTCCTCTCGTTCCTTCCTGCAACACACATTTCACCCACTTACTAATTGCTCGACATTATTTCCCTAGCTGACCAGCTTGTGGACCGAGTAAACTCTCCATTCCTGTTTACTAAAAGTTTCAATAGTCTCCTGCATTCCTCATTTTTCCAGAAACGTGTCAGACTTGCCTGAAGGAATAATTTAAAATTGACGAATAAATTGATTTCGACCAAATCTCACGAAATAACTGTTTTTCGTTTTCAATATTAAATGAAAAAAATAAAAATAAACACCCAACCCGAATTTGAATATAACTCAATAATTAACGCTCCATTAAAGTTACAAAAGCAACCCTTAATATGATTATAATTATTCCTAAAATTGTTATAATTGAAATAAAATAATAAAAAGGAATAAAATAAATAAAATAAATAAAATAAATAAAATAAATAAAATAAATAAAATAAATAAAATAAATAAAATCAATAAAATCAATAAAATAAACAAAATAAATAAACTTAATAGAATTTTATAACCGACCACGACGTCAACTGTTTTTTTTTTCGTACGTCTAATTGTACAATGCGCAACGTCAGCTAAAATTGACTTAATAAAAATATTTCAACAAAACCACATGAAAATATCGATTTCTCACAAACGATTTTCCTAAAATAATAAAAATTAATAAAACAAGAAAATTCGTATTTGGAATTGTCAGTTTTGTATTAAAGAAACCTTAGCCAAAATAGTTCCGACAAAAGTCAATCGATAACAAAATATTTGCTTCATCATCGTTTTACAATGGACTCGATGAGCAAGTGCCAATACAGCAGAGGCTAAAAATGGCGTGATTTTCTGAAAAGCCCATTTTGCAGCGACGAATACAATTGAAACGTAACGTAATGTCCATAGGATCGAGGAAAACATAAAGCGAGACATTGTAAATTATGGAGGCGAAGAAATACGAGAGAGGAAAAAAAAAGGGAGTTTAGATCGCGCGGCAAATGTTGTGCATTGAGTTACTCCCCGCGCGCGAACGTAAAGTATATAGAGAAACGTGTCTGGGCTTATTTGGAAACACGTCCCGCGATATATCGGCATCGAATTTGTTTGCACGAGTCTAGGATATTGCAGGTTCCCACGATTCTGTGTACTCGTGGTGTGCGATTCGGAGAGGAAGGAGGAGAAAGAACGCTACTCAACGAACCCCTAGCACACAGCCATACGCCTCACTCGCTCTTCGTTTTCTACCTCTGATGCTTTTCACCTTTTTGTACACAGTTCTCTTTTTATCCCACCGGTACTTCCGGGGCTGTGCTGCTGTCTGTGTGGCAGCAGTCTCGGGGAAAGCAATTTCGCAGGCCAAAGTGTTGGGCACGCGTGTGATCGATCCTATCACCTAACTCTAGGTCAACGTTTCCTACCTTTTCGATGAATGTATTGCTCTCTGACCAACCTCCAACTAGCTGCACGATTTTCCTCTTTGCCACAACAAATTTTCACTCAAATTTTGAAAAATTCATATTTTTGGTCAAATTTCACGAAAAGAATCCGATTTTGGTCTCATTTTTTTCGTTTTTTCATGGAGAACGACGTGAGCCTGGGGCAAGTTTTGCTCGAAGTAAAAAATGATCCAAATTTTGAAAAATTCATATTTTTGGTAAAATTTAACGAAAAGGATTGCAAATTGGTTTCATTTTTTTCGTTTTTTTTTTTTAATGGAGAACGACGTAAGCCTGGGGCAAGTTTTGCTCGAAGTAAAAAATGATCCAAATTTTGAAATTTCATATTTTTGGTAAAATTTAACGAAAAGGATTGCAACTTGGTCTTATTTTTTTCGTTTTTTTAATGCAGGACGACGTAAGCCTCTGGGGCAATTGTTGTTTGGAGTGAAAAAGTTAGTAAAAAATGTCTGGGGTTAATTTTCCGTTTAGTTAGAAAATTTATTCGATAGATCCGATTGGCAATGACGTGATCAAACTTCGTGTCACGGATTCTGTTGAAATAAAAAATAAATATTCATTCGGAGAATGAAAATGTAAAGCAATGGAATGATTAATTAATATGGACAGTTGGGAGCGAATTGACACGCGTCGTTTGTCGTTTGACTCGACGCGCAGAGTGATTGCCTCAACAAACAGTTGGCTTTCCGACTTATTTATATTTTTCTTCAGTTCCCAGCTCCACAGAGTTCGATCGACAGCTTCGAGCGATGAAAATTCTGTCACTCGAATATTCTGATGGGATTTGAGGCAAAAAAAATTATTTCGATGCTGCAGGATCGAGTTTTCTTTTTTCTTTTTTTTTTTTAAGTTTTTCCTTGATTTGGACATTAGCGAACGATTCGAAATATTTAAGAACGTCCATTCGTCAACTTCAGTTGTAAAAATCCTTCTCAGACTTTTATCGCTAATGACGAAATTACTCTGAAGATGAAAAACGAAAAATGCAATTTTTCTCACCTGGAGTGGCTGTCACCAGTAAGGAGACTAAGGCGATTACGCCAAATCCCGAGGTACCTAGCCGCATCTCTTCGCAAGGTTTTAGTGATGATTCTCCCTCAGCCTTCGGGCACCTTCTCCGGGATCTCGATCATCATGGAGCCTGCAACAATGAGCCAAGAAGAAAAGGTTAAATAATGATTTTTCACTCAATAAAAATCATTGTCGATCCAGAGTGTCGTGTGCACTAAGAAATTTAAAAAACGTTGTATGCTAAATTTTCTATCGATAGAATTCCTTCAAAATCCTTTAAAATCCTTTAAATAAAATTAAATAATTAAATAAATAATAAAATGAATAATTAAGTAACTAATTAAATAAACAATTGAATAAATAATTAAATAAATAATTGAATAAATAATCAAATAAATAATTAAATAAATAATTGAATAAATAACTAAATAAATAATTAAATAAATAATTAAATAAATAATTAAATAAATAATTAAATAAATAATTAAATAAATAATTAAATAAATAATTAAATAAATAATTAAATAAATAATTAAATAAATAATTAAATAAATAATTAAATAAATAATTAAATAAATAATTAAATAAATAATTAAATAAATAATTAAATAAATAATTAAATAAATAATTAAATAAATAATTAAATAAATAATTAAATAAATAATTAAATAAATAATTAAATAAATAATTAAATAAATAATTAAATAAATAATTAAATAAATAATTAAATAAATAATTAAATAAATAATTAAATAAATAATTAAATAAATAATTAAATAAATAATTAAATAAATAATTAAATAAATAATTAAATAAATAATTGAATAAATAATTAAATAAATAATTAAATAAATAATTAAATAAATAATTAAATAAATAATTAAATAAATAATTAAATAAATAATTAAATAAATAATTAAATAAATAATTAAATAAATAATTAAATAAATAATTAAATAAATAATTAAATAAATAATTAAATAAATAATTAAATAAATAATTAAATAAATAATTAAATAAATAATTAAATAAATAATTAAATAAATAATTAAATAAATAATTAAATAAATAATTAAATAAATAATTAAATAAATAATTAAATAAATAATTAAATAAATAATTAAATAAATAATTAAATAAATAATTAAATAAATAATTAAATAAATAATTAAATAAATAATTAAATAAATAATTAAATAAATAATTAAATAAATAATTAAATAAATAATTAAATAAATAATTAAATAAATAATTAAATAAATAATTGAATAAATAATTAAATAAATAATTAAATAAATAATTAAATAAATAATTAAATAAATAATTAAATAAATAATTAAATAAAAATAAATAATAATTAAAAAATAATTTGACTAAAAATAAAATCACAATTTTCAGTAATTAAATTTTCAGTAATGAAAATTCAAATTTGATCTTTGCCATACAACGTCCTTAACTAATCGCCCCAGTTACGTTCGTATTTGGAGGAGGAACTGGAGCAAAATCGAGGATTTTGGTCCATGAGGTTGGCGGGGTTGTGAGATATGTGGAAGGCACTGTTTCGCTGGTACGATTTGACCTTCAACCGCTGGCATATTTGAGAGGACGAGAGAAATTAACGTGATATTGCAGATTCTAAGTTCTATACATGAAGCTATTTGAGACAGATATCGCGTGGTTCTCTTTGGCCAAGTCCTGGGAGAGAGAGGAGGACCGCGTTGGAAATGGTCCTCATCGGGAGTGCGGTCAGTGTGTGGATCTCCCTACGTTGCTGGAGCTTGTGAGCAAATACGTTGAGATAGTGCACCCAACGAAACGGATCGTCCAACACGTCGAGCTTCATATTTTCCGATAAAATTGAAAACTTGAAATTTGATACGACGATGACGAAGGAAATTCGGTTCCGAATTTATTGAGTCGAGGAAAAAAAAACAGTTTCGGACGTTTGGGATGCGAAGACCCATCAATGGTTTCGTGGATGTAAAGAAAATGTAACTTTTTATAAATAAATCGGAAAAAAAATATTATTGCGCAAAAATGGATCCCGTTTTCATAAAATTGTGTGTGGCTTCGTACAGTTCATCGGTAATAAAAGTGCAAACTCATATATGACCACGAGATCGAGGCCAAGTAAATTTCGAGCCACAACTCGAGCACCTGGTCGACTGGAAAATTAATGATTTTTAGAGAGAGGCTCTGGGTCTGGTAGACCCAGCGTTGAGTTACTGGGAAAACGAAATTTTGTTGAACGTGATCGATAAATTGTTGGATGCGTTCGACTGAAACTTTTTTTTTTCTAATAATTCCAAAAAATTGTCATTGCAGTAATTAATATTCTAGAAACTCTCTCCGGAAGATAAATTTTTGACGTTCCAAAACAAAATACACTGTCAAAATGACAAAAATTTTGAAATTATCGAAAAATTCAATTTTTAACAAAATATCGACGTTTTTTAAGAAAATTTCATTTTCAGTGTCAAGGACTCGATCAATATTTATCAACGTGATATAAATAAATGACATAAAACGTTTCCAAGTCGATAACGAGAGGGAGAGGCGTAAAAAATGAATGTATAAAGTCAGAGTCGATATTGTGCGGTGGCAGGCAAGTTGTTTGTTCTTGATCGTTCAGTTGTAAAAGTTGAACGATAAATATTGTTCGTAGAGTCTATGTCGACTTTGGAAATAGCCTGGAGAAGAGTTTTCAGTTGCATTTCGTTAGTTACGTCGAGTGTATGTGCACGTGCGTGTCTCGTATACTTGCGGAAGAGTGTGACTGTGGACGCGATGGTAGAGCAGCAGCACAGTGGATGCTGTGGCAGTGGCAGCAGAGCAGACGCAGTCAGGCTCGAAAATTTAAGCCACCATCAAGTACGAAACGAGGTAATAGACGCGCGGAGGAGTTGAATGGGTTAAACTTCTTAATTATCTTACGAGCTGCTACTATATACCGGGTGTGCACTCTCGTAACGGCTTAATATTCAAGCTTTTCTCTCTTTCTCAAACTTGCAGAATCTCCTTTCGCATTACCGCATGCGTTTTCCTTCCCTTTTCCCGTTTCTGCTCTTGTTCTCCCGCGACGTCTTTCTCATCGCGCCACTCAGCCTCTCGGATCCTTTCTCTCTTTCTCCGAGTCTCATTCTCTTTAACCGAGTCTCGTTGCACTTTCCGAAACAGGAGAGTGCGGAGCAGAGAGCGAGGGCGGGAAGCAGTCCGCCGTGTAGCCCGTGAACGATAGGCAAACTTTGGAAAAGGACGTGGAAACTATTGAGACTCAAACCTCCTTTTTCATTCGGTCGAACTGGAGACGAAATTTTGTTGGAAAAGATGGAAATTTTGTTGGGTACGTTCGACTAAACGTTGTTTTTTTTGAATAATCGCGAAAATTGTATCAATGCAGCAAGAAATATTTTGGAAAGTCTCTTCAGAAGCAAATTTTTGTCGTTCCATTCGTAAATTTCACTGACAGTTCCGTTGGAAACCAAATGGACTGCCAAAATAACGAAAATTTTGAAATTATCAAAAAATATTTTAGAAAGTCTCTTCGGAAGCAAATTTTTGTCGTTCTACTCGTAAATTTCACTGACAATTTCGTTGGAAACGAAAAAGACTGTCAAAATAACGAAAATTTTGTAATTATCCAAAAATATTGAGTTTATCGTAGTCAACAAAATTTCGACCATTTTTAACAACATTTCATTTCCCAGTGTAGCGTTTCTCTCTTTCTGGTTTCCTTAGTTTCTTAAACGTCGGTATTTGACGACTCCTGAAGGGCCGTATCGTTTTCTGCTCGCGCGGCTTCGATACACACACTCCGTTTTTCCTTTTTTCACTCGTATTTTCAACGCGTGACTGAAAATCTCATTGTCGAAGCGAAACGTGGCAATTTCATTGAAAAATAAAAAATAAAAAAACAAAAAAAAATTTGAAGGTTCGTTTTAGTTTTTATGCGAGGCCTGGCAACGAAATACCAGCTAGAGTGTGAAAAGTGCGCCAATCTAGACATAACAAGATTTTCTCGATAAAGTCGTGAAGCGTGTGACGGACATTTCCACCTCGCGACATTTACCTATTTCTTACGTGTGTATATAGCTGCGTTCATGTAAATGCGTCGCATTCACGTGTGCCACTGAGAAATCTCGAATTTTCAAAGGAAAATTGGATGTCCTTGCTCAATGCATACGTAAATTCATTTTTTTCCATTATATTGTCGAAAGAATTTGAAGCGAAATTTATTCTTACACGAAATACGATTTTTTTTGGGCTTTGTAGGAAAAAACGTTTGAGACGAAATTGGATTCTTTGAGCGGAGCTTTTCCAGACTACGATGCAGCCTCTTGGCGGAGCTGCTCGTATTTCTCATCGCGTGGAATATTTAAATAAATAATCATTTTTAATTAAAATTTAATTATTTTACTTATCGCGAAGCTTTTATGATTTTTTTCCTTATCAATCGAATTCGAACGAATAAGTTTACTCTCATTGACTATAAATTGTTATCCAACTCCATCTGCTATCACTTGTTATCGAAGAATAAATTTCATTTTATCGCGCGAGGGCTTTCCTCTCTCGGCTTGGGCGTCGCGTTCAGAACGTGGGAACGAAAACCGAGAATTAAATTACAATAATAATGGGATCCGTGATATAGAAAATGAAAGGTATGTAAACCCGCGATGACGTGGCGCATTGAGAGTTGTCCTCGAATCGTCAACTGTGCGAACGCTGCGCTGCTCTGTCTTCGCGAAACCTCGATCGCGTCTTCGCGTCATTGTTCGCGACGCGGAGAAAGCGCTTGACGGGGATGGGAAACGAGTGAGTTTGTCGGCCAGTCACTTGCTATCGTTCGTACTATAAACTTTGAGAAAACCATCGCTCGGCCGGATATGAAAATTAGTGAAAATAAATCTTTTGCCGAATCAGCAGCGAGTCGCAGCAAATATTAAATTTATTTTTTTTGCTTCCTCGTAGAAATCGATGTGCATTCCAAATCATCGAAAAATCGTATTCAGAAATTTTTTTCGAGTTTGTGTTTTTTTTAATTTTTGAAAAAAACGTTTCGACGCTCTAACTTGCGCAAATTTTGAGATTTATTAATAATTTTTGTTTTCATAAATAGAGTATCATAATAGGAAGGTTGGTATCGAATTTGAGAAACTTCGGTTGAACGGTTGAAATTTTATGATTTTTTGAATTTTGCGAAAATTTGAATTTTTTGAAAAATCGTCCAACGGCTCTAATTTTTGCAAATTTTGTCAAATATTGTGCAAAAGTCTGTACTTGCTCTTTACTTTCTAGAAAAGTTGTCTAAATTATTTTTAAGAATACGAATTTTGCGGGATTTTGAAGTTTCCAAAAAAAAAACGTGTTGACGTTCTAATTTGCGCAAATTTTGAGATTTATTAATAATTTTTGTTGTTATAGATAGAGTATCATAATAGGAAGGTTGGTATTAAATTTGGAAAATTTCGGTTGAACGATTAAAATTTTATGATTTTTTGAATTTTACAAAAATTTGAATTTTTTGAAAAATCGTCCAACCGCTCTAATTTTGTCCAAGTTTTCTAAAATTTCGTGTACGAGCCTATACTTCCTCTTTACTTTCTACAAAAGTTGTCGAGATTATATCATTTAAAAGGGAAATACAAAAAAGGCTGGAAATTGAAATTTGCAAATTGCTTCCTCAAGATGCTCAAGCTTCCTTTACGACGAAGCTAAACTAGAAAATATAGTTCCTCATGCAGAGAGGAAGCTTAGAGCATCTTGAGGAAGCAATTTATAAATTTTTTTCATAATTTTCAGTTCGATGATGAAACGAGTCAGCAATTAACTAATTATGCAAATTAACAAAAATAAGAAAAGATGAAAAAAAAAGGAAAAGGGAGGTTTGTGGAGTACAAACTGTCGAGAGATGTAGTTGGAGGGAGAAAATAATCTCGAAACATCTGGTAAAGTGTGACGAACCCTGTCGCGACGCAATGAGCGTGGAAAAAAAGCGGCTGATGATGGGGTGAGAGGATCCTGCACAGAAACAGGAAGATGTAGAGCATAAAAAGTTTAACCTCGATCGTGTTAAAGTCTCGTCTCGGGGAAATTAGGAGAGCCCGAGATCGAGAATCTTCTGGCAATGGCAAAGGATGAAAAGAAGAAGAAGAAGAAGGAGAAGGCGAGTAAGGGACGAGGAGGTAAGAGTTCATCGGAGCGAGAGATGATTCAATCTCGTTTCGTTACCGAGCTCGTAAATTTGTGATCACTGCTGCTAACGATCTCAGTTTTGCGATCAATTTAATTATTCTCCAAAGCTTTCATCTGCACCATCGCGATATAAGTAGTTCAACTCAATTTATTAACTTGCAATTTTCCTCTTTAAAAACTTGACTTTCCACGATTTTAAACGTCGCGAAAAAAAAAAAAAAAAAATCTCGAAAAGCGATCAAGTTTGGTTGGACGAAGATCGATGGACTGGTGACCTCGTGAGTCGACTGAAAACAAAATTTCGTTGGAAAAGATCGATATTTTGTTGAATACGTTCGACTAAACATTTTTTTTTTGTTCAATAATTCCAAAAATGTTATAAATTTTTGTCGTTCAATTCGTTAATTTTGCTGACAGTTTCGAAAGGAAAAAAAATTGCTGCCAAAATAGCGAAAATTTTGAAATTATCAAAAAAATTCATTTTCCATGTTATTCAACAAAATTTTGACGTTTTTCAATAAAATTTCATTTCCCCCGCTCCATAATTATGTTCAGAGACATAAAAACTGAATTCGGTAAAATTGCAATGTGAATCTTAGGAATTTTGGAGCTTGGAGCACAATCCGGGAACAGAGAGAGTTTCACGAGCGAGCGAGGGATGGAAATGCCATCGCAAGAGTGATGAAAATATCGAGGAAACATGGCGTGCTCGTCCACTTTGTCAAGTTAGCAAAAGTTTGGGCTTTGTACGAGCGAGCCGGGGACAAAGCTCCGCGGCTGTTGGTACAAAACGTCGCGAGACTTTTCGAAAAACTCGTATATCTCTTGGCGGATATGAATGAAGAAATAATTGTGCGAGGATATATTCGCGACCACAAACAAGTGAGAAAACGTGGAGAAGAATCTTGACAGAGTAGAGCTTTGTAACATTCTTCCTTTCCTTTGCTTTCATGCAGTTAGAAAGCTTGTCTTTTTATTTAGTTAAATTTCGTTCGGAGCTAAAGTAACGTGGCTCGCATACTCGTGAAAGTTTGCACATTTTATCATCGTCATGTCGTCAGAAAAGGCTGTTTTCGCGCTATTCTCTCGTGGCTCTCTCTGCATGGCTCTCTTTTCACTCTGGAGATTCACCGGAGAGATGAAGGGAAAAAGGAGAAGCGTGTGAGGCTGCTGCTGCTGCTGCTGCTGCTGCTGCAGCAGGATCGTGGAGCAGGAACATATACACAGGGTGTGCCATTTGATGCTCACCGATGCAGAAAGTGGTCGTCCTTTCACATGCATATGGATCTTTTCATGCCAAATCAATGCTCTGCTTCTTCATCGTAAAAAAATGTGAATAAATAGTGAAAAATAAGACTCTGAAGAATATTGATCAGAATTTTTCTGCTGAGAAGAAAACAAGGGTCTGGAAGCAAAAATTCAAAATGTAGTTTCTCATATACAGGAAGACTCGAGCATCGTGCATCTTGAGGAAGAAATTTACAAATTTTAATTTCCAGCATTTTTTGTATTTGCATTTTAATGATATCGAGAATTTTTCTAGAAAGTTGAGAGGACGGGCAGATTGATACGAAATATTTTACAAAATTTGCAGAAATTAGAGCGGTTGGACGATTTTTCAAAAAAATTCAAATTTTCGTAAAATTCAAAAGATCATAAAATTTAAGCCGTTCGACCAATATTTCCCAAATTCAATACCAACCTTCCTATTATGATACTCTATTTATAAAAAAAAAAGTTAGTAATAAATGTCGAAATTCGCGAAAGTTAGAGCGTCGACGACCTTTTTTTGAAAATTTCAAAAATTCGTATTTCTGTAGATATTCCGACAAAATTCTCAAAAAATGAAGAGCTCGAATCGTTCTCGAATTAGAAACTTTAAAATTTTACCCTGCCAGCCATTTTTTCTAGAAACGATTGTTTCGATGTTTTAAAAAATTTGAAGCACATTGAAAACTGTAAAAAAAAAATTTCACCGTCCCATAGCTTCCTCTATGAGGAAGCAAAAGGGATTGAAAATGGCGTCCAATGAGTTTCCCGTCCATGGAGGAATGTCACGAGGTGGGCTGTCAAGATATTTCCATAAAAACTATCATCGCGAGAAATTCATGGGTAAGCAGAAAAAATGAATGGCGTTGAAAAAGCTGTGACGTTTCAGCACGAAATGACTTGCATGGGTAGGGAAATCTCTTGGGACGAGTTTGTCGGGGGTAACCAAAAGATAGGTTTGGCACTGACCATGCAAGCGCGCGGGTAAGCCCCAGAGCCCGAATGTTACGGGCCAGGAGAAAGCTTGTATAAAAGTGTTGAGAGAGTCGAATCGTGTGCTCCAGTTTAAACACGAGAATGGAGATGTATAAAGATAGAGGGATCGATGGCTCCAGCCGGAAGGTACGAAACTGCATCGAATTGCGTTTTAAGCACGTGAAAATGCGCCCTACCGATTCTAAGCCATTTAAAAGTGAGTCCATCGAGAAACATCATCTCGCTTTTTCTCTGAATCGCGCGCGGTGACTGCGGCACCGCCAACGAGTCTTTCATTCTTTGTTTCTTTCTTCTTTCCACTGACACTCGATTTCCAACGTTTGCCAGCAGCACATTCACCGCACACTGTGTGCAGCTTCCCTTGCTCAAAAGTGAATTGGATGAAAGGACTACCTGTAGATTCATGAAAATTAACATTCTCCCTGCTGATAGCCGATGTAACTTTCTCTGTACATATACGTGGCGCGAGCTTTGTCCCAAGCATCCCCTTAATAGTCCACAGTATCACAGTTTTCCTATGTACAATTTCATTCCTCGCATTCAAAACACGCGTTATTTGGCTCAGTCTCTGAGAATCAAGTTTGGAACAAACTGTTGTTTAGTTGAATTCGGTTATGGGGCTGACGACATCAGGATGCGGCTGGATCATCTCGCTCGATTCAACATCAGCCCGAACAAAGTTTTACTAACCGTTTGGTTATTCTTTGGAGCATTGTCTCCGAGCGTTGGATCACTCGGTTGTGCAGCATCAATTGCCATTGCCTCGCATTCATTGAAGACGTTGTATGCTGAATTTTCTATCGATAGACTTCCGTCAAATTTGCACTACACAAAGAGAATAGTGACATCCAGTAGCTCGCGCAATTTTGGGAGGGTTCACCGTGTAAAAGTCGAGATATTTATAAGAATCACAATTTTCAGTAATTTCTCAAAAGAGCGTGTGGCAAAAGTTGCAATTTTTTACATTAAATATTTCGATTTCTAAATAGTGCGAAGCCTCTTGAAACTTTTTCAAAAAAATTGCTCGTTTAATTCAATTTATCAATGTTAATTGTTCAATAACGAGCTTCCTAATGGTCGTCAATTTTTCCACGATCTCTCAAATACTTTATACAAAAATATACCAAATTTTAAGGATTTTCTCATCATTTGCTATTTCCCTGGAAAGGGAATTTGGTTAAAAATCGTCGATATTTTGTTGAACACGATAAACTAAATATTTTTGAAAGATTTCAAAATTTTCGTTATTTCGGCAACATATTCGGTTTTTAACGGAATCGTCAGCAAAATTGACGATTGGAACGACAAAGATTAGCTTCATAAGAGACTTTCTATTGGGATTATTAAAAAAAAAAACGTTTAGTCGAACGTATCGAACAAAATATCGATCTTTTTCAACAAAATTTGATTTTCAGTGTTGGGGGGACTCGACATCCTAGTGAGTAACAACGCTCGTCACTTTGGCTTGATTAAAACTGTTAATCAAGCCAAAGCTTCATCGATCTCTATTCATTTTCAACCAGCCACCAGTTTCGAGTAATTAAGGGAAAGTTTGATTAATTAGTTGTTAACCCTGGCCGTCTAAATGATGATTTTCGAGATTTTAGGGAACGATAACGTAAAGAAAGATTAAGACGATATCTGCGAATGTAACTGTTGCTCGTGCTATCAAGGCGTTCGGATTCATTGAAAAAGTTATTTATCCTGGCGCGTCTGGAAGCTTTTGGTTAACCAGTAAGCTCGCGTCGGTGTCGGATTGAAAATTAGGGGCATGCAGAGAAGAGATATTCGTCTCCGTCCTCCCGCGTTGATTAGCCTGATTGGGTTAGCTCGAAATTCGTCGTGGTAGGACCAGCCAACCAGAGCCAACTGAGGAAAGACGTGTATCGCTCGAGGTTTCCGAGGCTAACCACATCGAAACACCGCATCCGCATGCTTCTCTGCCCGCAGCAGGTCGGAGGCTTCGTTCGAGCTTCACTCGCCGCGTCTTCATCTTTCATTTCCTTTTTTTTTCTAGAGTATTTCACTCTGCTATACTTTTCATTCTTCCGCTGGGGCTCGGTAGAAATTCGACGAGTAACTTTTGACGATCAAATCGACGAAATATGTAAATAAATAAAATAAAATAAATAAATAATATAATTTCGAAAACTTTGCTAGAAAGTCAAGAGGAACTACGGACTCGTGCACAAAATCTTACAAAATTTGCAGACATTAGAACGGTTGGAGGATTTTTCAAAAAATTCAAATTTTCGTAAAATTCAAAAAATCATAAAATTCCAACCGTTCAACCGATGTTTTCCAAATTTGATATCAACCTTTCCATTACGATACTCTATATATAGAAAAAAAATGAGTAATGAATTTTGAAATTTGCGGAATTTAGAGCGTCGACACGATTTTTTAGAAAATTTCAAAATCCCATAGAATTCGTATTTTTCTAGCGATTCCAAAAAAATAATTAGAGAACGAAGAGTTTGTACAGATCAACGTCTGTGCGAAACGGGAGCCCTGTAGCTCAAACCGTTCTCGAGTTATGAACGTTTGAATTTTTCCAGATTTGATTTTTCAACGTTTTGGAACATTCCGAGCACATGGACATAAAAAAAAATGTCATCGTCACATAACTTTCTCAATGAAGAAGCAAAAATGAAAAAATTCCTGGAGCTGCTCCGATTTAGTAGTTTTTTAAGTAAAAAAAAAAAAAATCTCTCCACAGTTTTTGAAGAGACTTGAGGGAACAAATGAAAATGGAAGTGTCAGCGAGATAGAGAAAAGTGAAGGAATGGAGAAGAGGATGCGCCCAGGGTTGGAAAAGCTGGAGCATCAACTCCAGAGGCGTTTGTTCGAGTTGGTCACTTGGATAAAAGATTTTCATCAAGTTCTGCTAGCAGAGCTCTGCACTCGCGTCCTCGTACTTATGGGACGTTCGCGCGGACACAACAAATGCCATTAACAAAGTTGGTGCACCGCGCGCGTATACCAAGCACAAGAGCTGAAATCCTGCCCTAGGAAAGCCCCTTTATACCACCATTTTAGCCCACAATTCTGCGGTTTGCAACGACTAGTACGTACTATTAGCAATGTACTACAACCAATTCCTTCCATCCCTTGGCTTGGAGGGGAATTTTGTCTCCTTCGCGTACAGAGACAATACGTTTCGGCATCTTCGCTGCCTGATGGCTCTCCGTTCCTTTCCGCCTTTTCCTCTCTGGTATATATCGCGACGACGATACCGCACGACTTTTCTTGTTCTCGTGGTCACATAAAGCGGACAAAAGTTTAGCTAGACGGCTAAGCATATCGTTGTTCTGTGGTTTCGGTTCTCTAGGCGCGCCCCCTCGAGTTGTGAAGCACTCAGCAACGATAATGAATGTAGCGACAAGTTTGAATTCACGAAAATTCATGCAGAGATGTTCGACTTTTGTGTCATTAGTTACGGATTTCGTTTTTTAAGGTGGTCCTGTCGCTTCGAACGACTGATCATCCTTGAGACTTGCATGATTGACATTTTTGAGGACTGAAATTTTTTTTCACGTGGAAATAATGTTACGAACGTTCACATTCAATTGGAAAAATGAAAAATATGGATTCGAATGATTTACGCGTAATTAGTTGCTGCACTGGGAATGAATTTTAGTTAAAAATCGTCGATATTTTGTTGAATACGGGATTGTCAGCGAAATTTACGAGTGGAAAGACCAAAATTTGCTTCCGAAGAGATTTTCTAAAATATTTATTGATAATTTCAAAATTTTCGTCATTTTGGCAGTGTATTTGGTTTCTAACGCAATTGTCAGCGAAATTTACGAGTGGAACGACTAAAATTTGCTTCCGAAGAGATTTTCTAAAATATTTTTTGATAATTTCAAAAATTTCGTTATTTTGGCAGTAAATTTGGTTTTCAACGGAATTGTCAGCGAAATTTACGAGTGGAACGACAAAAATTTACTTTCGAAGAGATTTTCTAAAATATTTTTTGATAATTTCAAAAATTTCGTTATTTTGGCAGTAAATTTGGTTTTCAACGGAATTGTCAGCGAAATTTACGAGTGGAACGACAAAAATTTGCTTCCGAAGAGACTTTCCAAAATATTTTTTGCTCCATTGACAAAATTTTTGGGATTATTAAAAAAATATCCATCTTTTTCAACAAAATTTTGTTTTCAGTGATGCCGCGCAATTAGCTCGATAACGGAGGCTGAAGTTTTACAAAAATAATTATGAAAATATTGAAAGTGAAGCTAAAAAAGCGATCGGATTAGCTTAAAGAAAAGTCATTGAATTTAATTTAATTTCGTATAATATACTCAGTTGGAAAATAAAACAAATTCAACATTTATACTTTGCGGCTCAGATTAACATTCCCGTAAATATTCATTTTTCGCGGTAAAAGCATCCGCAAAAGAAATGCCCTAACGCATCGCCAACGCTCTCTCGTAATATTTCTCATTTATTTAGCCATCCACCTGCGGGATGTTATGTTCCCATCGTGAAAAATGAACTACCTTACAGAAATGCATTCAATTTTGTGGGTAGATTTACACTTTTAGCCTCGAGAGATATGATATTAGGTTTGAAATATAATGGAGCTGGCTTTCGTTTTTCTTTCCTCTCTCTCTCTCGACAAGTCGAGTCTTCGGACTCGGAAGAATAATGTGAATATTAAGCATTCTCTCCCACAAGGCTTTTCAGAGCGACGTGAATTTTAATTGGAGCAAAGTAAATGCCAAACAATAATTCAATGCTGAGCCGCATTGAATTACAGATAACAGTGCACTCTTGTGTACACTGCAAACAAGGCGGAGCTCTGATTAAAAGAACAAGCCCCATATTTTACATCGCAACTGTATCTCATTACTTTGGAAAAGGTTTAAAAGCTTTTTAATCCTCCGCCCTCGACCCAACTGAGACGAGTTTTGCGCCAACTTTGTTTTGTGATCTTTAAACCTCCCCCAGCTAATTCTACCAAAAGATATTTCGCAAATACTTTTTCTTGTTATTTTGACGTTTCCGCGGGGGGAGGATAAACTTTTCTTCCTTGAGTCAATTCTTCACGCGAGGGAATTCCACCCAATCAACATTTGCACATCGTTTTGTCGCGATTTCTTTTTGTTGTACTAAAAAAATAAACTTTGATTTTTATTTTGAAAAAAAAAAATTGCTGCAAATTGCTTTCTCGGCAGATGCTCAAGATGCTCTTCCTCCATTTTGGCTTTGAGCATCGTGCATCCGGAGCATCTTGAGGGAGGCAATTTGGAATTTTCAATTTTCAACGTTTTTTGTATTTGCATTTAAATTATATCATTTCCATAACTTTTCAAGAAAGTAAAGAGGAAGTTCAGACTCGTACACAATGTCTTGGAAAATTTGCAAAAATTAAAGCGGTTCGACGATTTTTCTAAAAATTCAAATTTTCGTAAAATTCGAAAAATCATAAAATTTCAACCGTTCAACCAAAATTTCTGGAATTCAATGACAACCTTCCTATTGTAATACTCTATTGATAAAAACAAGAATTAGTAACAAATCTTGAAATTTGCGCAAGTTGGAGCGTCGACACGATTTTTCAAAAAATTCAAATTTCCGTAAAATTCGAAAAATCATAAAATTTCTACGGTTCAACAGAAATTTCCCAAATTCAATTCTCACCTTCCTATTATGATACTCTATTGATAAAAAAAAGAATTAGTAATAAATCTCAAAATTTGCGCAAGTTAGACACGTCGACACGTTTTTTTTTTTTTTTTAATTTCAAAATTCCTCAAAATTCGTATTTTTCTAGAACTTCCAAATTTTCGAAAAGCAGTTTTAACGATTGAATTTTATTTCTCATCACACTCCTCGCACGTAAAAAACCTTACTCGCGACCAATTAAGGGCCTTCTGTAAAATTTGCGAGACATATCCGCATGATCCAGAAATAACAACAGTTTACCGTCTCGTTGATATTCCATTTCGTAACAACGCTAATAATTGAAGTTAATAATTTAATGGATAAATTAACGTTGCGACGAACTTTCTTCCACAGCTCACTGCTTAGCTCGTTCATTAGATATCTCATCAAAGTCGTGGAACGTGTGATAAAGACACAAATATATTTATCCGCGAAACTCATGAATCTCTGGATTCGCTATAAATGTAAAATTATTCGCGCACAAGGTTGGAACGAATTTCCCGTAACAAAGTACGAAATAATGCAGTCGAGGAAAAGCTGAAATGCAATAAATCGTGAATGCAATAAAATAGAACAGTTGCATTTTTTTGCATTGAATCAAAAAGCATCGACGTTGCATTTTTTTTTTTTTTTAATAAAAAAAATCGTCACTTTATTGAAAAATGAAAAAGTCTCGATTTTCCAAGTGCTCCGGAAATGCGTCGATTCGAGGGAAAGGAAGCTGGAGAGTTTTTCATCGTGTCGATTGACTCTCGATGAGGATATAAAATCTAAATCGTGAGAATAAAATTAACGAGGGAACTCGAAGTAATGTTGTTCAGTGTGCAGCCGCAGGAGGAATCGAGGACGAAATCGCCTTCGTTTCTCGTTGAATTATCACGATTGGCATTTTTCCATCCGTCCCGCGAGACTCGAGCCCTGCTGGCAGCACCACAACCCGAAACGACAAATTATCGAATTCTCTGCGTACTCTCTTCTCTCTAGATGCGGATCTCTGTGCACTGCACAAGTCCCTGCCTCTCTAATTCATACTGTCACCTTTTTTAGCACACAACTAATCGTTGGGGCAGTCATTTATTGGACGGAGATCAAAAATCGCCCCAAAGGAGGCGTGTGTTTCGTTACTCACTCGCGTTCGGCTGTCCTAAAAGTCCTTCGTAATCAGGTTATCGTTCGAACGATTCTCTCGAGCACGATTAATCTCCAATGGACCAAAAAAAATGATTTTTTTTTCATTTTACAAAGTTACGGAAAGCTTTGGAGAGAGGCAGAGGGTGGGAAGGTGTGTTGCAGGCAAGTGCATCGCCAGAAATCGCAGGAATTCTTTTTTTTTTTTTACGTCGTTGTTTTCCGTTGTTTATACGATTTTTAATTTTTTTCCGGGACTTTACCGATTCGTCGGATTTTCGGACAACTTTGTACAGCAGAATTTTTTGGAGCTTGATATTTTCTCGTGCCAGTAATTTTGTTTTTTTTTCAGTTTTCACTGAAACATCGAAAAATCGTTCTAGTTTCTTAAAAATTGACGAGAAATTTTTTGTCTCCCCTTAATCCTTGATTTTCTCCAGTTACTCCTTCTTTTTCGTTTCTCTCCTCTGACGAGTTTCCATTTCTCTTGTGATCGCACGTTTTTTCCGTCGTTTTCGCTGCTCGACATAAGCCAAAAGTATCGTCTTCTCTTTAGCCTCACACCTCGATTCTTTGAAGCTTTTTCCACAGGCTTTTTAAACCCGCATGAAATTTCAAACCCTTGAGTCAAAGTCCTGCTCGAAACGTTTGTTCTTACGCTCGTTGGATTTCACAAAAAGAATTAATTGCAAAAGCCACGTGCCAGTGACTTGTTTCGGTTGAAAGGTCGATCGACAAATCGCTGTCCATTGGAAAAAATGAAATAAATTCGTAAATATCTAGCTCGATCCATAGACACACACTCGAAATATAAAAAAGAGTGTGCAAAGAGAGTCGAAGGAGGTTTTGCTCGGACGAACAAGAGCGTTCCATCGGGTGGAGCTACTTCGACAGGATTTACCTTGGAAAAACATTTGCTTCTTTTCCTCAGCCTCGTGTTTCTCTGCTGGAGCCTCTCTGCGTCGATCTCGCAAGCCCGAAAACAAATGGAAAGGATGAGGAAGGCGAATGTGTCGTCTCTTTGGCAAGTCTCATCGAATGAAGCACTCCACACACCAAATTCTTTATTTTTTCTTCCTCCCTCTCTCTCTCGGAGAAAACTTTGTTGAAATTTCTTCTCGAGTCTGTACGAGATAAAATTAAAATTTATCGGCAAACTCGGAGCAAAGACCCAACTTTTCTCATGAAAATCCCCAAAGGCATAGAAAAAAAGGGCGCGAAATAAAAACCGTAAAATTCATCGATAATTCTCACCAGAGACGAAAAAAACGAAAAAAACAACAACATTTTTCTTTTTATTTGGAACGTGCGGAGAGTGCAAGAAAAATTGTGTTATCGTAACAGCAATTGTTGATCGAACGTAAATGAACATGGTCGCGATCCATTTAGCAGATTTGGAAACGCCCGTCATTGGGCAATCACGATGAGGCTAGCGTGTAACCAAATGGCATGGAGTTGTGCAGGACGAAATATATGGTCGAAATAACGAGGATTCTCGTAGTTCGGAGCTCCTGTAATCGAGCTTGAATTTATGACTCATATGCGAACGAGCCACGTATATATACCCGCGCATATGAATTATTTACATGTACAAACGCCCCCTCCCCCTCCCCCCCCTCTTTTCAACCGACTGCTTTTGCTATAATCGTTTAACCATTTTCAAGTCTCTGGTGACTTGATCCACACGACACATTAAGCAAAAATATATATCTATCTAGAGTGACAATTGGTCCCCATGGGATGCAGCGCTCTGGTTGTCACGAGGGCGTTGTCATCGCTGATGTACCGGAAGCCATGGTAGAAATGCTTTTTCCACCTTTTAATATGCATCGCGCGGGATGCAGCGGTTCGCGAGAGCAGCAGCAGCAGCTCTGCTCCCTTCCTGATGACCTTCTCACTCTTTTCTAGTCTCTTGTAAAAACATCGAGACAATAATGTCACCGGAAGTGTTTTTTTTTCTCCTTGCACCCATTTTGCACTTAAGCTCGCTCGAGCTTTCTCAACCACGCACTCGTTTCCACCTGAAAAACACTACGTTTTTTCTTTTCTTTTGTTAGGCTAACACTGCTTCGCAGACTTGGCATTCGGGAGATGAAATTTCTTGCTGCTCCGGGTTCGATTTAAGGCCATGCGCGACAATCACATCGTTTCACTTTTCTTTTTTCTTTTTTTTTATCAAAAATCAGAGAATTTACTGTTTGCAGTGAATTTTTTTCATGTTTTCGAATCGCGATCGACAGTTTTTACGCAAATATCATGGCTGGATGACATAATTGTTAACCCTTGACGAAAATTCGTTTAAAAAAATGAAATAAAAATACTGCAATATATTTTCAACCCTCGAGTAACGACCACGATGATTCTATTCAATTCGTGCAATTTTTAATAATTAAAAGAAAGCGAAAAAAAAAATTCTGCAAAAATGACGTTTTTTTTTAGAAAAAATGATGCAGAAATTGTAATTTCCAATAGAAAAAAAACGATCAATTATGGAATAAATGTGTATGTAGTATAAAAACCCCACTCACTTTGGAAGTCGATAAACAATTGAAAAATCGTTTAAAAAAAATGAAATAAAATTACTGCAATATATTTTCAACCCTCGAGTAACAACCACGATGATTCTATTCAATTCGTACAATTTTTAATACAAAAAAAAATGTCGAAAAGAAAAAATTCTCCAAAAATGACGTTTTTTTTTTACAAAAACTGATGCAGAAATTGTAATTTTCAATAAAAAAAAATAAAAAATCGTTTCAAAAGTCTGAAAAAGCATGCTTCCAGGTGGAACTGGTCAAATTAGCGACTGTTCCAAAAAGTATACTCCAGGTTTTACACCGTCCACTTCCTACCGCTTCCAAAACTGAACTAACGGGCCGTTTCGAATAATAACGACGAGGCTCCCTACCAGAAGCTCCAAACTACCGATAGAGCCTCTCAAAAGTTCCATTTCCTCAAAATTTCTATCAAGTATCGTCGGTTGAAAGCCGCTGGGGTAAAATGAACCCCAAGTGACCATTGAGGCTTGAATATTCAAACTACTCAATGAAATTCGCTCCCAAAAAAAGTCTGTCGTTTGGTGGTTTATTATTGTAGTTTGGGGTTTACCAATCACTAAGAATATTGCCAACAACTGTAAAGTTGAGTCCGCATTACAGTTATTACCGGGGGAAGCGAGGGAACCGTTTGTACAGGGCTTGGTCGTAACCGCAGCACAGTGTAGTATAGCTTAACGGGAGTTTGCCGTTGTAGATGCGCCCTGGAACTGAGTAGATCCCCAACGGTACATATAACCTCTGCAAAACGACCTCACCGAATCTTTTCGTAACTTTTCTTTCTCAACTTTTTTATTCCCCCCTCTCTCGTCTCTCCTGCTGAAGCGAGTCTCTCGATACTGGTACTGCGCGGGTACAGACAAGTTTTTAGCGAAACGCGCGAGTGTACACCACGCTCTGGAATAGGGCGTTGAGAAGTAGATGGAGACCGAATGAAATTTATTATATTTTTCACTCAACAATCCTCGGGTTTGTACCTTCACTTTTCTCATTCCGTCCGCAGCATCTTCCACTCTCTCTCTCTCTCTCGCTTACTTTTCATATAATTCGCAGTAAATATGCTGCATGATGAGAAATATCATTACGAGTTTAAAAACTATTGTCTTCGGGGTATATTCAAAATATATAATTTATGAAAAGCTTATCACGTTGAAACGGAATATTTATTCGGATGAGAATTATTCCATGACTCTCAAGTTTGTCCAGCGTTGGCTGCACTGGGAATGAAATTCTGTTAAAAATCGTCGATATTTTGTTGAATACGGTAAACTAAATATTTTTTGATAATTTTAAAATTTTCGTTATTTTGGCAGTGTATTTCGTTTTCAAGGAAATTGTCAGCGAAATTTACGAGTGGAACGACTAAAATTTGCTTCCGAAGAGACTTTCTAAAATATTTTTTGATAATTTCAAAATTTTCGTTATTTTGGCAGTAAATTTGGTTTTCAAGGAAATTGTCAGTGAAATTTACGAGTGGAACGACTAAAATTTGCTTCCGAAGAGACTTTCTAAAATATTTTTTGATAATTTCAAAATTTTCGTTATTTTGGCAGTAAATTTGGTTTTCAAGGAAATTGTCAGTGAAATTTACGAGTGGAACGACTAAAATTTGCTTCCGAAGAGACTTTCTAAAATATTTTTTGATAATTTCAAAATTTTCGTTATTTTGGCAGTAAATTTGGTTTTCAAGGAAATTGTCAGTGAAATTTACGAGTGGAACGACTAAAATTTGCTTCCGAAGAGACTTTCTAAAATATTTTTTGATAATTTCAAAATTTTCGTTATTTTGGCAGTAAATTTGGTTTTCAAGGAAATTGTCAGTGAAATTTACGAGTGGAACGACTAAAATTTACTTCCGAAGAGACTTTCTAAAATATTTATTGATAATTTCAAAATTTTCGTTATTTTGGCAGTCAATTTGGTTCCTAACGGAATTGTCAGCGAAATTTACGAGTGGAACGACTAAAATTTGCTTCCGAAGAGACTTTCTAAAATATTTTTTGATAATTTCAAAATTTTCGTTATTTTGGCAGTAAATTTGGTTTTCAACGAAATTGTCAGCGAAATTTACGAGTGGAACGACTAAAATTTGCTTCCGAAGAGACTTTCTAAAATATTTTTTGATAATTTCAAAATTTTCGTTATTTTGGCAGTAAATTTGGTTTTCAACGAAATTGTCAGCGAAATTTACGAGTGGAACGACTAAAATTTGCTTCCGAAGAGACTTTCTAAAATATTTTTTGATAATTTCAAAATTTTCGTTATTTTGGCAGTCAATTTGGTTTTCAACGAAATTGTCAGCGAAATTTACGAGTGGAACGACTAAAATTTGCTTCCGAAGAGACTTTCTAAAATATTTTTTGATAATTTCAAAATTTTCGTTATTTTGGCAGTCAATTTGGTTTTCAACGAAATTGTCAGCGAAATTTACGAGTGGAACGACTAAAATTTGCTTCCGAAGAGACTTTCTAAAATATTTCTTGCTGCATTGACACAATTTTTGCGATTTTTAAAAAAATCCTTTAGTTATTCGTCTTTCTCAACAAAATTTGGTTTTCAGTGTGTTAGTTCAATTTCAAAATCCATGACATACCGATTTTTTATTTTCTCACTTTTTTTTCTCGAGACTCGGCAAAAGTCAATATTCTACTTCACCAACATTGACTTTTTGACTTTTCCGTGTCAAGGGGATTTGCCATGCGATCGTAATATTCCAAGGGTTCGAATTTTCTCGTATTTTTCCATCATCACGAAAATTCCTCATTTCGTACAATTATTCGGTCGAATTTAATGAAATTTTCGACTATAGTTTGAGAATGACAAGAGACGAAGTTTGTGAAGCTTGAGCCAAAAGTAGCATTTCCCTTCCGTAAGGGATCTCGAACGATCTGTAGCGAAGTTAGTAACTTTGATGTTTTCGAGAGAATTCAAGAGGAAATGGCATCAGATTTGAAAAGTGAGGGTTGGGCCGAGCAGAGCCTCATTAGGCGAGTATTCCTCGTCGACTTAACGAGCACATCGAAGCAGTGACTCTGTCTCGTGAATATTAAAAAAGGCGATAAACAACATTGGTCTTGTTTGATGAAAATATTAAATAAATTGCAAATCGATGCTGTCGTTTGATTAATTTTCAAAGTGAATGAAAAATGTTGATTCTTCACTCGAGCAGATTGCACCAGAGCCAAGAAACTGTCCACCGCTCCTCACACACACACACACACACCGAGGGAACAAATAGCAAAGAGAATTGCAACGAAAAAAAAAAGTCTCACCACGGTGGCCAATTAATGAAAAAGTCTGCACGAGGCCAAACCCGAAAGAAAAGAACGAGCAGCAGGACAGAAAGGGGAAGAGAAGGAGAGGGTGTTGAGAGCGAAGGAGAAATCTTACGGTATGTCGAGAGGATGGAGCTTCCCCTTTCATTAATTCTTCGAATGTTCAGCCTCTTCTTTCTCTCTCTGCGATTGAACGGATTTGCGGAGGGTTCACCAACCCTTTTTCGCAGAGGTTTTTTTTTTTTTTCTTTTTTTTTGGACATAGAGTTCTCATCGGCGTTCTCTGCTCCTTTGGGCGACGAAATTACACGAGAAGCTTGAGGAAAGTACAGCCCTCTCTTGGCTCAACGACCAAATGAATCCTCTCTCTAGGAACGAAAGTAGAAGAAATATATAGAGCATCGCATCTTCTCGTGTCCTGGAAATTTCTCCATCTCTCTGCTTTTCTTCTTTCCCTATAATTTAGTACTAACGTTACTGCAAGTTTTACCCCCAATGACGAGCAAAAAAAAGCTCTCGATTCGAATTTTCTTGCTTCGTTTATTTTTCCTCCTTTCTCTCTCCCTCTCTCTCTCTGCTCACCATTTTCTTCAGATTATGGATCCTGCTATACTTTTCCTGTTGCCACTTCCCTTACAAGCCTCCACTCGCTCTCGCGTTGCCTCTCACTCACTCACTCACTCTAAATTAACCGTAAGCCGGCTCAGATTCAATGCCTACTGGATTACCACTCGTGGCTTAATCTTGTATTACGCTCTAGCAGAGCAAGGACGCGGTATCGATCCTTCCTCGTCGTGCGTGGGACATCCCCGGCGTGTACTGCTCTAAGAACGTTTAATCCTATGGGAATAGATTGGCGAAGATTTTCCAGTCTGAACTCTCTAACTACGTGACAGGCTGAGAAACCAACGACGATGTGCACCAAATTATCCCTCGGCATCAACATATTTCTTGCTGTCGATTCACTGCAAACGAAATTTTGTTGAAGAAGATGGATATTTTGTTGGATACGTTCGACCAAACGTTTTTTTCAATAATCCCAGGAATTTTGTCAATGGAGCAAAAAATATTTTAGAAAGTCTCTTCGGAAGCAAATTTTTGACGTTCCACTCGTAAATTTCGCTGACAATTTCGTTAAAAACCAAATTTACTGCCAAAATAACGAAAATTTCGAAATTGTCAAAAAATATTTTAGAAAGTCTCTTCGGAACCAAATTTTTGTCATTCCACGCGTAAATTTCGCTGACAATTTCGTTAAAAACCAAATTTACTGCCAAAATAACGAAAATTTCGAAATTATCAAAAAATATTTTAGAAATTCTCTTCGGAACCAAATTTTAGTCGTTTCACTCGTAAATTTCGCTGACAATTTCGTTAGTAACCAAATTTACTGCCAAAATAACGAAAATTTCNTCGACTAAACGTTTTTTTCAATAATCCTAAAAATTTTGTCAATGGAGCAAAAAATATTTTAGATAGTCTCTTCGGAAGCAAATTTTTGACGTTCCACTCGCAAATTTCACTGACAATTCCGTTAGAAACCAAATATACTGCCAAAATAACGAAAATTTTGAAATTATCAATGAATATTTTAGAAAGTCTCTTCGGAAGCAAATTTTTGACGTTCCACTCGTAAATTTCGCTGACAATTTCGTTAAAAACCAAATTTACTGCCAAAATAACGAAAATTTCGAAATTATCAAAAAATATTTTAGAAATTCTCTTCGGAAGCAAATTTTAGTCGTTTCACTCGTAAATTTCGCTGACAATTTCGTTAGTAACCAAATTTACTGCCAAAATAACGAAAATTTCGAAATTATCAAAAAATATTTTAGAAATTCTTTTCAGGAGCAAATTTGAGTCGTTCCACTCGTAAATTTCGCTGACAATTCCGTTAGAAATCAAAAATACTGCCAAAGTAACGAAAATTTTGAAATTATCAAAAAATATGTAGTTTATCGTATTCAACAAAATATCGACGATTTTAAACAAAATTTCATTCCCAGTTTTCTTTTTATTCCAAAAATGTTGCCATTGCAGCAACAAAAATTCTAGAAAGTATCTCCGGAAAGCAAATTTTGGTCGTTCCAATCGTGAATTTTGCTGAAAGTTTCGTTAAAAATGAAATAAACAAAAATTCTGAAATAATCCGAAAATATTTCCTTCACCACGTGCAACAAAATTTAATTTTCCGTGTTCCATCCCTTTGTATACGAGACTCGAAAAAAAATGCCGTTTCCCATCAAGTGCGATTTGCTTAATTTCCATAATGAAAATGGTAAATTTGATGTGGAAGCAGCGGACTTGGCGGGTGTCATTTGGTGTCCCGCAAGCTGCGATCAAGGTGAGACTCCACGGAGCGAGCATATAGTTTCTATCAAGGCTTATACGAATGTATGCATAGCGACGTATATGCGCGCGCGAGGACCAAATGCAACCACAAGCAGCAGCAGCAGCAGGACACGGAGCTTTGAGAAGCGACGCTTGCTCGAGCCCACACAGAGGCACAGGACGGGCAATTAGTGATTAGGATTATCCTAAATTAATTGTAGACGCGAGAGAGCCCTCTCACGGTCAGGTGCTCGGAGTAAACTATAATTCTCACTATTATATATCCAGGTTTGCATCTCATATATCCACGGATACATACTCCGCGAAAGATCGTTTCAGCTGAGCAGTTACAATAACAGTTTACCATTTAATCCACGTGTCCTTCCTTCCTACGTGGATTTCTATGTTGATACATATGTGGATGATCGACACATGTGGAGAGCTAGCTGATCATATGTCAACGAATATAACTCATGGAGGGTTTGGAAGAGTAGGACAGCATTGTCCCATGTACTGGATCGATAGAAACGCAATGATCTGAATGTCCCATGCATGAATCTCCTTGATACATCAGTCACATGACGCGGAGATAATTAAGTTATTTCAGAACGTTACCATTCGTTGGGGTGGAGTGTACGAAATTTTGGTGCATCATCTGAAAATTACATCCAACTGGAATAGGGTGACTGCCACATAACACATGATTGAATTTTGTAAAGTTGATTATAGGTCAGGGTGTGGATAACTGGATGGGAAGGAAAAGTTGACAACGTTAATAAAATGCTCCTGTCCGGTATAAACAAAAGAATGGGGCAAGGTTGAGAATTAGGTGGTGTTATGTGATCGGGAGTGAAATGAATGGGGAGAATTGAAAAACTTGGACAGGAGGAATCCTTTCGCCTGCTGACGTACCGCGTTTCATATAAAGTCTTCTAAAACGTATACCAAATGGGGCAGCAGAGTGCTGAATGGGAATGGAAGCGACTCTTCCGCGTCTCTGGGTCTCGCTCCTCCTCTCATTTTTGTTGGCCGCGCTTCTCGCGCTCCTCGGAGCTCCATCTCGCACATTGCGTGCTAGAAACGGAAAGTTTCAACGATAGACGTCTTGCGGATTTCGAAAGAGATGCCCGAGGAATTGTGGATAAAGCTCCAAGAGAATAAGACTTTCGCGATGAGAGAAGCCAAGAACGTGCTTTCCCTCGCTGCTCCTGAAATATGACAAAGTTCGATCCAAGAACAGGAAGCATGGAGAGAAAAGGACCAGCAGCAACGAAGGAAAGAGAAAGACGAAGATGGCGAGAGGAAGAAAGGAGGAAAGAAAGATTGATTGATTGATTGATATATTTGTTCAAGCCTTGGCTGAAGCCATAAGGCAAAGTGTACAGAACGCATGATTAATAATTGAGGAATAACCTCATACATAATACAAAAAATTAGAATAAATTTGAAACAAAAGTATAACGACCCTAGGGTCTACAGAGCGAGTTCTACCTTCAAGTAGTCAATAATAGACAAGCGCACATTTGATAAAAGACAAATTCGCATCGAACTACGTGAGAGTGGGATGGAAATATAATTTCACGAAATACAATATAATTTCTATGCTCTACAGCATTATATAAATAGAGTACATATAAAATAACAATAAAAGTGGCCATAATTCGTATTAGACAGTGAAAAGAATAGGACGTATTTGACAAGTAAAGCCAAGACGAACGCTAGGCGAGCGGAACCGAATCACTGTCTAGTGTCACCAGGAAAGACCGAGAGTGAACTATCGGGAGAAGGAATAGCTAGTGAGATTCACAGACGCGACCTGGTTCATACAAGCAGGAGAGGAGGCGAAAGCAGTCCACCCCAAGCAAAGCTCGTTCGAGCTAGGATCAAGTTATCGGATTTAGGATTCCCCCGCATATACATATATACATCCTTCACTCTTGTGCTTTGTTCCATATACTGGCATAACGCCAATTGCTATCACGAACCACCACCACCACCAGCATTAGGACATCAACGCTAGTCCCTTGCAGAGCATCAGGTATGCCAAGTGGTGGTCCTCGTTCCTTTGCATTCTCTCTCACCCCCTGCCACTCTCTTTCTCTGTGTCTCCATCTCATTGTCCTGCTCGATCCTTGTTCCTCTCTCACTCCAGACTACCTCCGTCTCCTCGCCTGCTGCATGTGGCCTATACAGTTTCGTGCATAAAGATACAAAGGTCTTAAACACTCGCGTTCCAGGACCCAGAGTCCTTTGAAATTTAAGACATTTCAGTCGTGTGACCTCCTCAACGAGATATCTCAACGAATGGAAATGACCCGAGGAACAATCGGGCTTTCGCATCGTTCGGTGGAGCTGAATTCTCTGCACATTCTTAGGAGCTAAATCGCCAGACAAAATGAAGAAAAATCATTATTCCGATGAAATTCTATTTTTTTTTTATCCTGCACACTGGGTCATTTTGACCCACACAATTTTTCGTTACCAATCGTTTTGCATTTAATGGCAACGATGCAACGGAAATGATTTGATTTCATTGATGATTCGTTCAATTTTCAATGTCATCCAAATTTTTCCAGCCATCATACCCTTCGGGTGGCAAAAATCGATCATTTTATTTTTATTTTTTTCAAAGATAAAAATGAATTTTGATATTCATTGGAATAGAACGATTTGAAAAACGCCTCGGGTCAGATTGACCCATGATGCAGACACTACCTGTCCTTCCAGCTGAAAAAATTCTTTTCTCACTTGTTTGTGTCAATAGCGGAGAGATAAAATATCGTGGAACGCTCGAAATGGTTTTGCTGGTTGGGTTTCGTTAGGTTCGTTCCAATATAAGCACGAAGCAACTTCGATGAGCACGTTTCACCGTAACAGAATCTTCTTTATATAAATATATGTTGGCATAAGAATACACCGAGAGAGTCAACAGTATCAATATATCGAGTTCATCTCGTGGCTTGGCTGGGAGTAACTTTTAATTGGTTCTTTCAATTTGCCATCCGCCTCCCTACGAGCATCAAATTGCAGGGCTCTCTCGGTCCACTTTGTGTTATAGTCGCGATTAAATTTCTTCATAACAATGCTCTTTGAAACGCTCCGGGTGCTCCGCAAGTACATTGAGTATCGTCTGACAAAGTTAAAGACACTTGGTGACGTAATTCACTGGACGTCCAAGTCGGAACGTTGAGAGGACAGGGTGTAAAGAAGAAATACGAAAGGAGAAGGAAAAGTCAGTTGGTCTTTTGGTCTCTTGCTCAAAGACGATGCTCAAGGAGTTGCTGCCCGACTTTTCCTTCCCATTGATCCGACTCGATATCCCCAGAGTATTAACATCTCCCGCGAGGCACAATCGCGGGATCGACTCTTCTTTCCTCAAAGAAACTGTTTCACTATGAAAACTTGACTTTACGATGCGGGGAATCCATTTTTTCGAATTTTTTATAAAAATATTTTTAAAAAACTCTGTTTTTGCAACGAATCGATCGATCGTTGCGTTTAGAGAGGTTCTGAGAATAAAAATCCAAAATGCATATTGTCCTTTCGTTAATTGTTCTCTCTACTCAGAAAACAACGTGTGACTCTCTTTTTCCTTGAAATTCCAAGCAGATTCGAGAAAAAAAAAAAAAAAAAAAAAAAAAAAAAAAACGTGGGTCCACTTTTTTGCATTATCGCTGGCTCGATTTTTTTACTGAAAATTCAACGATTTGTGGAGATTCTACAGCGATCGAGAGACATGTATTATAATTTTACTTTTTCCCTTTCCGGTCTCCGCAGTGGAAATGGAATTTTGTTAAAAATATTTTGTGCCAATTTCAAAATTTTCTTTATTTTTGCAGTATTTTTGGTTCCTAACGGAATCGTCAGCGAAATTTACGAGTAAAAAGAAAAGAGATTTTCTAAAATATATCTTCCCGCAATGACATTATTTTTGGGATTATCCAAAAAAAAAAAAAAAAAAAANAAACGTCAAGTCGAACGTATCGATCTATTTCAACAAAATTTTGTTTTCAGTCCCTGATTCATCGTCTACACGTTTTTTTATCATTTACCTTGGACAGGAATTCGGGGATATCGTGTGCCACGCCGAGACTCATGAATTGGGTGGATCTGGAGCAAACAGCAAATGTATATAGATATATATATATAGATCGATAGCTATATATTGGATGATGGAGAAACTATACGATCCATTAGGAGTTTGCCACATAGCCAGCAGCAATTTTCAGAGCAAAGTTTCGTTTCCCCCAAAAGTATACGTAGCCTCTACCCAACACATATATAGACAAACTTGTACATCGCACACTTTATCGTCTGGTGAGTGAGAGGCATCGAGAGCTGGCAGGAGATGCAGAAACTCTGAAAAGTAAAGTCGTCTATCCGGGAAGTACAACGATACTTTCTCTTTCTTCATCTTTTCTTCCGCTGTGTAAATCGATACGTCGCATCTTTCCATTTACCTCGCGCACTTGCTTTCCCTACAATCGCACTCGTCGATTTAATTTTCTCCTCGACGACGTATATCTCTTGCATTTTTATTTCTATTTATCCACTGAAAGGAAAATTTTGTTGAAAAAGATAGAAATTTTGTTGGATACGTTCGACTAAACGTTTTTTTTAATATTCCCAATAATTCTCTCCGGAAAAATAAGAAAAAAATGTGAAATTATCAGAAAATATTTAGTTCACCGTATTTAACAAAATATCGACGATTTTCAACAAAATTTAATTCCCAGTGTCGTATAAAAAGTGAATGAACATCCGTCGATGAAAAAAAAAAAAAACTCTTTCTAATTGAAATACGAAGATAATGCTGTCCTTTTTGTTAATAACTTATTGGATTGACCGAGAGCCAACGGAGCGCAATGAGGGTCTGGATCCGGTGAGCAGGTCAATTCTCGCTCGGGTGGGCAACTCCCTGCTGAGCGGTTGGCCAGCGGAGAAACAGGAACTATGAAATGGAGAGAAAAGCTATGGGGATGCTGAGCTCGTAAAAAAGCAGGAGGATGGACGCGAGAAGAAGAAAAATGAGGAGGAAAAGGTCGTTTCAATGATGGTATGATTTATACGTCCTGCAGCTTGCAATTCAACTCTTAACGTAAAACTGTATGGGGCAAAGAAAGCTTGTCTATTCGCAGCTTGTGTGGAATGGAACTGCAAGCATGGAAATGTCAGACTGCTGAACGTTTCTCTGTGGGCAATGCACACATTTTTTCGTTTCTTTGGGTCTGTATGAGTCCTGTGGATGCAATAACCATAGGAATTCAAGGCTGTGGAGTTCTGAGTGTTACAAAGTCACGAGGGAAATGTAGATATGAGCGGGAGGTCGAGCGAGCCACCTACGAGATCTTGCGTACTCTCGTGCATTCTTAATTCACGTTGTACTCAACGGTATGGAGAAGTAAAAAGCGAGCGAGAGGAAGCCAGAGAGTGGGTAGACCTTAACGTTCGCAAAGACTGCTCCATTGTTGTGCCACACGTTATTCCACCGGATCCTTTCACTCCCAAATGGAAATTATGCACGACCATTCTTATCCCAGTCTTGAAAGTGTTTTATATTTTTTTTTCCTTTTTTTTTGCAAATAGTACAGAAGCTTGAATAGTAAGATTGTGGCTGAAGTTCACGTTAATGGCTTACTACTCCTTTGGGACCCTTGAACGTCCATCTTTTTTATCGTCCAATACAAAAGCTCGAGGTGGTTTCGTTGGATTAAATGAAGAGTGAAGAAGTTTATTGTAGAAAATGGAATTGAAACTTTTTGCTTCTTCTTTTTTCAGTTTTCAATGTCAATGTTCTTGAGATTTTCCAAAACATCGAAAAATCGTGTCTAGAAAAAATGTCTCGTGTAATGTTCTGGCACTGCGAAATTCAAACTTTTATAACTCGAGAACGGTTCGAGCTACAGGGCTCCCGTTTTGCACATACGTTGATCCGTACGAGCTCTTCGTTCTCTGATAATTTTGTTGGAATTGCTAGAAAAATATAAATTTTACGACGTTTTGAAATTTTCAAAAAAAGGGTGTCGACGTTCTAACTTGCGCAAATTTTAAGATTTATTACTAATTTTTTTTTTATGGATATAGTATCATAATAGGAAGGTTCGTATTAAATTTGAAAAATTTCGGTTGAACGGTTTGAATTTTATGATTTTTCGAATTTTACGAAAATTTGAATTTTTTGAAAAATCTTCCAACCGCTCTAATTTCTGCAAATTTTGAAAGATATTGTGTATCAGTCTGTACTTGGTCTTCACTTTCTAGAAAAGTTGTTAAAATTGTATAATTAAAATGTAAATACAAAAAACGCTGAAAATTGTTTCCTCAAATTTTGTTTGTTTGTTTCAAAACCAATCGATTACGTATCGCATTTCATCTGCAACTTGAACAAACTCGTTTACATGTAAATTGATGGCGCGGGCTCGAGTCTCATGAGAAAACATGATTTTTGTTAATTAACGTCTTTTTATTGCTGCGCAATTGAGAATATTGACAATTATGGCGGATATGTTCTGCTGGTAATTCAGTATTGTGTTCGAGAGCCAATTACCTTTTTAGTTAATGAGCAGAATGATCTTTTTTATGAGGTAAAAAAAAAAACTGTATTTTGTGTAATACGAAGGAGTGAGAAGAACGAGTAAATTTCGTATCTTCATTGACCTCTTAATTAGAGAAAGCAAACATTCATGAAACGTAATTATCTCCGAGACAAAAGCAGCTCGGTCCGGTATCGTGTGTAAAATCGCTCGGGGAAAACCGGAAATGTCGTTGTTTCGAGAACGTAGGTCACAGGGAGATTGCCAAAGGGTAAAATTTCTGACCCCATGAGCTCTTCTCCCCGTTGCGAGTGTACACATTACAATCACGCTTTTCCCGTAATGTCTCCCTTGGATAGTCAACCTTTACGAGTGGGTAATTCGCTCTAACAACCCCTTGGAATAGCAGAGCGTGGACCAACAACACGACGACGGATCACTACGAGATAAAGAGTGAATTAAGAAAATCCTCGACATTCCCAAACACACATCACACTATATTCGAAGAGCCATTTCCACACACCATGGAAAATTACCTTTTTACTAATTGCCTTATATTTTTCCATTAGCCTGCAATGGGAATTCATGAAAATACGTTAAAAAAATTGAAAAATTAACTTGGAACGGTTTTTTGAACTTTTAAGTAGAACAAGTCAGTGTTGGGGCGGACATGGAGCTCTAAACCGTTTAAAATGTTGAGAAATACCAATTCCAATGACAACAAGTTTAACCCTTCGAGTGCACACCTCCTGGATGTGCGTATGGGGTCAATATGACCCAGGGCGTTTTGCAAATCGTTTTATTCCGGTAAATATGTATTTTTTGTTTTTTTTTTTCCATCAAATGCTAAAGAATCGGTGACGAAAAATGGTTGGGGTCAAAATGACCCAGTGTGGACTTGCAGGATTAAATCTGAAATGAAGGAGCGCCAACGTAAGGAGAGAATGAGACATTAGTGATAAGTTGGCGGGAAGTAAATGGAAGGAACGAATGAAAGGAGAGAGCGGGATGGTGAAAAAATAAAATTGGATGAGCAGAGAGGCTTTTTTTCATTTCCATCGTTAATTTGTTCGCAGGCCTCCGAAGGATACCGCGCGAGCAGTTTTCTCTCTCGCACGATCTCGCTGAGGAAGTGTCGGATAATTAAGATGCTGCGACGTCGGATGCTGGGAATGGTGCGAGTGCGAGATTAATTTTGACGCGTTCGTTTCTCATGGCAGTGACGAACTACCGCATCAATTATAACAATACGCTGAATCCTAAAATGCATAGGACGTGGAAAAGTTTTTCTACGACCTCCGGATATCGCGCGGGCACAACTGAAAATGCACCGAGCGCTATACAGTGCTAGCTCGACGGCGTCCCTAAAATTTAATGCTACATCCGCGGAACTGATTGCTCGGTAACACTAATTGCACTTACGTTTGTGTTCTCGACGTTGACGACACTCCACACTGTACCTACCGAACATGGATACACTGCGCGCAAGTAAAACAGAGCCAACACTACGCAGAATGTATATTTGTAATTAGATACACGTGTGTGTGTGTATATATATATGTAAATATAGACACACAGCAAAGTGTGTACGTTAAGGTTGTTCGTTGACGCGTATTAATCAACGCCCCGAGGACGTAACATGAACAAACCATGTTCCGTGTGTACTGCGACAATAAATATATACCGACACATTTGCTGCTACGTCTAAGTTCGTTTTGCTGCTGTTCTCTTGGCTAAAGTCACGGAGCAGTTTCCTCGGAGCTTTATTATGAGCTCCAGAAAGTAGTTTGAGTCATCGGGAAGCTGTGAAACTCATGGAGGGATATATTTCAAAGTACGAAACGATTTTTAACCCTCAATGGTCACGTGGGCTTAATTTTACCCTGGCGGCTTTGGGCCGACGATACTTGATAGAAATTTTGAGGAAATGCGCAACTTTTGACAGGCTCTATCGGTAGTTTGGAGCTTCTGGTAGGGAGCCTCGTCGTTATTATTTCAAAGGGCTCGTTAGTTCAGTTTTCGAAGCCGTAGCAAGCGGACGGTGTAAAACCTGGGGGATACTTTTTGGAACAGTCGCAAATTTCATCAGTTCCACCTGAAAGCATGCTTTTTCAGGCTTATGATACGATTTTTCTTTTTTTTTTTTATTGAAAATTACAATTTCTGCATCATTTTTTGTTAAAAAAACGTCATTTTTGCAGAATTTTTTATTTAGACATTTTTTTCGTGTTAAAAATTGCACGAATTAAATAAAATCGTCATGGTCGTTACTCGAGGGTTCAAAATACATTGCAGTATTTTTATTTTATTTTTTTAAACGATTTTTCAATTATTTATCGCCTTCCAAAGTATACTTTTTGGAACGGTCGCTAATTTCATCAGTTCCACCTCAAAGCATGCTTTTTCAGACTTATAAAACGATTTTCTTTTTTCTTTAATTGAAAATTACAATTTCTGCATCATTTTTCGTAAAAAAAAGTCATTTTAGCAGAATTTTTTTTTTCAACTTTTTTTTAATATTAAAAATTGCACGAATTGAATAGAATCGTCATGGTCGTTACTCGAGGGTTCAAAATACATTGCAGTATTTTTATTTTATTTTTTTCTTACGATTTTTCAACTATTTATCGCCTTCCAGAGTGAGTGAGTATTTTTTTCTCCTTTCCATTATAAATCGTCACGAATTTTCGTCTCCATGTGGAAAAAAAAAAATGTCTTAAATTTTTAATTCAATAAATCGATGAGAAATATTCGCGATGCATGAAAAACTCGCATCGATAAATATGGAGGTGGAAATCTGTGAAAGGGAAAATATGCGGAAACGGCCTTGGCCCACTCGGACTTTTCCCTCAACTGCCGAGTGTTTTTCGAGCCTTTTTTCTACCGTTCGCGTTCAGCGAGACGTTTTTATTTAGACTAAAGTTGGGAACACGTGTCGACAGGCTAATGCGAAATGTAAAAATGAAGTGCGGATACGCGCTACTTCGTCATCCAGTCTTTCGTTTTGCAAAAGTCTCTCGCGCATACGAATTATGCATACCGAATGCGAAATATTCACATGGGAGGGTATGTATATATAGCCGCGTGACTTTATTACGAAATGTCGAGGAACGACACGGTCGTGCGTCGCGCGACAGTACGTCGCTCTCTCCTGCTCTGCTCCGAGCGTCGCATTCATTTTTTTCTTCCATATCTGCCCCTTAAAGTTTTGAATGACTCTCCGCGGCCATGAAGATGACATTCCGTGCCAATGCAATTTCGATGTGACTCGTGCCACACGAATGAGAAAATGGCGAAACCATAAAATCCCCATGAAAAATGTTGCAACAGCATCGCAAGCGTGACTTGGCACGTTGAGAAGGCAACATTGTTGTTCGGGTTTGTTTAAAATATAATGGAATGCCTCGGCTGTGAAAAACTAGAGTCAAAAAGATATAAATCGTCTTATTTAGCGATGCATATAAAAAACGCTGAAAGGGAAAAGCTTTTTGCGTTAAAAAACAGGAGGAAAGTTCTTTACAGTTTCTTTAAAGGCTCGTAAACGGATTATAGACTCGGAAAAGATGTAACGTTGTTGTGAGAGCTCCGGAGCATTTGCGAGCAGCAAGAAAATAGCGTGGAGAACGATTGTTGGTGATTTTTTTGCCAGCAAATTGCCGGATCAACTTGCGCGCTCAATATCATATCGATTCTGTGTGCACATAAGTCTCAACGTGTGTGTACGGGAGTCTCGGCAATACCCAATAAAACTCGAACATCATGAAACAAAGTTTACTGCGTCAAGGACGCGGTGGTGGTGTGTGCACGAGGAGGAGAAGAAAAGAAACGACGCACAACGGCGATATGGAAGCAGGTTGTAAAATAAACTGGATCCTGATGCTTGGAGGAAAAATATTATTACCGATCATTGTTGCTGATTTTGTGTGTGTTTTTTCTCGTTTTTTTATTTTTACACCAAAGCGTTATTTGTACCCAACTGACTCGTTAATTATTTCTCGTGTTTGTTATTCCGAATGACTCGATTATTCAACGTATTCGAGGTTTGCAAAGCACTCGTGTTTCCATTGGAATCTCTTCGAGTTTCTAACAACTCGATTAATTAACTAATTAGCGTTTTATTTTATTGCTATGTTGTCAAAATTATCGGTTAACAAAGCAGATGCAGTTGGCGGTACAAATTGCAGCGATGAAATGCTCGGAAAGGCAATTTCAAAACGATGTCATTTGTTTTTTTTTTCCATTCGTTTAACGCACGTTCGTAATTGCTTATTCAATGTCATGCCGCGAATCGTTTTGATCGGTTTTATGGGATAATTCGATGGACACCATGGAGTTATCGTAATCCTGTTGTTCATTATATACTTGGGGAAAGTTTACGTAATCAGGTTTAGCTGCTTGTATCTTTGGATCTCGTTTTAACGCTTCAACTCATTTGCTCACTTAGCCCTGCATAAATCGGCTAATTAATTTTAAAGCTTGGAAAAAACTCTTGCAGCTTTGCCGAGGCTTCGTTAGAGCCATTTTTAATAATATCGTTGGGCTGCCTGGGGATTAACCCTCGATGGTCAGTTGGGATTCATTTTACCCCAGCTCCTTTCGACCGGCGATACGTAATAGAAATTTTGCAAAAATGGGACTTTTGACAGCCTCTGGGGGTATACTTTTTGGAACGGTCGCTAATTTCACCAGTTCCGCCTGAAAGCACGCTTTTGCAGACTTTTGAAACGATTTTTTATTGAAAATTACAATTTCTGCATCATTTTTTGGAAAAAAATGTCATTTTTGCAGCATTTCTTTTTTCGACATTTTTTTTTGTATTAAAAATTGCACGAATTAAATAGAATCATCATGATCGTTACTCGAGGGTTGAAAATACATTTTAGTATTTTTATTTCATTTTTTTAAACGATTTTTTAATTATTCATCGCCTTCCAAAGTATACTTTTTGGAACGATCGCTAATTTAATCAGTCCCACCTGAAAGCATGCTGTTTCAGACTAGTGAAACGATTTTTTATTTCTTTTTTCAAAAATTACAATTTCTGCATCATTTTTTGTAAAAATAACGTCATTTTTGCAGAATTTTTTTTTTCGACATTTCTTTTACATTAAAAATTGCACGAATTGAATAGAATCATCGTGGTCGTCGATGATCTATTATTCTTGATGACGAAAAAAGGGATATTTATCGACAAAAATCGGAGGCAATTTTATCGAGAGATTTAATGTATAAAATGTCTACTCGTTCTTTGAGATCTCGGGATAATTCAGATGCTCAGGTTGCTATATATGCATGCACTTTTGAGAGCGTCCCCCAGAGAGTAGTCCTGAAGAATTTTCGAGGTAGCTTTAGCTCTCTGTCCCGTGGTCCTCTCAAAAGATGTCGAAGAGCGTAATAGACGCTCGCTGGAAGTAATAACCGAGGCACGTGATTCGCATTCGCGAGTAACGAAAAAGGGTGCGAGCGAGAGAGAAAGAGAGAATGGAAGCGAGGGTTGGGTAAAAAGCGACGCCAGCTTTATGAAAGCTTTCTAAACGCACGAGCATCTCTTCTCCTCGTCTCGGTCACTTTTTCTTTCGGGTTTTCTTCCTTTTTGGCTCTCTCTGGTGTAGAAGCAAGAGCGCGGCGAGAGACTCGCGTCTTTTTCATCCTCCTCGAGTGTACAGCGGCGGCTTTATCCACTCGGCCCTTTCCTGTGGAACGTGACGCATTAGCTTTCTCATTCGCCTTTCGTCTCTTGAGCATGCCGCCCCCCTCGCAGCCTGTCTTTTCGTTCGAGGCGCTTTCGCGAGCTCTCACTCGCGCTGCTTTCGTCACCGCACGCCAAAATATACACGAGCATCGTGTTTATTCTTCACACTAGCTATCAACCCTCGCACCTTTTTCCACCCTCCGAATACCTTGAATGCGTACGTTGAATATATACCAAGCTAACTGGAAAAATGCCTCTTGACTTTTTTTTTTTTCTTTTTTTCAACTTGCGTCTAAACTTTATTTCTTCAACAGCGACAAAACGGCTATTTTCATTCTGTCGCGTTTCTTCACCCCGTGAAAAAGAGCCTGCTAATGGAGGAATCGGTCGGNGTCGGCGAGCTTGGCGGGGGGGGGGAGAAGTCCAGGGGGAGAGTTGATTCATAAATTATTTATCATCCCATGCTATGGGATATTTCAAGTCTAGCAGCAAAGCCCAGAGACCCCCTTCAAATCGTTTGAATTTCTCTCTCTATATATGTAGACGTATGTATCGAGTATATAAACTATTCGAGTATATATGTGCGGAGGGTTATACATAAAGGATTTTAAGAGGGTTGAATCTCGATCCCTTGGACCAGGTTTATACTCGGGGCTAAAGAGGATGAGAGACTTTTATCGAGAATGTCCGCGCGCGAAGCTCTGCTCCGTTGTCCCGAACGCTGTCGCACCCCTCTGGCTCACGTGTGACTATATTTCGTGCTGGTGCGCTTAGTATTTCTTGTTTTCGTACATCGCAAACGTTCGCGTCCCGCGATTGACATAAATTTCGATGTTACGATAAAAGCAGTTTGGAAATATTTCGACTTGCACGTGATTGAGTGCTTTTTGAAAAATTTTATCAACTCGACTGCCGATTATTTCGCGTTCAATCCCCTGAGCGAACTCTAGACTCTAACGTAATAGTCATTGGGGGCGTTATCAACGCCGCACTCACTATGGAACGCGATAAATAGTTGAAAAATCGTTTAAAAATATAAAACAAAAATGTTACAATGTATTTTGAAGCCTTGAGTAACGACCACGATGATTTTATTCAATTCGTGCAATTTTTAATATTAAAAAAAAGTCGAAATAAAAAATTCTGCAAAAATGACGTTTTTTTTACAAAAAATGATGCAGAAATTGTAATTTTCAATTTAAAAAACGAAAAATCGTATCATAAGTCTGAAATAGCACGCTACAAGGTGGAAGTGATGAAATTAGCGACCGTTCCAAAAAGTATACTTTGGAAGGCGATGAGTAGTTGAAAAATCGTTTAAAAAAATAAAACAAAAATGCTACAATGTATTTTGAAGCCTTGAGTAACGACCACGATGATTTTATTCAATTCGTGCAATTTTTCATATAAAAAAAATGTCGAAATAAAAAATTCTGCAAAAATGACGTTTTTTTTACAAAAAATGATGCAGAAATTGTAATTTTCAATATAAAAAACGAAAAATCGTATCATAAGTCTGAAATAGCACGCTTCAAGGTGGAACTGATGAAATTAGCGACCGTTCCAAAAAGTATACTTTGGAAGGCGATGAGTAGTTGAAAAATCGTTTAAAAAAATAAAACAAAAATGTTACAATGTATTTTGAAGCCTTGAGTAACGACCACGATGATTTTATTCCATTCGTGCAATTTTTAATATTAAAAAAAAGTCGAAATAAAAAATTCTGCAAAAATGACGTTTTTTTTCAAAAAATGACGTAGAAATTGTAATTTTCAATTTAAAAAAAAAATGGCAACGATTTTAGAAAGAGAAAAGTTCGTTAATAATCCTGCGAAAATACAGGGACTCGTTAGTTTTGTTGAAAAGTGGAGGCTCCGATAAATAAACGTCGGGAGGAAAGTAGTACGAGTCAGCGTTGGTGTTTTCGGAGCCCCAAAGTAGTACAAGTAAACCTGGGGCTACGGGGCAGTAGTGAAAGCCAACGTTTGCCGCGACATTGTACAGCAGTAAGTAGTACGAGTCAACGTGTGTTTTTACGTGGGTCATTCGTCCTAGAAATTTCGTTGATGTGTCTCGCGTGACAGAAAAGTGTGAAGCGACAGATTTCTACGCAGTAACGTGTGAAGCAGACACAAGTTTTATGCTTTTCGTACGGTTCGCGACTGCTGTGACGCGCGTAACTGCGTCCAACGCTTTTTTCAAATCGTCCGTGTCTTTACGAAACATTACGGACCAACATTCACTCAACTGTCGCTATTGACCTCCGAGTAACCATTAACTTTTGCGACAAACGTACAGTATTTACGAGGCAACGTTAACCGCCTTGGGCGGCACGCAGTAGTACGAGTCAACGTGACATTTTCAACGTTCAACGGGCAACACGCTCGAATATCTTTTTAATGTACGAGGCGATAGAAAAATACTGCGTTCACAATGCACGTGTTGTTCTCAGTAGTACAAGTCAACGGGGACACGGCCATCCCTAAAATGCCAGCAGCTGGTCGAAACTTTGCCCGCAAATCGGAGCCTGTGAGGCTCGGCCGTTTCCCACAGTAGTACGAGTCAACGTGAATTTTTTTCCACTCAGCCAACGCAGAAGTTTAAATATCCTGAGGTACAGCAACTGAATGGCAACCTCTCGAGTACACACTGGGTCTTTTTGACCCCGACAAATTTTCTCAACAAAAATAAATTGATAATAAAATAATTTGCTACAAAAAACGTCTATAGAACAACAAAAAATTAAAAATGCAGCTCGAATGAGGTGATGGTAACCGTTCGAGTACACACTGGGTCTTTTTGACCCCGAAAATTTTTTTTATTATAAAAAATAAATTAATAATGAAATATTTCACTAAAAAACAATTTCTATACGAAAAAAAAGTAAAAAATGCAGCTTTACCGGAACACAACGATTTGAAAAAACGATTCGGATCAGATTCTCGAATTTTCATGCTTTTAACGAGCAGTAGAGCATGTTCGTCCTTAACGCACTCGAGAACAGTAGTGCGAGTCAACATTTGGAACAACGCATTCCGAGGATGTTCCTCGGGCCAGAAACGTTTAGTTTCACATTGAGATTGATGACTCTCTCGTATACCGACACTGACTCCGGGAGCCGCTAGAATCGCCGCATAGTCAATAGAGGCGGAGCCCTCGCGCGCTTCAAAATCTATGAAATTGTTTGAACGCCTTTGTTTCCGAAGCTTCTATTCATGCTAATTTGAGCGAACTAGCATTGTACGTCGACCTACATAGAATGTCGATTAACGCAGGTCACAAACTCCCAATTCCGTTGCTCCCTCCACATACATATATATGTCTATGTGTACCTCGTATATCTATAGATACATATGTGTGTATCTTTGATTCCACTAAACATTGTCCATGTTTGTAGCTGGACGTCTCTGATTCGGCTGTAATCTTTGTGCCTTGTAATTTCTCTCTATCGAGAAGCGCCACAAAGTCGAGTCTTTAATTTAAACAAAAAAGGACACTCGAGTGATAAGCGCTCGAGTGATTTCTGCTGAGAAATTCAAATTTTATTATTATTCAAAATAATTTTTCGTAAAAAAAAAATCATTTTTGAAGAATTTTTTTTTTTTACGTTTTTTTAATATTAAAAATTGCACGAATTGGATAAAATCGTCATGGTCGTTACTCGAGGGTTGAAAATACATTGTAGTATTTTTATTTCATTTTTTTTAACGATTTTTCAACTATTTATCGCCTTCCAAAGTATACTTTTTGGAACGGTCGTAAATTTCATCAGTCCCACCTCAAAGCACGCCATTTCAGACTTATGAAACGATTTTTCATTTCTTTAAATTGAAAATTACAATTTCTGCATCATTTTTTGTTAAAAAAAAATAATTTTTGAGGAATTTTATTTTTTTTACGTTTTTTTAATATTAAAAATTGCACGAATTAAATAAAATCGTGATGGTCGTTACTCGAGGGTTGAAAATACATTGTAGTTTTTTTATTTCATTTTTTTTCTAACGATTTTTCAACTATTTATCGCCTTTCAAAGTGAGTGGGTTTGATAACAGCCCCAATGAGTATTACGTCACAAGCTGGAGGTGTGACTATTAAAAGTTGAAATGAAAGTGAAAATGGACACGATGGAAATTTAATGAGTTGCCACTCGTTGCTACTTGTTCCATTGAATAGAAATAATTGAGTTAAAGGGTTGATTTCGTCATTCAATTAACCTGCGACGATGCAAAGTTGTTTCGAATTAAAGTCTCCGTGAAAACAGACATAAAGGTACGTTATGCCAAGGAGAAGCGAGTCTTTTGTTTCAGAAATATTAAACGTGATGAACGGATTCTCGAGTGCAACAAAAAAAACCGGTGGTTTCGTTGTCCGAGAGAAAAATGCAATTTTTTTCTAAAGAAGAGAAAAAAGCGGGAAACAATAAAAATATATAAAAAAAAAGGATTTGGTAGGACGAGAATGAAATTTATTGTCACTGGGTCTGTAATCGAAATCACAAATGCCGGGGGCAATAAAATTCATGAGGTTCGAAACATGGGAGAGAGAATAACCCGATCCAAGAGAGCTCAACCGTGCACACACTCTATTTATGTAGTACACATACGATAAAGTATGCGTGACAATGACACGAGAGAGAGAGGGAGAGAAAAAAAAATTGGGGGTTGAGAGGGAAATGTACACAAAAGGGCAGCGTTAAATAAATGTTGGTGAATGGCGTGTAGCTCTGCGCGATCGAACCAACATTTCCGAAGTTCGTCTAACGCATCCGACACCCTGCCCCAATATCTCTCACTCTCCCTTGCCCTCCCTCCCTCTCGCCCTCCCCCCATGACATGCATTGCGGATACGAGCCATGCGAGCACAATGTATGATAATAATAGAAGCCTCTCGTTCCTCTGCTGCTGGCCATTCAATAATTGTGTGCAATCAATGGATAATTGAATAATTGTAAATTGTTGCAAGCCCGAGTGATTCGATGTATATGTACGTGGAGAGTCAAGAGTATGCACGAGAAGGGGAATCAGTTGAAAGGCTTGCTGCAATATTCGTAAATATATTTGGCTAAGTTGAAGGTAAACCCTCCTCGTCCCCAATCCATGTTTTCCAATTCTATTGTGTATTACGATTATTATCATTGCTACTGTCATCGTTGGCACGCACTCATTTATTAGTCATGGGCGCTAAATATGCTGACGTCAAAAATAATCTCTCGTTCTGATGAGCTCTGCATTCCTCTCAATCCGAGGAATTTCTAATTTTTTTTTTTTAGATTTATTTAATATTTTAATAATTATTTCTGTAAAACTTGAGGTTCGATTATCGACCTAATTACGGAGAAGAAAAAAATGCAAATTTTTTAATTTTTTTAAATATAATAATATAGAATATTTTTTAATCTTCTTATTGAATCTAAAAGTTCGTGGCATTATTTACACGTGGAAATCTTCAGTTATTGAAAATTTCTTTTTTTAATTTTTTTTTCAATTTTTGAAGAAATTTTTTTTTTTTTATTTTTAAAGAAATTTTTTTCTGTAAAAATTCTTTGGTGTGGAATCGCTCACGCACTAACGGGATCAAGAGCCAGACAACAAACGTTTTCATTCGGAGCATTCTGCTTTGTTTTTTGCCAGCTCTTTGATTCATTTTTTTTTTCTTTCACGTGCATGTCTTCTTGTTTATTATTTTGATTGACTTTTGGGCACTTTTCGGGGGCAAAGAAGGGAGCGTGCATATGCAACGTTCTGCGACATGTTGTGCTCGCTTCTTCGAGCGAGGCTCGAATTTAACTTGGAAAATTGCAGAGGCTATCGAAAGGTGTGGGAGCTCGAGAGAGTGATGGGGTTACGAACATTTTGCGGAATGGAATAAATTACGATGGTAGAGAAAAAGTGGTGTGGGCAGAGGGTTGGCTAAAGGACAAAAGAAAATTGGAAATATTTTGAAAATAGGAAAACAAGTGGGGAGAGGAAATTTGATCGATAGTGAGGGAGGAACAGGACCAAACGTTTTTTTTTCACTCTTCCAAAACTTACGCGACCCTCGAGACCCAAGAAAAATTTCCTGGCCACCCTATTTCCGCCTCGAACCTCCAAAAGCAAAGCTCTGTGTCGACGTAATCGTCGAATCAAATGTTACGTAAAAAACGAGGGGAATGAGGCTCCAATTTGCGAGAATTCGTAAATAATCCCATTTGATATTTTTGGAGTCTGATCAAAAGGCATCTCGAGGGTTGGATCATTATCGAGCTTCGCAGAGATACCGATCCAAAACCACGTAGTCGACAAGCAAGTTTGAAAGATTGGGAACAAAGTGGATTGGAGGAGCGTGTGTCAACGAACGGGGATGGCAAGACGAGGCTCCAGCTCCTAGCAGCATCTCTGAGAATCCGCCCCAGTTGGTAAAAACTCCAGAGCCACGTGACGACTGGAGATGATTATGTGGATGAAGCAAACGTTCGAGATGGATTGAATTATCCAATTAATAGAAACTCGAGAAAAAGATTAAAACTCGTTGTAACTAGAGAATCGAAGGATATCCTGCTACACATTGGATGAAATACTTTTGGAGAGAGAGAGAGTGTGTTTGGAGAGTGGCACGTAGAGAAAAATTCATTGGTTCGGGGATTGAAAACCGAGCTCGATTCAGCACTCTGTAATTCGACACTCCACTCCACTGAGTATAGTTTCTTTTGAGAGCTTTCCTTTTCACCGGAAAATTAAGGGATTACGATCACGAACCGACTTTATTTAGGAGATTCTTTCAAAATTTCGTGTAAACGTTCCTGGTCCCCAAAACCAACCAAGTTTTCTCCTGAGACGAAGAAAAATTTTCTCACGTTTACAATTACATGGATTGAATTTTGAAATTTGTAATTTGTATAAATTGCAAGCAAATTGAAGTAAAAAAAAATACAAATTTCGAAAGATCGGTGACAGAAAATAGTTGGGGTCAATATGACCCAGTGTGTACTCGAAGGGTTATTAAAAAAAAATCGTTGCCATTAAATGCCAATCGATCGGTGACAAAAAGAGTTGGGGTCAAAATGACCCAGTGTGTACTCGAAGGGTAAAAAAAAAAAAATCGTTGCCATAAAATGCCAAACGCTTGGTGCAAAAAAATGGTCGGGGTCAAAATGACCCAGTGTGTACTCGAGGGGTTATAAAAATAAAAATCGTTGCCATTAAATGCCAAACGGTTGGTGCGAAAAAATTGTCGGGGTCAAAATGACCCAGTGTGCACTCGAAGGGTTATAAAAATAAAAATCGTTGCCATTAAACGCCAAATGATCGGTGACATAAGATTGTTCGGGTCAAAATGACCCAGTGTGTATTCGAAGGGTTATAAAAAAAAATCGTTGCCATTAAATGCCAATCGATCGGTGACAGAAAATAGTTGGGGTCAATATGACCCAGTGTGTACTCGAAGGCATCGATCGTTAATTTGTCGAATAAAACAGAATCCTAATTAGGAATCGACTGAAGGAATTCAGTCGACGTAGAAATTCAACGGTGTTGTGCTTTTCCTTACAGAATCTTGTGCACGCGAATGCCTGCTTTCATCTTTTTGATAACAATGATCGAACGACAGCCTCGCCTCGCTATTGAGAGCCAGAGAGAGAGAGAGAGAGTGCGAAATAGGGCATGAAAGGGCTGCGTATGATGCAGTAAGTACTGTGGGTACTAAATAAGCATCTAGGGTCGTGGAGCACAGACAATCCCCGCAGTTTAACGGGACGATTTTCCACATGTGGAACGTGAAGCACACTCGCGTATCAGGATGAAGGTAATCTAGTTGAGCAAAGCCTGCTGCTACCAATCCAACTATGCACATCGACTAACTTTGCTTCAAACAACGAGCATGCCCCTCGGTACCGCCGGTGATATGTTTATTTTAATGTCCCGCGGTAAATCGAACGGGGGCATAAACAACGCATTGATTAGACGGCCAAATCGTCTTGGCTGTTCTATATTTTCGCACAGGGAGAATCTCGATCGGCATAAAGCGAGAAAAACAAAATTTTGTTGAATTTTTGCAGCTCAACTTTTTTTTTTTTGAAAAATCCCAAAAATTTCGTCCTGAAAGCAAGAAATTTTCTAGAAAGTCTCTTCGGACATCTAATTATTGTCGTTTCAATCATAAATTTTACTGACAGTTCCGTTAGAAACCAAAAAAACTGTCAAAATAACGAAAATTTATAAATTATCAAAAAATATTTTAGTTTATCGTTGTCAACAAAATATCGACGTTTTTTCAACAAAATTTCGTTTCCCCAGTGAAGCTACAGAATAAATAAGAAAAGAAAAAACTCGGTGCAAGTAAAAATTTTATCAAACACATAATTATTTAATGTTAATGAAAAATCGTTGTATTTCTAATAAAAAACTCAATATGGGTTGCAATATTTTTTATCAGGTTTCTCATCATTTTTATCGTCTCCCGCATTAAGCGTTCCAGTAAATTGGGTTTATTTCTAAACGGTTTCATTGAGAACCAATACAATTGCCAAAATAACGAAAATTACGAAATTATCAAAATATAAAATAATTTTAAAAAATATATAAATACAAAAAAATTTAGTGTTCAACGAAATATCCTCGTTTTTTCAAAAAAAAAAAATAACTTTTCAGGTAATTCGTGAGAGCAACTGATCGATGTCTTTGTAGAGCGTTAAAAACACAAAGAGGGTATGCAAGTGAAAGAGTTCTCTTGGGAGAATTCTTGTTCAATTTATCTCCGCGTCGTATGACTGATCCATCAGCTGGATGAAATGGACAGCATCATATAAATAAGTACGTATACGTGTAAAGTTGATACGCGAGTCTATAGCTAGCGAGGTGTCCATGAAGAAGTAACGTGCAAGAGATCCGATGAAAAATCATTTTTGACGAGAAATCGGTGAGAGTGGTGCACTCCCATCGTTCATGGTCTACACGTGCTATCATATGGGCATCCGGCGTCTGCATGTCTGTATGAAAGGCGAAATTGCTTGTCATGCAAACCGGTTATTGATCGTCGCTGTCCTACTGGTTAATCACTGGACAAAAAAAAACGAGGTGCAAGTTGATACGTTGACACTCGCCTGGGGTTTATTTTTCTTTTCGGTAACGTATCACCTCCGGGTCAAATTGACCCGGGACGTTTTTATTTTTATTTTTTTCCAAAACTTGACAAAGTTGCTTGGAGATTTTTATTTGAAATTACTTTCGTTAATTTTTGCAGTGATTAATATTTATGGGAATAAGAAAATTTGGAAAATTTCGAGTTTTTTGGGAAATTTTTTGAAAATTCAAATTTCGAGATGGAAACTTTGGAATTATGATGGAGAAAAAAAACGAGGGTTATTCGTCGATAAAGTGTATTGTCAAGTTTAACCACAAACTGCGGTCACACAGATATGCACGAGACAGACTCATACAGACGGAGCATTTGTGCAGGACTTGTGCAAAGAACGTAAACGGTTTAGAGGTTGAATGAAAAGCGAGCTGGATAACGAGAAGTCGAATCGCGCTTGACATTCCAATCGACTATTTCCGCACCGATGTGCACATCGTTTCCACGCTCGTTGCATTCACTTTGAATCATAAAGAAACACGTTCTATGAGCCCATCCCCTTACATTGAGTACCACCCCGCGAAACGAGATTTCGAAAAAGCATTTAAAGCCATTTGAGTAACACAAATGTCACGTCATGCATCATACAAGTTGATTCCATCCCAAGCTTCTCACCTAGTATTGCTTTGCAATTCTATTAGATATCATCCAAGTTCTCACGTACCGCACAATAAAGCAACGATTAATTAACCCTCAATAGTCACACATCCAGATTATGACGTAAAAGTCATTGGGGTCGTTATCAACTCCACTCACTTTGGAAATCGATAAATAATTGAAAAATCGTTAAAAAAATAAAATAAAAATACTCCAATGTATTTTCAACCCTCGAGTAACGACCATGATGATTGCAATTAATTCGTGCAATTTTTAATACAAAAAAATGTCAAAAATAGAAATTCTGCAAAAATGACGTTTTTTTTTCAAAAGTTGTGCAGAAATTATAATTTTCGATTAAAAGTAAAAATACTTCAACGTATTTTCAACCCTGGAGTAACGACCCTGATGATTGCAATTAATTCGTGCAATTTTTAATACAAAAAAAATGTCAAAAGTATAAATTCTGCAAAAATGACGTTTTTTTTCTCAAAAGTTGTGCAGAAATTATAATTTTCGATTAAAAGTAAAAATAATCTAATGTATTTTCAACCCTAGAGTAACGACCATGACGATTGCAATTAATTCGTGCAATTTTTATTACAAAATAAATGTCAAAAAGAAAAATTCTGCAAAAATGATTTTTTTTAACGAAAAATGATGCAGAAATTGTAATTTTCGATGTAAAAAAAGAAAAAAAATTGTTTCACAAGTCTGATTGTGTGTTTCATTAACTCCGACATTTTTCAAACGAATTTCAGGCTCAGAGCCGCTTCGCGGGTTATAAATAATAAATAAATGAAAATATTGAACAAATATTTGCCAACAAAATAATTGAATTTCTAAATAAACAAACAAAAACGCTCCCTCAATTATTCAAGCCCATCCCGACCGACAGAACATCCAGACAAGTTGCAAAGTTTCATTGTTGTTGTTGTTTGGAAAGTAAAGAAGCGTGGAAGCAGCAAACAAGGCAATAAGGACGAGTGCACGCGGTGGGCGCATTGAAATGGAAGCTGTTGCCAGGTTTATTTAATCATTGGTAACGCATACATTAGGTTGCATCAAACGGAGATACGAAGGCGCTCAGAGTATTGGATTCCACGAGTAAATGAAGTTGCGCAACATTGTAATAGGGTTTTGCGAGCGCTTCTTCTTGGCGTCACTTCTCGAGGCGATAAATAACCTTAAATTCGGTTATGTTGACGACACTGGTAAATGCTTGGCTAAACACGCTTTGCTGCGCTGGAAAATACAGCAACTGCTCGGATCGCGCTCGCTGCACGCGGAGAAAGGTTCGGAGCTTTTCCGGGATGCTGTGTGGCTGATAATAAATCTCGTTCACTGCGAGAACTCTATGCGCGAATCTGATATTGAGTTTGTACAATGCACACAACCACGTGTGTGCGAGAGCAGACACATATGCGAGATTTTAGTGTCGCACACCTCTGTGTCGTCTATCGACACAAATATACACCCGCGTCTATATAAGAATCTTTGTATACGTACAGTCGAGACTAAACATTATGTTGGAAACGGTGGGCACAGCGATATATAAGCCAGAGGAAAGGGTAAAGCTGTAGCATTTGCTCTTAACCTCCTTCGTAACACTTGGATGTTACAGGCTCTGGGTTACACCCTTGCGTCTACACTCTACACCCACATACAGGATAAAGCCTGAGGATATATACGAATATTGTATAATACATAGATTACGTACGAACGAGCTTTTGCAAGACACACCGGATGACCAAACTCTCATATTTCCATGTAAACACACACGTTTACAAGTCCCAATCGATTGGACGACTGCAATGTTATCTCTGGCAATCGTTACCCTTCGGTTATGATGCGCGAAGCTAAATTGGCAGAAAGACGAAATTCGAATTCGAACCTTTTTGTGATACTGATATTCGCAACGTTGGACTTTAACGAAAAAATACGTTTTACTTCATTCGTGAATTTTCATGACTATTTTTTTGTTTGGATCCTATAAAGATTTCGTTTTGTTGGCCTGGACAAATTTTTTATAAGATTCTTGAGATTTAGTGCAAGAAAAAATCAATTTCGATGCATTTCTATGTTCAATTTCCAACAGACGTTCTGCTTTACAGGGAGAAGAAAATTGTAGAGAAAATTTGTGTGACGATATAGTTTCTTGATACCGTTTCGTTCTTTTATAAGATTTTACCAAATAAATGGCAATTTTTACCTGAAATTGGGCAAAGTTTGACGAAAAATATTCAATTAAAAATCACGATGTCTTCCTTGGAACCATATCGTCCTTTTGCCACAATAAAGCAAATACGTAACAATTTTAATTCAAAATTGTGCAAAAAATGTGAAAAATTGACGAAAAATTTCGAATTTTTCGCAATTAAAAAAAAAATGTCAATTAAAAATTACGACGTCTCCCCTCGTACCATAACGTCCTTTTGTGAGACTTCAGCAAATACGTAAAAATTTTAATTTAAAATTGTAGAAAAAATCTCAAAATTTCGAATTTATCGGAATTTTCGAGAAAATGTTAATTAAAAATTACAATGTCTTTGGAAAAATCATTCAGAGCAGCGACATGGGAAGCAGGCAACTATGTGCCATAGTAATTTTTCATATTTTCGTTTCTCTCCAAGATCCTCGACCGTTATTAGAGTTTTTGTGATTGCTTGGTGAAGAAAGTTGCTGGCAAGTGTGTGAAAAAGGGAAAGGAAGGCGAATGATGTGTGTTGACGAGGTACTTGCCACGATCTAAATTGCACTGGACGTTTTAATCTTTGCTTCCAGCAGCAGCAAGACCGAATGATCCGCGTGCATGGGGAAAATAATAATATCTTACGGAACATCATTGTAAAACGAGGTGAAAGTTTAACGGCGTGAGTTTCATAGTCGAAACTGATAATGCACTTGGCTATTCGACGATACGAAATATAACTGCGAGGTTTTGACGATACCGTCGTAATAAAGTTAGCTCGAACGTTGTTAAAGTGCTGCTGCGAGGAAAAAAAATTCGTTTAAATGGAAGGAGAAAAAATATGAGCTGGATGACGTTGGGTATATTAGAAAATGAAGTATTACGGTTCACTCACGTGTTCCAAGAGCCTCTGGCTCGGGGATTAATATCTTATTTTAACTGACGAGCTTTATCTCGAGGTTTTAACTTGCTCCTTCGTAAAACGAAAGTTATTTTCTGCAGTTTCGTCTTGAACCTATATCCTCCGTTACAATCGCAACACGGTAACGGATACTTGTACACTCCTGCTCAAAAGTATAGCCTGCTAAATTTATTGACTGACGAAAACTGTCAAAAAGGAGGGAAAAAAAAATTTCAAAGAAAAATTCTAAAATAATTAAGGCAGGTTTATCATGGCCTCACGCAACTTTTTGACCTCTTGACATTTTCTCGATACACCCGCCGTTTTTGAGATACGAGGCATTTACGTAAACTGTCAATTTTTCACAAAAAATTCAATATTTTTGCGACAAAAAATCGCACGATGTTTTTTCAAAAACGAAAATGAAGCTTTTGATATACACTCCAAAACTATTCGGATTAAAATTATAAAGAAAATTTTTTACTTGACTCGTAGCCCATTTTCGAAGGTCAAATTTTTTTTGAAAAACTTGCCTATTCAAAAGAGCGCCCGGGCTAAGAAAAAAATCGTAAAAATGTTTTCCACGTGGCAAAGTGAACTTAAAACTGTCCCCTTCAAAACGGTGTTTATTAAATTCGATTACGATCATTTCCCATTGAGATATGACACTTTTACCGAGGCAGAGCATTTTGCAGGATGAACCCACACTTTTGAGCCCGAGTGTATATTTATATAAATAGAGAGAGTGAGAGAGAACGTTTGTGATCGTTACAGGGATAACCGAAGAGAGAGAAAAAAAAAGTGCAAGCGAGCGCCTTGGAGCAATCGGTTCGCTTGAATGAAATCCCGCTTCGAAAAGCTTATTGCGAAGAATTCGCTTGAGCAAATAAATGTCTGGATGTGTGTTGCGCGTGTGTGTGTTGCACATGAACAGGAAGGCAAAGTCCAATATATTGCACTTGTCGAGAAATTCGTTTCTCGCATGCTGCACACCGCGTTAGTGTGTACGACGCCGCGACGCCGTGTGTAAGAGAATAAACGTTGATATGTGCTTCGGTGTTTTTTTCCAGTGTCTCAGTATGTTCTATGGGGAAGGGTCAATGGATCTTTGCTCGCGCACCGTCTGTTCCTTTGCCTCCAAAAACAATAATGTTTCGTTTTCACTGGCAATTGATTCTCCTGCTCCTCGTTTTATGGATTTTCATGCGCCCCACGTTGTGGGGATAAGCAAAATGAGTTGAAAAAAAAGTTTATCACGTTTTTTGTAAAATTTTCGAGAACGTTTAATTGCGAAGAATAATAAAACGATCGGCGCTTATTTACTAGGGGTGTGCGAATAGTGATCGAATCGAATCGAATCGAATATTGAAATTCGATTCGATTTTCGAATCGAATATTCGATGAATCGAATATTCGATTTTTTAGTCGAATATTCGATTTTTGAATCGAATATTCGTCGAATTTTCGAGTATTCGATAAATTTCCGAATATTTGATGAATTTTCAATTCGATTTTCGAATAGAATATTCGAGCAATTTTCAAGTATTTCTTAAATTTTCAAATATTTGAATATTCGAAAGAAAATCGAATATTCGAAAAAAAATCGAATATTCAAAAAATAATCGAATACTCGAAAAAATCGAATACTCGAAAAAATCGAATATTCGTCGAATTTTCGAGTATTCGATAAATTTCCGAATATTTGATGAATTTTCAATTCGATTTTCGAATAGAATATTCGAGCGCAATTTTCAAGTATTTCTTAAATTTTCAAATATTTGAATATTCGAAAGAAAATGGAATATTCGAAAGAAAATGGAATATTCGAAAAAAAATGGAATATTCGAAAAATAATCGAATACTCGAAAAAATCGAATATTCGGTTTGAAATTCGAATGAAACAATTCAATTCGATTTGATGTCGAATATTCCAAGTTTTCAAATATTCGCACACCCCTATTATTTACCAAGCTCCGGAGGGGCTTAAAAATCGAACGTTTCATTCTGCCCCACGCTCATCCCTCCACGAGATCGATGATTCGTTAAAACCATGACATATTTGTCGGATTTTATCGACACGCATATAGATTTTATTTACGAGGCTTGTAATTATCGAAATACAGGTTTATTTGCCCGTGAAATTATTCGACGTTTTGGAATACATCGGGGGCTGAGGAGACGCGGACGAAACTGCTGTGATGCTGATGCTGCATGTGATTCGGGGCTTTTGGAAAAGGGTGAGAAAGAACGGTTAATGGCAGTGGTCCAATTGGACAATGGAAAATTTTCATGTCGCCCAAGCTGATACGGACTGCACGTACGTCACACTGTGTGTGCAGGTGGATGGAAAACAGTTTGAGTTTTCGCGGTGATAGAACTCGCGTCGAGGAGAAGCGAATAACAGCCGCGCGCGGCGTCGGCGGCGGCAAGGGGCGGCGACGAGCACCACGAGCAGGAGCTTCGCGAATCGCGCGAGCGTCAACGATGAAAATACTATACGTGTTGGTAGATCCGCGGTCTAGTAAAGAGGGTAAACTGCTCTCGCGTGCGCGCCCCGCGTATCGCTTTCGACATTTGCCAACATATTTTGCTTAATCCCTGGATTACCCGGATCCAACGGATACTCCCGAATAATGCATGTTTAATGACATCCGTAACGACATTATTTTTCAACATGTTCTCATCCACCAAACGCGAGCCACGTCGCACTCCCGCCAATTTAATGCAAAATTTTTATTGCAAAAAATCATCGAGTTGTGTTTTCGCGTCTGTCGATGCATTTCAGTTTTTTTTTTTTTTTATTGACAAAAAACAAAAGCAAGATTCTGAATTATTGTGACGTGGAAAAACAATTCCAACTGGAAACAAAAATTGTTTCCGGAAAAGATTCGATATTTTGGTGGATTTTCGATTCAACTTTATTTTTTTGATCCCAAAAGACTGACAGTTTCGTTAGAAATCGAATAAACTGTCAAAATAACGAAACATTTGAAATTAACTGATTTTTTTTACATTCATTGAAAAAATCTTGTCATTGTAGCAAGAAATCTACGGAAAGGAAATGTTAGTCATTCCAATCGTTAATTTTGCAGACAGTTCCGTTAGAAACCAAACAAACTGTCAAAATAAGGAAAATTTAGAAATTATCGAAAAATCTTTTAGTTTATCGTGTTCAAGAAAATAATGACGTTTTTGCAACGAAATTTTATTTCCGCAGAGAAGCTCCGAAATAAATATGGAACAAATAATTCGGCGCGATTAAAAATTTTATCGAGCAATTAATTATTTAATATTAATAAAAAAAATCGTCGTATTTTCAATACGAAAATTTCAATATGGGCTGCAACATTTTGTACCGGATTTCTCATCAGTTTTATCGTCGCCCGCATTAACCGCTGCAGTTACGATTGGTTTACATGAACCGTAAAAGTAACACAATCAAATTTTGATATATCATGAAATAAAAAACCTTTCATTTGGTGCGCAACGTACGATTTTTTATTCTCGTCACCACCGCAATTTTCGCGTTGAATTTCTACGCGTGAAATTTATTTCTCATTTTTTTTCCCACGTCAAATAATAAATAAACAAAAATTCCATAATTCGTTTTATCGATTTCACGAGGTTCTGTTAAAAATTTCGCGTTTTCTAAGAGCTCGTGAATTTTTTTCAGAAAATTTTCTTTTTTTTTTTTATTTTCGATGGGAATTGATCGTAACGGCGATTTTATTTTTCCACATAAAATCTACCAATTGCGGTTGGTAAGCCCATTGCAGACTCGGATTCAATTATCCTTAACGCGCCGTAGAGATGGAGAAAGTCTCGAGAACTGCATGTGCGGCCGCGAGTGTCGTGGGAGAAGATTTTCATCGGGAGAAATACGTCAGCAGGGGATTCTTCTCGGAAAGCTCAATTATTTATAATTACCGAGGATGAGGAAGTCTCCGGGCCAAGAGCATGCTGCATATGTCGGTGTTTGTTGCATGAGAAGAAAAAAAAAGGATAATTGGATCGCTGGACGAAAAGCCGAAAGCGAATGAAAGCGGAAAAGGGCCAATTTAGTGAGTGCACACAGTCCACGTTATCGTGCACTTTTTTCCCATGCAGACCTGTTCCGGTGATCACTCCAGTCCTCCTGCCAATTTCAATGTCCAAATATATATACAAACGTACGTGCGTCCAAAGGCTTTTTGTCAAACGTACGTTCGCATTATAAATTCAACAAGATTTCCAACAAAATAACTGGCTAAATAAACGTCAGATAATAAAAACGTAAACGCGGAAATAACTTTGGGCAATGTGGCAAAATTGTCAAATAAATCGATCAAGGATCGAGTCCAAATTTCAAGAAGCTGGAGCAGAGAACTGGAAAAAATATATTCGCATTGGTAACTCAATTCATTTAACATTGAGTCTCGTGAAAAATCTCCATTTTTTCGAAAAAGATGAATATTTTTTTGGATTTGCAAAAAAATTCGAAAAATTTCGTCCTGGCAGGAAGAAATATTCTAGAAAGTCTCTTTGGAAAGCAAATTTTAGTCGTTCCACTCGTAAATTTCGCTCACAATTGCGTTAGAAACCAAAAATACTGGCAAAACGACGAAAATTTTGAAAATTATGAAAAAATAATTAGTTTATCGTGTTTGACAAAATATCGACGATTTTTTAACAAAGTTTCGGTTCCAGTGCAGACTGGAAAAAATATCCAGATCGATACCCGCGGGACGAATGAATTTTTTGACGAGTTTCCGGATTATTGACGACAGTAATAAATAAAATCGTAATTAATTGATTAAAAGGTTCGCGAGCAACAGCTGCTCGTAAAAATCTAAGAATGAAAGTAAATAAAAGGAGAAAATGTGGTTGGTCGTGGACGAAAGCAATTAATTGATCGGTAAGAACTCGCTGACCGTTAAATCAGATGAATTTTCCGATGGCAAAAAAGTAACACTATGATGGAGCGAGATTATGGTGAAGGAGCAGGACAGGGGAGACTCGGAGCAGAATGGAGTGTGTATCGACAGTGAGCGATTGGTCGTGAACGATCGCGTATCCATACATTCCGCTGCTGCCTCGTTTCCCTTTTTCTATCTTATTTCTCCGTGTCCCTCGATCGCTTGTACTACTCGACGTCGTTCCCCCTAAATTCATAAAGGACGAGAAGCCGAGAGACAAGTTGAATCGACGAATTGGTGAGGTCGACTGTCATCGCCTGCTACGCCGCGAGATGTCCAGCTAAACTTTATCAGACTCGACGCCCGTTCTTTCTCAACATTATTATCCGTTGCGGGCTATACATGTTACGAAATGAGAGAACGTAACAAGATTGTCGAGACTGAGACGAGCTCTCCGGAGGACTTGTCATGAAGGGTTGAAAAAGAAAAAAGTAAAAAAAAAAGAAGAAAAAACAAGCTTCTCGAATCTTCTGTATGATATTTTTAACTTTTGCTTCGTCATTTTGACGAAACGATTTGCAAATTTCAATTTGCAGCGTTTTTTGGATTTAAATTATACAATTTGGAAAAGTATTCTGGAAAGTTTAAGAGGAAGTGGAGACTCGTACACAATATTTTAGAAAATTCGCAAAAATTAGAGCGGTTGGACGATTTTTCAAAAAAAACTCAGATTTTCGTAAAATTCGAAAAATCATTAAATTTAAATTGTTCGAATAATATTTCCTTTCCAACCTTTCTATTATGATACTCCATTTATAAGGAAAAATAATTAGTGATAAATCTTAAAATTTGGAAAAATTAGAGCGGTTGGGCGATTTTTCAAAAAAACTCAGATTTTCGTAAAATTCGAAAAATCATTAAATTTAAACCGTTCGAATAATATTTCCTTTCCAACCTTTCTATTATGATGCTCCATTTATAAGGAAAAATAATTAGTGATAAATCTTAAAATTTGCAAAAATTAGAGCGGTTGGACGATTTTTCAAAAAAACTCAGATTTTCGTAAAATTTGAAAAATCATTAAATTTCAACCGTTCAACCGATATTTCCCAAATTCGATACCAACCTTCCCATTGTGATACTCTATTGATAAAAAAAAAAATATTAATAAATCTCAAAATTTGCGGAAGCTCGTATTTTTTTTTTTGAAAATTAATAAATTAATAAAAATTCAAATGGTTTGATAAATTGATGAAATTCCGAGATTCGAGAAGGGAGTACGTATAAACGTGTAATTCATCCGGACACGGAGAAAGCAAGAGCTCACACACACACAGAGTGAAGAAAGGGAGTCTGTTTGTTGTTAAATTAGCATGAAGGGCTTGTGGTTATTCAAATACGTTTGGCGTATAGTAGCAAGTGCTTCGGGAGGTTGAAATCCAGCGAATAGTATGAATAGGAAGAACTGGTACGTCACGTAACACGAAGGTCCGTTTGTGTGCATATTTTCGTCACCGGATAGCGTTGCAGTGACTTTTGGGGTCGCTGCTCTGTGTGCATTCGGTAGTGCAGCATGCAGGTGGAAAAATGTCAATATATATATTCATACAGTGTGTGTCTGTGTGAGTGTGTGTGTGTGTAATAAACGGAGGGAGAGAGAAAGGGAGAAACAGCGCTTGAAGGCCAACAAGCTGGGCCAAAACTGTCCTCTCCATATGCATGAAAGTGGCCTCGTGTTACCTTTCACGAAAACCGTCCACTATCTAAAAGTTATATGCGATTATATACGAGTCATCCAACCCCAAAAATGACATAAATTTCAACCTTCAAGTTTCATCCATTGTTTCGAAGACCACTTCTCAAAGTGTTTTTGACCCACTCAGCCTTATAATTATTATCCTGCTCGTGGTTAAATGTTGTGAATCCTTAAAACTGGAAATTCAGATTTTTTGGAAATACGTCGATATTTTTTTGGACACAAAATATCGAAATATTAAAATATTAAAATAAAATGTTGCAAATGTATTAAAAATATTTTATATACAAAACAAAATAAATAAATAAATATTAAAATATTAAAATAATATTAAATAATATAAAATAATAATAATATTAAAATATTATTAAAAATGGGACGACTTTTCATTAATATTGAACAATTAATTGCTCGCTAAAATTTTTGATTGCGCCGAATTATTTGTTGTTTATTTATTTCGGAGCTTCTCTGTGAAAATAAAATTTCGTTGCAAAATCGTCGTTATTTTGTTTGGGTTTGTTAAACTAAATATTTTTAGAAAATTTCAAAATTTTCGACGCTTTGCCAGCATTTTTGGTTGCCAAGGAAACAGTCTGCTAAATTTACGATTGAAATGACGAATTTTTGGAATTTTTCGAAAAGAAATGTTGAAATGAACGAATTTACATTTCTGGGAATTGTAACGATGCGAGGATTTTCAACAATGACGTTTTTTTTTTTTAGAGGAAAAACGTGCAACAGATTTCGTACGCAAACGCGCATATATTTTCATGGGGAAGGAAATAAATTTAGTTTTTCGAGGGAAAAACCAATTGAAAATAAGAATAAATGTCTCAGTCGTGTCTCATCCACCTCGAGGATTCGTTACCCACTGTATTTATTTATCTCTTTCTCTATCTACAAGTCTGCTGGTTGCTTCTCACGGCATCTTGGCAAACTGAATTACTGAAAGTACGAGCTGGAGAGAGCCAAGCAAGTCCAGCAGCAGTACAACTCGCAGTTTCTTTTAATTTTCATTTCTTATAAGACGAGAAAGAAATATAACTGAGACGCGTAATCAAATTGCTAGAAAAGTGGAAAAAGCTTTTTCCATATTTCTTCGTGTAACGCGGGAAAAACTCGTTGCCAATTAACTTTTGAAAAAATTCCATTGATCGGCAGGGAAAACATTTGCGGAAGAAAAAATGTTTCCCTTTGCCCGAGCGGTCACCCAACCGAGTACAGTTCCCTCTGTTTATGTAATTTTCGCTAATTTCATTCAGTGCGACGGGTCTGCCAGAAAAATGCTTCACCCATGGCACGTTAGAGACGCGGTGGAAAATTGTGGCGAGTACTTTGTTCGGTAAGAGGAAAAAGCTTGACACTTTTTGTTCTCGTTGTATTTTGCTTTAGGGCCAAAAATAGTTTGCTCGTATTTTTCACACTGGGAATGAAATTTTGTTAAAAATCGTCGATATTTTGTTAAATACGGTCAACAAAATATTTTTGAATCTAATTTCAAAATTTTCGTTATTTTCGCAGTAAATTTGGTTTCCAACGCAATTGTCAGCGAAATTTACGAGTGGAACGACTAAAATTTGCTTCCGAAGAGACTTTCTAAAATATTTTTTGATAATTCCAAAATTTTCTTTATTTTGGCAGTATATTTGGTTTCCAACGGAATTGTCAGCGAAATTTACGAGTGGAACGACTAAAATTTGCTTCCGAAGAGACTTTCTAAAATATTTTTTGCTACATTGACACAATTTTTGGAATTATTTAAAAAAAACGTTTAGTCGAACGTATCGAACAAAATATTCATCTTTTTCAACAAAATTTTGTATTCAGTGTAGTCGTTTGAGAGCTTCCTTTCTGTCTTTCTCGTTTTGAAGCTCAAAGAGTGTTCGTATTGGTTGAAAAAAAAAAGTGGAAAAATTCTTAGATGGTGAGAAATATCGTGAAAATTAAGTTTTTCGTCTCGCGTGGCTTTTCGCCCTCTCGCAGCAGGCGGTTCGGGTCTCTCGTGTCTTCGGGCTTGCTCCTCGTCGTCGAGGTCGTATATACGCAGTGATTTAACGAAATGACTCCCAGAGCACACCGGGCGCGAGAGAGAAAGCCGCAACGCGAGAAGAAAGCTCAGGACTCTCGCACTTTTTGTGACTTTAATGTCAGCGATGAAAATACTTCGTCGTGCAAGCTTTTATATTCTCTGCGACTCGGTATCAAAGAAAGTCATCAATTATAGGAGGAAAAAGGTATTTCTTGTGCGGCGGATTGGTAGGCGACGACCAGGAGCTCTTGTCATCACGTCGCCAAAAGTTTAATCCGCTTCTATTCCCCATTGTCGCTTTATTCATGAGACCCTCTCAAGTTCTGATATTTCTCGCGAATCACCGCAGCCGTTCGAGAGAATGTGAGACACTAAAAAAAAACGAGCTCGAACTCGAACTCGAATCGAGATAAAATCTCGCGCGGATTTGAAGCTTCGCGTTGTCCAAAGTTTCAATTATTTATTTTTGCGAGCACGCAGACAGAAGCTAGTGGCTGGTTGGACTTTTTGTCTCCCTGTCAACCGGATGGGTCGTTGCTGCGTTTGTGATTGTGCGATTTATTGATATACAGAGCCCTCAAGACTGTTCGATTCTTCATCGAGAGTGAATATTGAGGGTTAAGAAAAAGTATTCACTGGGAATGAATTTTTTTTTTAAATGCTCGATATTTTGTTAAATACGGTGAACTAAATATTTTTGAATAATTTCAAAATTTTCGTTATTTTGACAGTATTTTTGGTTTCTAACGAAATTGTCAGCGAAATTTACGAGTGGAACGACTAAAATTTACTTCCGAAGAGACTTTCTAAAATATTTATTGATAATTTCAAAATTTTCGTTATTTTGACAGTATTTTTGGTTTCTAACGCAATTGTGAGCGAAATTTACCAGTGGAGCGACTAAAATTTGATTTCGAAGAGACTTTCTAAAATATTTATTGATAATTTCAAAATTTTCGTCATTTTGGCAGTAAATTTGGTTTTAACGGAATTGTCAGCGAAATTTACCAGTGGAACGACTAAAATTTACTTCCGAAGAGACTTTTCAAAATATTTATTGATAATTTCAGAATTTTCGTTATTTTGGCAGTAAATTTGGTTTTCAACGAAATTGTCTGCGAAATTTACGAGTAGAACGACTAAAATTTGCTTCCGAAGAGACTTTCTAAAATATTTCTTGATAATTTCAAAAATTTCGTTATTTTGGCAGTAAATCTGGTTTTCAACGAAATTGTCAGCGAAATTTACGAGTGGAACGGCTAAAATTTGCTTCCGAAGAGACTTTCTGAAATATTTTTTGCTGCATTGACACAATTTTTGGAATTATAAAAAAAAAACGTTTAGTCCAACATATCGAACAAAATATTCATCTTTTTCAACAAAATTTTCTTTTCAGTTTAATTGATTCCGATTAGAACGACTGCATAGAAGTTTTTCGCGATGTAGTTCGTCCAGAAAAAAAGTTCATTGATATTCACATAATCGCGAAACAGTTGATTAACCATAAAAAAAATAAACAACGAAAAAATCTAGTTTGTTCGATTGAGCAATGTGAAAATGACGTAGTTACAAAAATGAGGTGCACGTATCGATAGAAATATATTATCGAAGAGAGAGCGACTTTGCAAAGGGCTGGGGCCGAGTCGGTTGCCCATGCAGACCACAAAATAATTTCATGCTCCTGTTTCGCGTTCTCCCTTTGGTCTTAACCGAGCCATTATCGAGTGACCGTGGGCAGAGGAGCATTCGATGCATCCATGTGCATGCAAGCTCGTTTAAGTACGTACTTCCGTGCTCTCGTTCTCGGACTTGCATATATGCGGGGCTCTATCGTATTGCACGCAGAGAGAGCTGCACAGATGGGTCCTGCTCTCGAGGCGCTCCATAAATGCCGCACATCTGATCAAATTATCCTTTCCCTTCCGCGCTCCTCGGCCCCAGCCCCCGAGACTCTTACGGCGGGCTAATTACGGTAGCACTGCCGGTACTGTTTGAGCAAAGGGTTAAAGGTCATTTACAAACGAGAGCAGGCATCGGCTTTGGCCGAGCTAATCTTTCCTAAATTTCCGAAAACACTTACCCCCCCAAAATCACGAAAGAAAATTCGATTATCACGAAAATTCCTCGGGCCATTAAATTGAGTGGAAAAAAAAAAAAATGTCATTCGCAGCCGCAGGGTGTGATGCTGGAGTTTCCAACGTCGGGATGCAACGATAAATATTTCATTTTATCGATGATTCGTTCAATTTTCAATGTCATTCATTTTTTTTTTAATTAAAAAAAAATTGTGATTAATTTTTGCGTTTAGATAATTATTTTTTCCACAAAAAAGAATTTCGTTGCAGCCCAGCGATGCAACAACGATGCTTCATAAAATTACGATTAATTTCTTGCCCGCAGTTGATTTTTTGACTATTTCCTGAAAGCTCCTCGTTCCCTCTGACCGCATTGGCATAAAAATAAGCACGAAAAAGCTGCGTATCCGGAAGGATGATTATAATAATCGTTCTGCCACAAAATCAAGTCCATTTTTCGCCTTTTTTCCTCTTTACAACTTGCATATGCTCCAGGGCGAGTATACGGAATCGTCGAGCTTTCCCGCGATTTCGCACAGTGCAACGTTGAGCCATTAAAAGTCTATAAACGTTCGTATTTAAAGCTCGTAGAGGAGCGCGTCGTTTTGCTACTCGTCTCTCTTTCTCCAACTCTTGAGCAAGTGCTTCAGGAGCAAAAGCAGGATGAGCAAAGAGTCCAACACCTTTTTATCCCTTTTAAAGCAACGGCAACAGGGCACAAGCTCTTGAGCTCCTTTCCGCATTAATATGTGTGTAGCTACGGTTGGCCGAACACATAAATCTGTGGGACGTAGTGCACACTGAGAAGAACATTTTGTTGGAAAAGATCGATTTTCTGTTCGATACAATCGACTAAACGTTTTTTTTTAATAATCCAAAAAATTGGGTCATTGCAGCAAGAAATATTTTAGAAAGTCTCTTCGGAAGTAAATTTTAGTCGTTCCACTCGTAAATTTCGCTGACAATTTCGTTGAAAACCAAATNTAGCTACGGTTGGCCGAACACATAAATCTGTGGGACGTAGTGCACACTGAGAACAACATTTTGTTGGAAAAGATCGATTTTCTGTTCGATACGATCGACTAAACGTTTTTTTTCTTTTAATAATCCAAAAAATTGTGTCATTGCAGCAAGAAATATTTTAGAAAGTCTTTTCGGAAGTAAATTTTAGTCGTTCCACTCGTAAATTTTGCTGACAATTTCGTTGAAAACCAAATTTACTGCCAAAATGACGAAAATTTCCAAAATTATCAAAAAATATTTTAGAAAGTCTCTTCGGAAGTAAATTTTAGTCGTTCCACTCGTAAATTTCGCTGACAATTTCGTTGAAAACCAAATTTACTGCCAAAATAACGAAAATTTCCAAAATTATCAAAAAATATTTTAGAAAGTCTTTTCGGAAGTAAATTTTAGTCATTCCATTCATAAATTTTGCTGACAATTTCGTTAGAAACCAAAAATACTGTCAAAAAAACAAAAAATTTGAAATAATCAAAAAATATTCAGTTTATCGTCTTCAAAAAAATATCGACGATTTTTAACAAAATTTTATTTCCAATGCAGAAAATAAGGATGGGGGTAGGCTTGCTTGAGTCGGTTGCAACGTTGCGTAATGCATGAAGAACGGCTGACAGGGAAAAGCCGAAGAGCTTTGTTTCCCGGGGGTGGATCGTCATTTTGGATTGGCGCAAAGACCGCCAGCGAACCTTCACCTCTCCGGAAACTCATGGCCCCCGTACCAACTCTACAAAATTTATACACTCGACAACTTTTCTATATCCATATATGAATACGCGTTTATTTATATTTATATGTGCATACGCGTGGACGAAAATATTTCACGTTTCCTGCGGTACACGCGCCCTGCTCGCGCACACTCTCTTTTTCGCTTTTTCGCTTTCGAGCGTGAATCTTGCTTTCCAACCATTCTTCTCAATCTCTCGGAACACCAACTTTATGAGATGCTTATGTACCGCGCGTTAACCTGGGACTATGAACCATCCGATGGACTCGTCCGCGTCCTCGAGGCCAGACTTTTGTGCGGAATTCCCACACATGCAAAGGTTTTGGCGCTTTAGTCCTTAGAAATGCATTCTGATGCATTTTTCTGCAGTTGACAGCAAAATGTCACATTTTTGACACTTTGGACGATTTTTGACGAATTTTTTTTCAAAATTTCACTTTCTCGGTCTTTCGAACTCTAAATACTCGGGCGTAGTTATTTTTTTTTACCTTCAAATGCCTGAACGGGGTCTGGACGCAGCCCACGCGTTTCTTTGTCGTAAATCTGGCCACGTGCTGATAAACAGACTTTCTCGTACACCATTTTCTTCGTTTTTTCATAAGGAAGAGAATCGTGTTTGAAAAATCGGATTTTATGTGTATCTAGTCTATGAAAATCTCTTTTGAAGACTAAATATTGGGAAAAAAACAGCAAAAAGCTTGATTTTAATTACAAAAACGCTGCTAATTGCTTCTTGAAGATTGAGCACGATGCTCAAATCTTCCTCTATGATACTGGAAGCTTTGAGCATCGTGCCATATCTTGGGGAGGCAATTTGCAGAGTTTTTAATCAAATTTTCACTCGTTTCTCGATTTTTTTACTTTTTGTTTTTTAATCTTGACAAATTTTGTAGAAAGTAAAGGGAAAGGACAGACTTGTACGCAATATCTTACAAAATTTGCAGTGGAGCGGTTCGGAGATTTTTCGAAAAACTCAGATTTTCGTAAAATTCGAAAAATCGTAAAATTTAAACAATTCAAATAATATTTCCATTCCAACCTTTCTATTATGACAGTATATTCAAAAAAAAAAAACAATTAGTAAGAAATCTTGAAATTTGCGAAAATTGGAGCGGTTGGACAATTTTTCGAAAAACTCAAATTTTCGTAAAATTCGAAAAATCGTAAAATTTCAACCGTTCATTCGATATTTTCCAAATTCAATACCAACCTTCCCATTATGATAATCTATGTATAAAAAAAAATTTGCGAAAGTTGGAGCGTCGACAGCCTTTTTTTGAAAATTTCAAAATTTGTATTTTTCTAAAAATTGCAACAAAATTCTTTTCCTTTCGTTAATGACAGTTGAGTGTACCGTTTTTTTTAGTTAACGAATGTTGTTCGTTGTTGGTGTGTGTATCGTTGAAGAAAATTGAAGAAATGAGAGCAACACAGAAGCGTACTCAAGAAAAATTAGCATCCCGAGGGCGAAACGCAGAGAATCGCGTTAGCTCGACATGTTTGTATCTTTTATAGCTCGCAGTAGGAAAAGATAATGTTCTATGCAGAACTATCTCTGCTTTGCTTCTTTTCCCGCCCGCGCGCGCGTCCACACTTAGTCGGGCTTTACGAATACATAGAGACTTTTGTATAATGCATGAGATAAAGGTAGACAGCAAAAAGAGATGAAGGAAGAGTATAGAGCGCGGTGGGCTGGGAACAAGGTCGCGAGAGAGGGTGAGATTGTTCGGGTGTGTGACTGGCGATAGGAAAAACGCTATAGCTCCAGCTCCAAAGCGCATTTTCGCCATATGTGTTGTTCAAGTGGATTTTCTTGTTCCTCTCGATTACTCGCGACAGTTCCGATTTCCCTTGGCGTATGTTTCCAAAGGGATATTTTATCTGTGCCCTTATCATTCGTGAATTATAGAATTCGGTGGCAAATTACTAAGGCACGCGTGAAGAGCCAAAAAAAAAAAATGTGAAAAAACAAAATTATTTTTGATATTCATTGAAAAATCGTAGAAAAAAAAAAATTAAAAATACTGCAATGTATTTTGAACCGTTGAGAAACGACCATGATGATTCTATTTAATTCGTGCAATTTTTCATTTAAAAAAATGTCGAAAATAAAAAATTTTGCAAAAATGACGTTTTTTTTACGAAAAATCTTGCAGAAGTATAATTTTTCAATGAAAAACAAAGAAAATCGTTTGATGCGTCTGAAATAGCATGCTTTCGGGTGGGACTGGTTAAATTAGCGACCGTTCGAAAAATTATACTTTCGAAGGCGATGAGTAAGTGAAAAATCGTTAAAAAAAAATCAAATAAAAATACTACAACGTATTTTCAACCCCCGAGTAACGACCACGATGATTCTATTAAATTCGTGCAATTTTTAATATGAAAAAAAAAATGTCGAAAAAAAAATCTGCAAAATTGACTTTTTTTTACAAAAAAAATGAAATTAAAAAAAAAAACGTTCGATCGCCGGAGCTACACACCCACCGCGAAAACTGTCGGTTCTGATTTGTTTTTTTTTTCTTAATTCCTTTGTGGAAAGATATTCAAGTCCTCTGAGGTAAACCGTTTTTTTTTTTCGTTCCATACGAATTCGTGAAAAGTCAAACGATAAGAAGGACTCGAGTGGATTTATAGTTCTCGTTTAAAAGTTGCTGGCTTGGCTGCTGGGTGTTCTCGAACCCGCATCTCGTTCTTTCTTCACCTGCTGCTGGCGTTTTTCTTCTTGTTCCCTGCAGCTCAACTATTTCACTCCTCTCGTAGTCTTGCAACCCCCATAGGTAGCTCGTATACCGTGTTGTCTGGCAAAAAACTCGACGATCGTGCATCATCATTCATCATCGCACTCTCTTTTCCTTTCTCTCGTTCGCTCTCTCTCTCTGCCTCGTTCTCCTTCTTCTTGTCTGTCTGTCCAAGAGCGTAGGTTACACGTAATGCATCGTGTTGCATAATGGACCACCACCAGACGAGCTTATAAATGTGAAATGTACTTTTTCGCACGCAACCACAAAAAGGCATCGGTGCATTTCGCCTCCTTTTTGTTTTTCCTTTCATAAATCATCCTTCTCGCTTATTATGTATTCACAGGGAATCGCGTTTGTCTGACTTTTGACTCGCCAGAGATATGTGCAGCTCGCATGATTGATTGCAATTGTTTACCTTCAGCGATGCAAAGTTTTTTTAAAACGATCCAAATGTTTGCTGCTGTCTCGTTGTTTATGAAAAAATGGGCAAAACATTATCGTGTACGAATCTTTCGAATCCTTGGTCTGACGAATCACTTTGAATCCACTTTACTGTTCTTCTGCTTGTTCCTGCTGTCCACTGGATTTGTGGGAGGTCAAGAAAAATTGAAAAAATCATTCTTGCTCACAAATTTATTCTAATTTTTCGTTGTTTTTTGTGTTTTTCGAATAAGAAGAAAAAATTTTAGTGTAAAAATTCTGATTTTTTGTTTATAATGAATTTATAATGTTTATATTTTTCTGGATGCAGCCTGCAAAAGTTTTTTCCCTTTTTTTTCGTTTTTTGAATAAAAAGGAAATTTTTCGATGTAAAAATCAAATTTTTGGTATTTTTTGTTTATGATGTATTTTTTCTTCTTGTTTTCCCTTTTTTTCGTTTTTTTTTAATGAAAAGGAAATTTTTTAAATGTAAAAATTCAAATTTTTCGTTTTTTTGGATCGTGTGCTGAATTTTGAATGTTTTTTTATTTTGTAAAAATGAGGAAATTGTTCGCTCCGAGGAGAGGAGGTCGTAATCGGAACGACTGCAAAGCTCCCATCAGATACAGAAACACACGAGACAGGGCGGAATTTGCTTCGCATTTGGCTTAAACAGTTGGTAAAGCAAAAGCACATACGGAGATAAACCGTTGTAATAGCTCGACAAATAATGTAGGCGTATGAAATAGAATACGCCATTATCTTACAAGACAATTGGATAACGCCGCGACCGGGAAGAGAGCCATTACAGTTATGCCGCCACGAAAGCTTCGAATATTTGGGCAAGTCGAAACAATGGATTGCGAATATATCAGAACAGATTTACCATAAAATCCGCCTCGGCGTTTCTCTCCCCGGAGCCCATGGAACCGCGTACTTTACAAGGACTATTTCGCATTTAAATAAAAAATTAGAAAAAAATAGGAAATCGACGTTTAGGCCATTTTTTTTTCTACGTTCAGTCGTGTGACGATGAAATTTTCTTTTTTTCCGTTTCTCGTTTTACACACACGTTGATCTGTACAAACTCTTCGTTCTTTGAGAATTTTGTTGGAATTGCTAGAAAAATACGAATTCTATGGGATTTTGAAATTTTCAAAAAAATCGTGTCGTCGCTCTAACTTTCGTAAGTTTTGAGATTTGATAGTAATTTTTGTTTTTATCAATAGAGTATCATGATGGGAAGGTTGGCATTGAATTTGGAAAATATCGAGTTATCGATATGTATTTGAGTTTTTTTGAAAAATCGTCCAGTCGCTCTAATTTCTGCAAATTTTGTAAGGAATTGTGTATGAGTCTGTACTTTCTTTGAACTTTCTAGAAAAATTGGTGAAACGGCTTAATTTTTGGGATTTTTCAAATTTTACGAAAATTTGAGTTTTTTTGAAAAATCGACAAACCGCTCTAATTTCTGCAAATTTTTTAAAGGAATTGTGTATGAGTCTGTACTTTCTTTGAACTTTCTAGAAAAATTATTCAAACGGCTTAATTTTTGGGATTTTTCAAATTTTACGAAAATTTGAGTTTTTTTGAAAAATCGACAAACCACTCTAATTTCTGCAAATTTTTTAAAGAAATTGTGTGTGAGTCTGTATGTTCTTTTAACTTTCTAGAAAAATTGGTGAAACGGCTTAATTTTTGGGATTTTTCAAATTTTACGAAAATTTGAGTTTTTTTGAAAAATCGACAAACCGCTCTAATTTCTGCAAATTTTTTTAAGAAATTGTGTATGAGTCTGTACTCCCTTTTTACTTTCTAGAAAAATTGGTCAAACGGTTGAAATTTTATGATTTTTCGAATTTCACGAAAAACTGAATTTTTCGAAAAATAGTCAATTTTATATTTTTATTGAATTTTGAAAGAAACAAATGCGATTTCTTGTACCAAAGCACGAAACGCCCAACTCTAGGGATTTCTCGAGCAACGTGTAATCTTGACTTAGCTCAGTGGCGTGGACTCAAGGCAATGGACAAAATAATGGAACGTGTTTGCTTGCTCTTGGGGCCCCAAGAGAGTCCTAGAGAAACTTGTCTGTGGTTGTTCACACTGTCCTCTATGCATTTTGACATGCACGCGAACAAACTTTCAACTTTTAACAATAATTACGTTTGAATTGCAAATTTAGTTACGCTGATCGACAAATAATAAGATTGTTAATTATAAAAACTAATTTCTATTCAATGGGGAATCACTTGTCATTCGAGCGAACGATAAATACATGGAGAATGTGTGGCGAACGTTGTGGAGCCTCCGGGGCCGTTGATACTCGGTTGGGTGACCCGCTTGGCCATGCACCGAGCTCTCTCGTCAATCGTGCTCAGCGAGGAGGCTGTTTTTCTGTTTCGCTCATTATGCTAATTAACCAGTAGCATTGCTAATTTTATTCCGTCTCTTTAAATTAATTAAAACGATTAAATTGTTAATTGTTTAAATAATTGTTTATGTTTTCGGTCGCGCGATTATTTGGGCTGATCGGGGCGATGTGATGCGATGAGGTTATTTATAAACTAATGAATAAGTGCAAGAAAAGATGCACAAGAATGTTGTGAAAACGCGAGAACCGCTTTAGAGAAAATAAAATGGAATAAAAATTGAAAATAAAATTTTGTCAAAAATCGTCGATTTTTTTTTTAACACGATCAGCTAAATATTTTTCAATAATTTCAAAATTTTCGTTATTTTGACAGTATATTAATTAATAAATCAATTAATTATATATTAATTATATTAATTCACTATTAATTAATAAATTAATTAATAATAACTAATCATTAATTTCATTGATTATTTATTATAGTAATGAATTTTTTAATTAGTTATTTGCCAGCTAACTATGATGGGATAAATATTTTTGAATAATTTCAAAATTTTTGTTATTTCGTTATTATTAATTAATAAATTCATTATTAATTAATAAATTAATTAATAATAACTCATAATTAATTTTTTCAATTAGTTATTTGGTTTCTAACGGAATTGTCAGCAAAATTTACAAAATTTATGGGATTTAAAAAAAAAAAACGTATAGAAAATAAAAAATCGATCGTTTTTGATAAAATTTTGTTTTTAGTGGAAATGTGGAGTCGATCGTTTTTGATAAAATTTTGTTTTTAGTGGAAATGTGGAGTGCTGTTCGTCTTGGGAGCTTTACGAGGGACGAACGCACTATCCAGAGCAGCCTTTTGTCCCAAGGACTGAAATAAATATCTGCATCAATGTATAAATGTATACACGTATATTAACGAGATGAGAAAAAGGGATGGATATTTAAGGGGTTTTGGCGTGATACGAGGTGCTCTATTTGGCGTGCCAGCGATATGAAAGCCGATGCGTTATTGCCAGCGGTAGGGAGAAAGTATGCAAGGCAAAGCAATGGAGCAGGGTGAGCAAGAGAATGGGGAAATGGAGGAAAACGCGCGAGCAGGAACGATGGCGGAATCGTGAGAATACGAGCGATCGTAAGATTTTCCTTTTTTAATTTTTTCTATTTTTTTTTTTTTCTTTTTTTTCTTGTTTGTTTTATACCAAAGCGGAAAGTGCCAACGTGACGTGAACCACGTAAAACTTATCTCTCCTTATCCACCACTGGCGCCATCTTATCACCGAGGCAAATCTGTCCTCTCGTAAATCTCGAGAGTTGAAGCTCAACGCGAGCTTTCGACACGCAAATACGTGTTTGATTCGGATGCTCGATGTTGGAGCAAAGATTTTTGAGAAAATTAGATAAACTGTGCAACGCAAAGTTCTCGACGTGGAATTTTTACGTGATTTATTTAATTTTTCATTTCCAATGGATATATATCGATATTTCAGACTTATGAAACGATTTTTCTTTTTCTTAATTGAAAATTGAAATTTCTGCATAATTTTTCGTAAAAAAAGTCATTTTTGGCCAATTTTTTATTCTCGACTTTTTTTTTGTATTAAGAATTGCACGAATTAAATAGAATCATCATGCTCGTTACTCGAGGGTTGAAAATATATTGTAGTATTTTTATTTGATTTTTTTTAACGATTTTTCAACTACTCATCGCCTTCCAAAGTATATTTTTTGGAACGGTCGTTAATTTAATCAGTCCCACCTGAAAGCATGCCATTTCAGACTCATGAAACGATTTTTCTTTTTTTTAATTGAAAATTGAAATTTCTGCATAATTTTTCGTAAAAAAAAGTCAATTTTGCTGAATTTTTTTTTCGACATTTTTTTTGTATTAAAAATTGCACGAATTAAATAGAATCATCATGCTCGTTACTCGAGGGTTCAAAATACATTGCAGTATTTTCATTTTATTTTTTTAAACGATTTTTCAACTATTTATCGCCTTCCAAAGTATATTTTTCGGAACGGTCGCTAATTTAATCAGTCCCACCTGAGAGCATGCTATTTCAGACTCATGAAACGATTTTTCTTTTTTTTAAATTGAAAATTGAAATTTCTGCATAATTTTTCGTAAAAAAACGTCAATTTTGCTGAATTTTTGATTTTTGACATTTTTTTTTGTATTAAAAATTGCACGAATTAAAAAGAATCATCATGGTCGTTACTCGAGGGTTGAAAATATATTGTAGTATTTTTATTTGATTTTTTCGATCGATTTTTCGAGTACACATCGCCTCCCAAAGTCAGTGGGACTGATAACGCCCCCAATGATCATTACGTCACTATCCGGAGCTGTGACCAGCAAGGGTTAATAAATTTTTATCATTTCTTCCCAACTTTGATCCTCCAGCTTCAGCAGCTTCATTATTCTCAGTGTGAGAAGCTATAGGAAGAGGCATTAGAAGGTTGCGAACAGTACGAAAACTATTCTCGCTTCACTTGGTAATCTCTACGGTGTAGGCGGTTCGCGAGCTTTACTGTTATCAACACGTCCCTCGAGAACACCTAGGACGTGCTAATTTCACTTAGTCTTGGCCTTTCGGGACTTTGCCCCTCTTCTTACTTTCCTCGATGAATGTATGGCTTGGGAAGTTGATTTCCGCGCGATTGCAGCTGCCTGGAAATTCAATTCGCATCGGAAAGTCGTCTCGATCTCGTGCATTAAAAAAAAAAAAAAAANAAAAAAAAAATTTCTATTTTTCTTGTCAAATTATTTTCAGTCGGTCGAAATGTTTCGAGGACTTGATCCAAGTGTTTATAACTCGTGGCAGTTATTAACCGCACCGAGGAGAACCAAATAACGGAACGCGAAGCAGGGAGAAACGTGGCTGTGCAATCATACACAGTCGCGGAAGTTGGCAAGTTGTACTGCCGGAGGACGAGCTTGGAGCAGGATTCGCGTACGAAGGAAAAGCCTGAACCACCGGAAGCAAGACTCTGGAGTACGCCTCGAGGCGACACCGCGTCGTATATTGTATTTAACGAAATCCAGCGATAAATAAATATTGCCAATTGCAAATAAAGTCTCTCTCGATCCATTGCGGATGGAAAAAAAATTTCTCGGTCCCTTTTTCCAAATTCCGAAAAAAAAAAAAAAAAAAAAAANTCAACGAAAAAAAACTCCGAGAGATGAAAAAAAATGAAAAAGCGAACGTCGTGGGATTCGGGACTCGAGAAATTGGATTATTGCAAAGATCTCATAAATTCACACGTGCTGCTTGAAATATTACGATATTGTAACACAGCACGTGGCACTTTTTACAAGGCACCACCACGAGAGTTATTAAAGAGGCTTGCCAACAATTTCACGCAACATTTGTGCCAGCAGGATGTTCCACTCAAATATTTCGAATGCCAGACTGCATAACGTTTCATGGACATACAAATATACATCGAAATGTACAAGTGCTACGAGAGCATAAACTTTACGTACGTTTTTATTCACGAATTACATTTTTTCTTTATTTTTGTGGCTTTGCATGCGTTTTTTTTTTTTTTATTTTTATAAAAATAGCGGAAAGTTTATCAGAGTCGGTGTGGACCAGTTTTTTTTTCTGCAGGAAGAAGTCAATTTGCGGAAAAGTCTCGGGAGCTCGATAGTCGCGAAAAAATACACGCGATCGGAATCTGGAAAAATTTTTGTGCCAAATATTAAAAGAAAAAAAAAAAAAAAAAAAAAAAAAAAAAAAAAAATTTCTCGTGTTTCTCTTTCTCTCGTTATTAGGATTCTTAGTCTCTCGGTGGAGGAATCATTGGCGGGATAAAATATTGCTGAATATCGTTGTATTCGTCGATTGGAATCTCGAGAATGCAAAATCAATTTCCACGTGCGAATCAAGGGCAAAGTTTTTTGTCGGGGCAGCTAATTTATTGGAATCGATGATTTATGGGGTTTGACATTCGCGCAATTACGGTTGGGACGCATAATTTTGGATTATGTTTTATTTGTTCGATTTTAATGGCGAATTCCGAGGATTTTTTTAATTCGTCGCCCATAAACTTCGCGAGGTGGAAATTCGAGCATCGCCTTCGTGGGAATTTTGGTGGAAAATCGTCGATATTTTGTTCGACACGATAAACTCAATATTTTTCGATACTTTCGAAATTTTCGTTATTTTCGAAGACAAGGCAGAAAATTTACGATTCGAACGACTAAATTTGCTTTTCGAAGAAACTTTCTAGAATATTTATTGCTGCAGTGACAACATTTTTGGGATTTGGAAAAAAAAAAACGTTTCGTTGAACAAAAATTTCCTATGAATCGTTATTTTCTGCTATAAAAAATATTTTTCCAACACTAAAAATTGAATTTTGTTGGAAAAACGTTGAAAATTTTATTGAACACGATAAAATGAATATTTTTGTATAATTTCTAAATTTTCGTCATTTTGGCAGTACATTTGGTTTCTCATCACGGAACTGTCTGCAAAATTTACGACTTTCTAGACCATTTCTTACTGCTCCGACAAAGTTTTAGGGACTTGAAAAAAAAATCGTTTAAAAAATCCCGATCGTTTCCTCCCGAAATTTCGTTTTCGATGAATCGTTAAATGAATTTTAAAAAATTCATAATCGTTGGGCGACCGTTGAGCTAAACGCGATTGATCGATCGAGCAAGCTGCCGATTCATTACTTAAACGGCCTTAATCCACTTTCTTAGCGAGTTGTTAAGAAACTTGTCGATTTTTACAATCTCTGCTCCGATAAAGTAAACTCTCCCGCAGCAGCAGCAGCAGCACGCGTGGAGAGGTTCGCGTGAAAGTAGCTCGGGAACCGCGAAATCCGTACCGACATCTTAGGAGAAACCTAGGAGAGCTCATCCGGACGTAAACGTCTCGTACTTTTACAGCTTTCTGCCAATCTCGTATAATACGCGTTGGGTTATTCGTTCTGGGCGCACGGAACAAGGAGAAAGAGAGAATCCACTTTCGCATCGCGCCACAGAGAGCTCTGGACTCTCTGGCATACGATTGTTCTCTTGCTTCCGTGCTTAGTCACCAGGTGAAGTCGTAAACTTTCTTCCTGCGAGCTTTTATTTTCTTCCTGCCAGTTTTTTTATTTTTTTTTTTGTGCCTTTTTCGTTCCGAGCATTTTCCAAGGGATTGATGGCAACTCGATTTTTCTGCAGCAGTGCGAACGCACGAGCGTTTTTTCTTGCCCCGAGCAGGTCGCTCGCAGCGATAAAAGAAAAAAAAGGCAAAAGACGCAGAAAACGTAGAATAGAGAAGGAGTGAATTGGCCAAGGAGAAATGGCCAAATAGAACGAGATTGGCAGACAGGAATTTGTATCATATAACCGAGGCTTTCACGTGGAATTAACCCCTCGCGGATTTCTCAGCATCCCCCTTCTCTCAATTCCTTTTCTCTATGTCTTTTCCACTTAAACTTTCTCATTCCCCGCGTCATTCCAATACGTGCAGTCTAGAGCTTGCACACTCTCGACATCGCTCTTCCTCCGCTTGTCTATTCCTACCGAAACGGACCTTTTCCACTCGATGGCACACACGTCTTTTCTTTTTGTCATATTTCCTCATAAGATTATTGTTCTCTGCTATGGACCGTGAGAGAGAGAGAGAGAGAAAGAGAGATTGGAACGGAAAATCATTTTCCAACCGTAGAAATAAATTTTTTGTGCAAAAACATCGAAATTTTTTATGGACACGATAATTTTTTAATAATTTGAAAATTTTCATTACTTTTGGCAGCATATTTAGTTTCTTACGGAACTGTTTGAAAAATTTACGATTGGAATGACTAAAATTTGCTTTCCCAAGAGACTTTTTAGAATATTTCTATTTATATATTTATATATTATTATTTTCTGTTGCGATCCAAGAGAGAGAGGGAAAGAGAGAGAGATGGGAATAAAAAAAATCATTTTCCAACGGTAGAAATAAAATTTTATTGCAAAAACGTTGAAATTTTTTATGAACACGAAAAAGTAATTATTTTTGGATAATTTTTAAATTTTCATTATTTTTGGCAGCATATTTACTTTCTTACGAAACTGTCAGAAGAATTTACGATCGGAATGACAAAAATTTGCAATCCAAGGAGACTTTCTAAAATATTTCTTGCTGCATTGGCAAATTTTTTGAAATTTTACACAAAATATCGATTTTTTCTGTAACAAAACAAATGACGCAAATATTTTAGTTTGCCCGAAAGTTTTCGTCTGTACCAGTCGAAGCTTCATCACGAATCCGAATAAGAAATCTTTTTCCCACGTATTTCGTTGCACGCGATTCAACTTGCCAGCCAGTAGAAATTTCAGTTTTATGGACATTCGCATATGACTCGTACTCCACGAGCTGTAACCGCCAACATTCTGCAGATTAATAGGCTTGACTCGAGCCTGGCGAACGTCACCCAGAGATATTGTGGCGTTTGGATTTTCGTGAATAACAAGAGAAACGCGTGAGATATAGAAACGCAGCATACATTTGTCGAGGCACATACACATGTGTATATCAACGCGTACGTTTCGATATACGCGGTGGTCGGGTCTGCGGATTTCTCGCTCTGGATAACCCGATTCCATAACGTGATCTGTTCGTCCTTTCGTTTCAAAGCTGCACCACCGCGGTTACGACATTAAACACGTTCGCGTACGATTGCAGGCCATCGCGACTGTTAAAACGACTCGATGAAACGTCAGATTTTTGTTCTCGTTCTTGGCGAATTTTTCTTGGGAGCTTAGGATGACGTTTTTTGCCTTAAAACCATAGAAAACCCCCATGGGTTTTGACCAACTTCATGGGGTCCATAAAATAGCTCCATAAATCATTTTTTTGGGGGGTTTTTTGTTTCTCCATTTCCCACTCGATTCAGAGCTTGGGTTTCGACAAATTTGAAGACGAAAAAATTCATTTTTTCGGAGCATTTCCATTTTTGGAAATTTCACCTGGATTTCGTTTTTCCCATCGTCGGAATTATATGCGAAGGGAAGGTTTTTGTGCATCCAAGGGGCAAGTTCTAATTTGGATTTTCAAAATTTTCAAAAATTCAAAAAATTTCGAAATAATGCTAATTTTTCGCTCAGTTTTGAAATTCTCTCTCTGGTACTCTCTGGGCCTCGAAACACGACTCTGAATATATATATATATTATGATTAGTATTCCGTTTTATGGGAAAAGCAACGATGGCAGGTAAGCACGAGCTCGGGCCCTTCATCTTTACCAAAAACGGTATGCACGTGCCTCTCGCTGCTGTGTCTCGTATATTCCTCGACAACTTCGAGCCGGAATTTCCTTGTAATTTTCCAAGCGATTCAACCAAAATTTCTCGACAAACCGGATCCACCAGCCAGAGAGAGAGAGAGAGAGAGAGAGAGAGAGAACGGTGTACGAGGCGAATGTACGAAAAGCACTGAAGAGAAGTCGACAACACACATCGTCATTTGCTCTTACACATAATTCGAGTTTGTACTCGAGCCTCTTCGTGTCGTTGTCGCGAGGTATCGGGATATTTATTGTTTGCCACGAGGAATACGAGTCGTTGAAAAATTGCAACAACGCTGCAAACCTCGTGATTCAAAGAAATCGAAGAAAAAACCCGAGCAAAAGGTTAAGAAAAAAAAATGTCACATAAATTCTTTGCTTCAGAATGGATTTGCGAAGCGTGAAAATTCATTCGACGTTTCAGGATTTCGCGATGTGGTTCTCCGGGCAGAATTACTGAGCAATATGTCGGATACAGTGCGGATGGGAAAATTTAGCTGAGATGAAAATCCCCGGGCTACGGAGACTGGATAAATGCATCGGTGAACAATTCAAACATGTGTGCCGAAACGCTAACAAATCGTCAGGAGATGACTCTCTTTAACGAGAGCGACTGAGAAAGAATCGACGAAAGGGAGAGAGAGAGAGAGAGAGAGAGAGAGGAAAATGTAGGTTCGAGGTACTTGGATTAGTCGTGACCAGAATAGAACGAAGCTCGGGAACCACATCATTTTGCTTAGCGATAAGAGCTCTGTATCCGTCGCTGGAATTCCATTTAACCAGAGCTCGAGGATGCCCACAAGAGGATGGTCATTGATAAGGTTTATCGCGCAGCGATGATATGATCAATTTAATTAACATATCGCATCGAGGTTCCTCGTCGGGATTGACGTCTGAAGCAACATCGATTGCTCAATACGATGAACTAAATATTTATTGATAATTTCAAAATTTTCGTTATTTTGGCAGTATATTTGGTTTCTAACGAAATTGTCAGCGAAATTTACGAGTGGAACGACTAAAATTTACTTCCGAAGAGACTTTTTAAAATATTTATTGATAATTTCAAAATTTTCGTTATTTTGGCAGTAAATTTGGTTTCTAACGCAATTGTGAGCGAAATTTACGAGTGGAACGACTGAAATTTCATTTCGAAGAGACTTTCTAAAATATTTTTTGATAATTTAAAATTTTTCTTCATTTTGGCAGAAAATTTGGTTTCTAACGGAATTGTCAGCGAAATTTACGAGTGGAACGACTAAAATTTGATTTCGAAGAGACTTTCTAAAATATTTATTGATTATTTCAAAATTTTCGTTATTTTGGCAGTATATTTGGTTTTCAACGAAATTGTCAGCGAAATTTACGAGTGGAACGACTAAAATTTACTTCCGGTGAGACTTTCCAAAATATTTTTTGCTGCATTGACACAATTTTTGGAATTATTAAAAAAAATCATTTAGTCGAACGTATCGAACAAAATATTCATCTTTTTTAACAAAATTTTCTTTTCAGTCTCCATGAAACACAGAAATCCAAAAAAATAGTCTCTTTTTGCATTTTGAAAGTTTTTTTACCGCTTGGAAAAATGAAAAGGTTTAGAGGCGAAAAAAATCAACGAGAATTCTACAGAGAGGACGTTTCATCAGCCTGCTCCTTCGATTCCATTCAGGATGCTGGATCTTGTGTGTTTTATTTTTATTTATTTTATTTTTTTGAAGCTTGTGGTCGCGTCGCGTTTACTGACCTCGTTCGCGCTGCACACCCAGCAGGCTTCTCGATTGATCGATCGTCAGCGAAAAACAAGCGTCGTCTTTTTGTCGATGCAACCTGCTCCTCCGAGAAAACGGAAATGAGAAAGACAGAGAAATCTCTCGCTCTTGTCTTGCTCCATGCGCTCGCTGCTGCTGTACTCACGAGCCAAACTCGTGAGCTGAAATCTCAACGATTTTTTTTCCTCCAACACGTCCAAGGAGCAACAAAAAACAGCTCCTGGGAAAATCCTGGCAGAAAGGACCAACCGAGATTTCTATGTAACAATGTGCAGTGATGAGACCAACAGGGAGGCTCCGAAAAAGCGTGAAAAATCAAGAAAAAACAATTTTTTCCAGAATTTTTCAAATCCGCGTTAAAAAAATGTATTCGCCTCCAAAAATGTAACTTTTTCGTACCGAGAAACGCGATTTACCAAAAAATCTCCAAAGCGACAAAATGATTGTGAAAATTCCTCAAAAATGCAACGACGTTGCGCGGGGAAATTTCACCAAATTCTCAAGATCGTGCCGAGTGCACGAGAACGAAGGTTTCGAGACGAGAATGGAAACGAGGATTAAAAAAAAAACGTTGGGAGGAAAAAAGGGTGAAAAGATGTGAAGAAAGAAAAAAAAAAGGGATGGGCGGTGAGAAGTGGGAAATTCATATGCGGGAGAAGAGAAGGAACGAGTGCGAAAGTTTCATGTTCCGAGTTAGATTTTCGAGGGCCTTGGGGATATTATCGCCTTTTCTTACTCACGAAAAATCCCTTTTTTTTCACTTTTCTCTTCCTATTCGTTTCTGTATATGATTTCTCTGCACCGAACGTGACACAGTCACGCGCTCTTGTAGAACGAACCGCCCGCGATTCGTTTCTTTATTTTACAAGTTTTCCCTTCTCTCTGCGCGCGCTCTCGCGCACCACGAACATCGGGATCTGAATTTATTCTTATTTAAAATGGAAAAGTTTTTCTCCTCATCGCGCGCGTCTCGTTCCGAAGCACGCGGATAGACATATATAGCAGTGCAGCCAGCCACCCAGCAGCCCGCGAGAGAGAAACTCCCATTTTCATTCTTTTCCCGCGCGTACGCAAGAGCTTTGGTAGCTTCGCGCTCAAAACATGTAATTCAGTTTCGTCGCGGTATGGACTCGAAGAAGAAGAGGACTCTGCTGTGTGAGAATAAAAAGGGGGGAGACAGAAGAGGCCAAAGACTTTGGAGTGTATAATAAAAATGGAAAGATAAAAAATAAAATAAAGGAACGAAAGAAAAAGGTGGATCGTGCGTAAGGGTGTGAAAAGAATTTTCCTCTCGCCGCGCCCCCCACTCGATCTTCTTCTTCTTCTTGGCAAACGGAGAGTGGAAAGTTGTCGGCATCTCGCGCGCGCGAGTCAACTTTCGGATCTTCGACTTGGGTATGGATATTTTTCTTTTATTTTCTTTATATTTTCCACGTACCGATGAATAATAAGCACGCGCGAGAAATTGAAGAGGATCCTGTTGCGAGTTCCATCGACGCAACGGAGCTTTTCATTCGGGGGTGAAGAAATTCTCTTACGAACACTGCACGTGGAAATTTGTTGGAAAAAAACGTCGATTTTTTTTTTAACCCTATTGGCTAAACTTTTTTTTTGGTTATTTATTAATTTTTGGGATTTTTACAGTTTTTTTTTTGGTTTTTATCGGAATTGTTAACAAAATTAACGATTGAGTGACAAAAATTTGATGACCGGAGAGACTTTCTAGAATATTTCTTGCTGCAATGACAAAATTTTTGAGATTTTCCAAAAAAAACGTTTAGGCGATGAAATTTTCTTTTGAATAAATGTCGAAAAATTAGTCAATTTCGAAATTTTCGTTATTTTGATTATTTATTTGGTTTTTATTGGAATTGTTAGCAAAATTAACGTTTGGAACGACAAAAATGAGCTTTCCAAATATTTCTTGCCTCAATGACAACATTTTGGGAATTATTTTGAAAAAAATTTCAAAAAAATCTGTCAATTTTAAAATTTTCGTTATTTTGACAATTTAATTTGTTTTTATCGGAATCGTCAGCAAAATTAACAATCGCATTGCCAACAATTTCCAGATGTTTCATAAAAAACATTTACTCGAACGTATCCAACGAAATTTTATTTTCAACGATTGTCAAAAAAATGAGTCAATTCCTTTAGAAAGTTTGAATGATTTGTTCCCATTGAGTGGTCGACGTGCGCCTCGACTTTCGAGGCTGAAAATCGAGGATACGTCGGTTGCCGTTGTCAAAGCGAAACTTGTCTGTTTTCAAGGGGCGATGGGAAAAAGAATGAAAATGGCGTTATGAGGCCACTTGGGAAATAATACCCAACAGCGTGCTCCGCGGTGTTTTGAAAACGCGCAGAGGCGATCTTTGGAAAGCCTACCCTGTGGACCATTCCTACGTCTGACTCTGTTATACTTTTATGCCCTTACGAAGGCTTGCCCTATATCCTCGAGCACACACAACACGACGAAGCCCGGTTGCCCTACGCAGCAGCAGGATCGCAAAGACGAACCAGCTCCTCTCGCTCGCTCGCTCTTTTTTTTTCACTTTCTTTTGTAACAAAAGCCAAGACACTTGTACGTTAACGCGGATGAGACATATGACCCGAGGGAAATCTAGAGAAGGAACGATTGGATAAACACACTGGTGTACCTGAGACTATAAGTTTTTTAAAATTGATGTACTAAACATTGTGCAGGTGTGCTGTGGATCGCTTAGCCTCCATACCCACTTGGTCGTTTACTTTTTAACTGGATAATAATTCATTTTTCCGAGAGCAAAATTTATGGCAGGGATGGAAAATCGATCGGACTTAAAATTTTGTCGAGGAAGATCGAAATTTCGTTGGATTCGTTCGACCAAATGTTTTTTCTTTGAAAAATTCGAAAACTGATGACTTGGTCGAAATTTTAGTCGTTCTACTCGTGAATTTCGCTGACAATTCTGTTAGAAACCAAATTTACTACCAAAATAACGAAAATTTTGAAATTATCAATAAATATTTTAGAAAGTCTCTTCGGAAACAAATTTTAGTCGTTCCACTCGTAAATAGCGCCGACAATTTCGTTGAAAACCCAATTTACTGTCAAAATAACGAAAATTTTGAAATTATCAATAAATATTTTAGAAAGTCTCTTCGGAAACAAATTTTGCTCGTTCCACTCGTAAATTTCGCCGATAATTTCGTTGAAAACCTAATTTACTGTCAAAATAACGAAAATTTTGAAATTATCAAAATATATTTTAGAAAGTCTGTTCGGAAACAAATTTTAGTCGTTCCACTCGTGAATTTCGCCGACAATTTCGTTGAAAACCTAATTTACTGTCAAAATGACGAAAATTTTGAAATTATCAATAAATATTTTAGAAAGTCTCTTCGGAAACAAATTTTAGTCGTTCTACTCGTGAATTTCGCTGACAATTCTGCTAGAAACCAAATTTACTACCAAAATAACGAAAATTTTGAAATTATCAATAAATATTTTAGAAAGTCTCTTCGGAATCAAATTTTAGTCGTTCCACTCGTAAATTTCGCTGACAATTTCGTTGAAAACCAAATTTACTGCCAAAATAACGAATATTTTGAAATTATCAATAAATATTTTAGAAAGTCTCTTCGGAAGTAAATTTTAGTCGTTCCACTCGTAAATTTTGCTGACAATTTCGTTGAAAACCCAATTTACTGTCAAAATAACGAGAATTTTGAAATTATCAAAATATATTTTAGAAAGTCTCTTCGGAAGTAAATTTTAGTCGTTCCACTTGTAAATTTCGCTGACAATTCCGTCAGAAACTAAATATTCTGCCAAAATAACAAAAATTATTTAAAAAAACATTTAGTTTACCGTATTCAACAAAATATCGACGATTTTTATCAAAATTTCATTCGCAGTGTCAGGATTTTGGAAAAATGTGTAATTTCCACAGTGAAAATGCCAATAATAATGTTATCATGCACCAAGTATAAAAAAACGTATTTCTGTGGGCATGATATTAGACCAGAATCCACGAACCGGATATGACAAACGAGAGGAACTGTTATCGTTTATCATTGGTCCAGCCAGTGGGACTCTGCGGTCGCTTCCCCGAGGATCATGTGACGAAAATTTTTGGAATATTACACCCGATCCTCGAATATGCACGATTTGCTGCTGCACAGCTTCGTGAAACACAATAAAGCAAACGTTGATTTGATTTGGTCGATGGGATTATGGTGAAGCGTTTCGGGGACAATGACGTAACGCAAAAATCGATAAAAACTGTCCAGACTAAAAAAATGAGGGGAAGAGAAGGAAGGACAAAGTTTGGTTCGTGTGGTTCGTCGTTACAGAGTTTTTTGTGCCCGAAGAAAATTTGTTACACCTGCGGGACACCAGGAAGCTGAGCGACAAATAAAATCGATGACACGTGGACTCACACACTCGGAGAAAAAATGGAATCGCACTGAGTATGAAAAGTAAAATGTATCGAGAAGCTGCTGGACGATTAAACAATTTTCCAGTGAATTTATTGGACGATCGTTATAATTATATGGCTGCGAATAATTAATGCCCACGATTTATTTTCTACTTTTATCGTCGCAGCAACCATTTTTCAAATTTGACAACATTTTCTGCTGATGGTTATTCGCGGAACTCGATTCATTTCGAACACTCGCGATATTGATGGCACGTGAATCAAAGTAATAGAGAAATATTGCAGCGATACGTTTCATATCGTATCGAACACGTTGCAGCTTTTCATTTCTCATGAAAGAAACTATGTGACGGTGGAATTTTTTTTTTTTTCAGTTTTTAATGTCAATGTGCTCAAAATTTCACAAAACATCGAAAAATCGTATGGAGAAAAAATCCCTGGATGTTGATCTGCACAAACTCTTGGTTCTCTGAAAATTTGGTTGCAGTTGCTAGAAAAATACGAATTCTATGGAATTTTGAAATGTTCAAAAAAAATCGTGTCGACGCTCTAGCTTCCGAAAATTTTAAGATTTATTACTAATTTTTGTGTTTATCAATAGATTATCATGATGGGAAGGTTGGTATTGAATTCGGGAAATATCGGTCGAACCATGAAAATTTGACGATTTTTCAAATTTTACAAAAATTTGAATTTTTTGAAAAATCGTCCAACCGCTCAAATTTTCGCAAATTTTCCAAGATATTTTGTACAAGTCCGTACGTTCTCTTTACTTTCAAGAAAAATTGCGCGAAAAATCTAGTTGCTCATCTCGTTTTTTAAAAAATGATTTTTACTTTTTTATCGTCGCGATGTATTTAGTCCAAGTTTGAAAATAAGACTCGCGCGTGGTGGAAGGATTTCCCTTTGGCGTAGGAGTTGGAAATCTCACAGCGCCTTTGCTCGTTCCCCGCTGAGGCTTTCTTCATAAAACGCGGAGAAGCCTCGCGGGAAACCGCCCGCGTCAGCGGCATTGTCTTGGTCTTATTCTTGCGGAGGTTCGACACCCTTACAATCCATACGCGGCGCGCAGCGGCATTTAAACTGAATCTTGGGCGCTCTTTATACGTTTCAAGGCGCCGAGGAGAGACTTTTCGATTGGTCTTACCGGGCGGGGAGAGCAACTGCTGGATTTCTCGAGTAGTATTGACGTATTTGTCGCGCTGCTCGAGGAGAGTGTGGAAAGGGCGCGAGCGAAAAGAGGGAGGATCACAGCGGGTGCGAGAGGAAATGAATGCGAGCGCGAGGACGAGCGAACGAGGTTTTCGAGTGGAAAGTCAAGAAGCAAGTAGATAAAAGCGAGTTGAATGCCGCGCGTCAAACGTTGCGGCTTAGTCAGACAATGCCCGAGCCTCGCGATCACGACTCTGTCGTTGCGGCTGGACGACGAGAGCATTCTCGATATACAGCGCGCGCGATCCTTCTCAAACGCCGGCAGGATCAATTGAAAAGAATCTCGAGGACACTGGCTAAGCAGCTGCGGCAAGTCGTCGGATAACGACCAACTTGCTTTTTCATTTAAAAAAAACGTCAACAATATCCAAATATATTTCCACCTACAACGGAAAAAAAAAATAATTGTGGCATCGAATTTTGGTTGAAAAAGATGGATATTTTGTTGGATGCGTTCGACTAAACGATTTTTTTTAATAATTCTAAAAATTGTGTCAATGCAGCGAGAAATGTTTTAGAAAATCTCTTTGGAAGCAAATTTTCGTCGTTCCACTCGTATATTTCGCTGACAATTGCGTTAGAAACCAAATTTACTGCCAAAATAACGAAAATTTTGAAAATATTAATAAATATTTTAGAAAATCTCTTCGGAAGCGAATTTTAGTCGTTCCACTCGTAAATTTCGCTGACAATTTCGTTGAAAACCAAATTTACTGCCAAAATGACGAAAATTTTGAAACTATCAATAAATATTTTAGAAAGTCTCTTCGGAAGCAAATTTTGGTCGTTCCACTCGTAAATTTCGCTGACAATTTCGTTGAAAACCAAATTTACTGTCAAAATGACGAAAATTTTAAAATTGTCAAAAAATATTTTAGAAAATCCTTTTGGAAGCAAATTTTCGTCGCTCCACTCGTAAATTTCGCTGACAATTTCGTTGAAAATCGAATTTACTGCCAAAATGACGAAAATTTTGAAATTATCAAAAAATATTTTAGAAAGTCTTTTCGGAAGCAAATTTTAGTCGTTCCACTCGTAAATTTCACTGACAATTTCGTTGAAAACCAAATACACTGTCGAAATAACGAAAATTTTGAAATTATCAAAAAATATTAAGTTTATCGTATTCAACAAAATATCGACGATTTTAAACAAAATTTGATTCCCAGTGTAGCGAGCTTCGTGGTCGGGAGAAAAAAATTAACAGATTCGAAAAATATAGAATTTCTCGTATTTCATCATTTTTTCCGGACCAACGGACACGGAAATTTCAGGCGATGGTGGCATTATTAGTCGTGGATACCATCGCGCTAAATTCCAACGCGTAATCATCGCGCTGGAATTTTTGTTATACACACAAGGCGATACACCGATTCGGAATTGCAACGATTCTCGTCGCCTTTTTCGCAAGAGAGCCACGTTTTTCACATGCGCTCGATGAAACAAAGGAGAATGTTCAGGGTTGTTAATTATTTTTCAAAAGTTGCTCAACCATTCGTTAATTTTTGACGTGGGTCGAAAAAAAAATATACGCGAGCGATGTATTAGGGAAAACAATATGCGGATCGTGTGCAGCGAGAGTTTGTGCGTTAACGAGCCGCACAAGAGCTCGTTATGAATAGTTTTGCGTGCGGCTATTGGCGAATTTTTCTCCGCACACTAATAATAATGGAGAGCGTTTTTAAAAAAAACAGTAATCGGTGGTTTCACAGCCGCGAGAACAAGCTCCGGGACGTTTACTCAACTGCGAACGTTGTTTTGTTAAAAAAACGTCGAAATTTTTAATGAAAATGTAAAAACGAATATTTTTGGGCAATTTACAAATTTTTCTCATTTTAACAATGTTTTTCGTTTATTACGGAACTGTCGGCAAAATTTACGATCAAAATGATAAAAAACGGTGAAACGATTTTTCCAAAAAACTCAGATTTTCGTAAAATTCGAAAAAATCAAATTTTCAGAGAAATGTTTTTTTTTTTTCTATCAATGAAAATGAGCGAGATCAGTAGTCGGTTGGGTGGACACTGCTTGTCGATGCAACGAGTTTCGAGGATGAAACTTGAAAGTTACAACCCGCTGCTGCTCGAGTCGTGAGAATAAGAAGAAAAGTTTGTCAAGATCCTCGGGAAAACGCGATTACGTGCCGCACAGCAGAGGGAAATTTTTGCTTCTCGCCCTAACACGCGCCCCGTGTCTCCTTAACGTGCGGAATCGATCGTGACGGATTGTGACGAAGCAAAATGAAGCGATAACGATGTTCGGGGAGAATATTGAGCTGAATAAATATTAATATCGAAGAATTGTTCTTGGCTGATGGAAGAGAGACGGGAATGCAAAGCCAAGCGAACACTGCGAATGAAATTAAGTTGGAAAAACTTGGATATTTCGACGAGCACGATAAACTGAATATTTTTTCGATAATTTCAAAATTTTCCATTATTTTGACAGTAAATTTCGTTGCTAACGAAAGTGTCTGCAAAATTAACATTTGGAACGACTTGAATTTGCTTCCCAAAGAGACTTTCTAAAATATTTCTCGCTGCACAATTTTGAAATTAAAAAAAAAAGAAAGACAAAAATTTTTTAGGGAAAAATCCGAATCGAGCACAGAAAAGGGACGAAAAAAAAGCCCAGGTTCGCGATGAAAGAAAAAAGCTTTCGAGTGCTATGAATTTGTTGATTTTTTGAGGCGAGTGACAAATGCAGGTACAGAAGAGAAGAGGCTGCGGGGTGGGATGGTACGATAAGAATGAGACACGATTATTGCTGACACGATCGCAGTGATGGTGAGTTTGCCCGAGGCAAGTCCAATAACTCTGAGGAGGTTGGCGATGCCCGCGGTAGTAGCGAGATGACGACGAAAAAACGAGAGGAAAGATGATGCTGCCAGGAAGTAAGACGATGACGAAAAAACAGAGTAAAAAAAGGGAAAAGAGATGAAAAGGAAGAGTAAAAAAGTATATGCGGTGTGTGTGTTATTTGCTCAAACGCGTTCACTCGCCAAAAGAGAGTGAACACTCTCCAGTTGAGTAGAAAGCTTCGAAAGGAAGAACCAAGGATAATACGTTAGGAATTTTTCTCTGTTTTCGTTCGTACGTGTGAGCCACTTGGAAACGTGTGTTGAGAGGGTTATTCGTACAGAGACTGGCACACCTGCTGCTGCCACATGGAAAACTGGCTACTTCCGGAGATACTCCGAGTCTATCCTTTCGCCCGGGACTCTATTCGCCAAGTTCTCCGCATTTTATCAAAAGCCCCCTGCAGAATCCCTTTTCCTGCGATGCCCTGTGCTCGATCCTTTTTCCCACTATTCTCTGGGCTCGCGTGGACCATCATGGTCCAGGAAACAGTCTCCACGATCGAGACACATCCAGCTGTGGAATAATTCATATGTCTCACGATATTTTCGTGGACCAGGACCATTCGATACTTTTTCCATCCACGTGGACTCGTTCAAAAAATCTTTCAACAAAAAAATTCAAAATTTTCGTCAAAAAATTGAAAAATTTCGTCAAAAAATTCCAAATTTTGTCGAAAAATTCGAAATTTTGTCAAAAAGTTCCAAATTTTATCAAAAAATTCCAAATTTTGTGAAAAAATTCCAAATTTTGTCATAAAATTCCAAATTCTGTCAAAAAATTCCAAATTTTGTCGAAAAATTCCAAATTTTATCAAAAAATTCCAAATTTTGTCAAAAAATTCCAAATTTTGTCAAAAAATTCCAAGTTTTGTCGGAAAATTCCAAATTTTGTCGAAAAATTCCAAATTTTGTCAAAAAATTCCAAATTTTGTCAAAAAATTCCAAATTTTATCAAAAAATTCCAAATTTTGTCAAAAAGTTCCAAATTTTATCAAAAAATTCCAAATTTTGTCAAAAAATTCCGAATTTTGTCAAAAAATTCCAAATTTCGTCAAAAATTTCCAAATTTTGTCAAAAAATTCCAAATTTTGTCAAAAAATTCCAAATTTTATCAAAAAATTCCAAATTTTGTAAAAAAATTCCAAATTTTGTCAAAAAATTCCACATTTTGTCAAAAAAATCAAAATATTTGTCAAAAAATTCAAAATTTTGTTAAAAAATTGTTTCTTCATAGGAAAATTGTTAATTTTAGTGGCAAGAACGTTTATCCTAAATTTTCAAAGAATAAAGTTGTTTCCTGATGGAAACGACGTCACGAGAGAATTCTGACGCTTGTCCATGATCCAGAGGATGCAAGTTCGATGCAACTATGTGTGTGGTCATTGATCGAGGAAATAAGAAATGAGTGGAGCTACGAAATGGCCATGTGTCAAGCCGCCGGCCCCAGGAGGAGGAGGAGGAGGAGGAGGTTCTTGCCCAGCGCTGCGCGACATACATTCGCGAATAATCGTCAAGAGAGGAGCTCGCAAGAAAAACACTCACGAAATTGCAATCCGCCCTGGAAAATCCAAATGTTATAACACAAATACGTGGAGTCGATCGCGATTCACCATATATTTGCCAATCTTGGGACAAGGAGCAGCTCTGGACCGAAAGAGCACTTGCGATGCAGACTGCAATTTTTTGTGGCATGTTTGTGCCATTTCCTTTGTCGTTTGCTCGTGTCCAATGAGATAAGGGTGAATTTTATCCTGTCAGAGGGAAGAATTGTAAGAAAAGAGGAAGGAATCGTCGGGAGGAATCTCTCGATGAGGTTTTCTAATGATTTTCCTGGGTTATTCGATCTTTTCGAAATAACAAGTGATTCCGAGTGAAAATAAAGTTGGCTGATGGGAGAATCGAGAAGAAAATATTCATTGGATCCCGCGAGCTTTGGAATTTCCTTCCCTTTTCCTCGTCGCGCTCCGCAGCAGCATCCAATGAATTTCTTTCATTGATTTTCAATCCAGGGCACAATTCCAAAAGATTAAATGAAAAATACTGGACAGCAGGCTGCTGCGAAGCAACGATTAAGTCGAAAACTGCGTTGCGGAGCGCGAATCCCAATGGAGAAATATTTTTTGGTCACACGCCAAAAAAACGAAAGAAAAAATAGGAAAGAAAAATAGAGAGAGAGAAAAAACGTCTTTACTGCACGCGTTAACACCGCACAACTTATATCCCGCTCCTGCGCTCGTATAGCGCCGACCAGAGGGGCATATCCGGTTGAACGAGCCCTAGGAACGAGCGAGGAGAGTTTGCAGCCAGCGAGCTGCCGCAACCGCAGTAGATATTCGCAACGTCATGCCGAGACTGTGTGTGAAAAATATCGCGGGATAAGGGGAAGCCGGGGGTTTAGTTGGTTGCATTGTTCGGGGGTGGAAAGAGAGAGAGCGCGAAAACGTGCAGTGCTCAATGGCTCGGACTGGACAATCATAAAACAAAAATCTCGAAAAAAAAAACAAAAAAACAAAAAAGTGTGTATCGGAATTTTAACGAGACTTCCCGTCGTGCAACGCGATAAAGAAAAAAAAGGAAAATATTCACGGGGCACTGGTGAATGGAGAAGAGCACGAAAAAAATCCGCGACGACTTTTCACTCTCTTTCCATGAGATTTTCCCATGCAACAGCTTTATGCCCGAATTCCGCAATCAACATTTTCTCTCATACAACCAAATGCTCTCGAACTCTCAGAAGCCAAAGTTATGGGAATATGCAAGTTTAAAATCGTCGATATTCTTTTTTACTAAATATTTTTTGATAATTTCAAAATTTTCGTTATTTTGGCAGTATATTTGGTTTCTAACGGAAATGCCAGCGAAATTTACGAGTGGAACGACTAAAATTTGATTCCGAAGAGAATTTCTAAAATATTTTTTGATAATTTCAAAATTTTCATTATTTTGGCAGTAAATTTGGTTTTCAACGAAATTGTCAGCGAAATTTACGAGTGGAACGACTAAAATTTGATTCCGAAGAGACTTTCTAAAATATTTATTGATAATTTCAAAATTTTCATTATTTTGGCAGTAAACTTGATTTTCAACGAAATTATCAGCGAAATTTACGAGTGGAACGACTAAAATTTGATTCCGAAGAGACTTTCTGAAATATTTTTCGATAATTTCAAAATTTTCATTATTTTGGCAGTAAATTTGGTTTTCAACGAAATTGTCAGCGAAATTTACGAGTGGAACGACTAAAATTTGCTTCCGAAGAGACTTTCTAAAATATTTATTGATAATTTCAAAATTTTCACTATTTTGGCAGTAAATTTGGTTTTCAACGGAATTGTCAGCGAAATTTACGAGTGGAACGACTAAAATTAGCTTCCGAAGAGACTTTCTAAAATATTTTTTGCTGCATTGACAAAATTTTTGGAATTATCCAAAAAAAAAACGTTTAGTCGAACGTATCCAAGAAAATATCCATCTTTTTCAACGAAATTTTGTCGTCAGTGTATCAATGGCTGCACACATACATAGGTAACTCCATAATCACTTATTCCTATCCATATATATATGGGATTTTCCGCTGGGTCTCTATGGACATAGCCACGAGTCTGGCTCTGGTTTCTTCGGACTTTTCGCTGCTGCGCCCCGGCCAAACTTGATTCGCGATGTGAACGTGATGGCAAAACTTTCTGGGAAGGAATGAAGGAATTCGCGAGGATTGGCAGCGCGGCACAGAATTCGAACGCGGGCGGGAGGACCTCCATTCCGGAATTAATTGTAACGCGTTATAATTGCGAGTAATTATCGCGGAAAATAATGGAGAATTTTTACGAAGCTGAATGTTTATTTAAAAATTAAAAAAAAAAAGTTTTTTTTGTCGCTTGATGAAAAATTTCCAAACAAACTGACGGACGTTTCGTTATTTCAATCGAAACGCGCGAGAACTTTTGTTACCACCAGGAGCAGCAACGTGCGGCTGGGTTAATTGTTTAATAAAAAAAACTCGCGGCATTTCATTGCAATTACTTCCGGTAATTATTTCTCTTCAAACGCACTGACCTCGTTTTTGAACGCATTTTGTTCACTCACTCTTTTTAACCTCATTCAGGACGATTAACATTCGAGAGAACGAGACTTCTCTCGCTCTCGTTCTCTTGCCCTCTCGGCGCTCGATTTACATTGCCAGTAGCGAGAGACACGAAGTTTTTTCCTACTCGTTTACTCTGCAAACTCCACACGCATGTTTACAATGGGAATCAATTAAAATTCAGCCGGAAGAGTAAAAAAAAAATGCACGCATGGCTTGATGCATGAAGCTGGAAAAGGGGATGGAAATTTTTGATTCTCAGAATTTGTCATAACGCCAGAGGAGGAAGAAGAACGTAGTGGGACAAAAAAAAGGTTTTTTTTAAAGATTTTTTTTTTTTTAATTGAAAATTAAAATTTCTGCATCATTTTTTGTAATAAAAACGTCATTTTTGTAGAATTTTTTATTTCAACATTTTTTTAATATTAAAAAATACACGAATTGAATAAAATCGTCATGGTCGTTACTCGAGGGTTGAAAATACGTTGCAGTATTTTTATTTTTTTTTTTTTAACGATTTTCCAACTATTTATCGCCTTCCAAAGTATACTTTTTGGAACGGTCGCTAATTTAATCAGTTCCACCTGAGAGCATGCTATTTCAGACTCATGAAACGATTTTTCTTTTTTTAAATTGAAAATTACAATTTCTGCATCATTTTT
>JBAJMU010000004.1:15218284-15281394 GCA_037952995.1 Hyposoter didymator | reverse complement strand
AAAATGACCCAGTGTGTACTCGAAGGTTTATAAAAAAAAAAAAAAAAAGATTCCTTGCCATTAAATGCCAAACGATAGGTGCCAAAAAATGATCCGGGTCAAATTGACCCAGTGTGTACTCGAAGGGTCAAGTATTCGATTATCATCGTCGTTACGATAATTAGTAATTCGTAATTAGCCCCAAGGCATGAATCACGATCGAGCCTCATAACTGCTGCTTTCATCTCGCGATGATGTTCAATCTCGCTGGCGTTCGTACCAACAACGCGTATAATTCGATTCTTCAATTTTTCATCCATAACAACAACGAAAAGTTACAAGTACCGAGAACCGCGTGGATTATTCTCGTTCACAGAGAAAAACGGGGCCAGAGAGTTGTTTGTTCTCGAGGCAAAAAAAAGTTGTTCCGCGCCACAAAGGAAAACGCTCCCTTTTCCTTTCTCGAGCTTTTAATGTAAAAAAAAAAAGGGAAAAAGAAAAAAACATGCTCTGGGTACTAGACGATGAGTTTTATCGATTACATTTTTCTGTAGATTGCCCTGAGCTCTGTGTGTGTGTGTGTTTCCATGCTCAACGCTTTTGTTGTAATCCTGCTCTCATCTGAAAATATCGCCCACTTGGCATCGATGAAATATTTCCAACTCAACATTTTGGGAACGAATTACACGTGAGGCGTGTAAAGCAGCTTTTTCAGCATCGAATACTTTGCAAGCATTCATTACGTTGAGCATTGTTATTCGGAGGCGCATTGATTCCTAATTATTCACGGACGATTGACGTGCCAAAAGTTGTTCGATCTACCGGGGAATAAAAATATCGTCGAAACTTGACGAGGCTGAAGTTTGCATCGTTGGGATGCAACGAAATTATCATTTTTCTGTGGCGATTATGAAAAGATGGATTTTTCCGACCTGGGAAATATTTGGGCTCGAAATATTTCGATGATTTTTTAAATTGATCGGTCGAGTGCGTCCTATGGGTCAATCTGACCCCGAGGCTTTTTTCAAATCGTTGTATTCCCGTAAATATGAATTTTTTCGTCTTGCTTTTCGTTGAGCAGTTTGTTGTAATAAATTATCCACATTTTCTGGGTCAAATTTGATTTTTTGACGAAAACGAAAATTAAACATTTTTGGGATAAAAAAAAAAAGAATTTTTAGTCGAACGAGTCCAACGAAATATCGATTTTTTTCTACGAGATTTTCGTTAGTTTTTTCAGCGCAGAGACTGCGACGATTGCTCGGAATCATTCGATTCCTTCATCTTAACGAAACTCAATTTTCACGTAATTATCGGAATTTATGGATCAGCCTGTGCATTCGCATCGATATAGCGGATTACAGCACGTGGAAAGTTGAAGAGGAGTGTTAGCAAGAGTTGGAATCCGCTTGAACGCGTCCTAGCGACCCTTTCCGTACCAGCAGCAGCAGCAACAGCAGCAGGCAACCGAAAACGCGGTTTCAACTTGATGGGATTTTCCCAACAGTACTGCTGCCTTCGCCAACTGCTATTATACACTCCTCAATGGGGACTATCGTAGCAGTGACTATATCGATTACGTCCAACGATATAAACGAACGTTTATATTTCACGTACGGACAGCAGAGACAAGAGACGACTATTTTGTAGGTGTTGCTCAGCCACCGGACTCGCGGACAACTTTTTCGGAATATTTACGAAAAGAAGGATTTAAGTTAAAAAAAAAAAAATTAGTGCACTTTTTTATGTTTTATTTCAATTTTTCAAAAATCGTGACAATTTTCGTAACGATTTTGGGTTTTGAGCTGGAAGGAAAATCGTTTTGTTGTCCTGACGAAATATTCGATGGGAATGTTGAGATTTTTCGAAAGAAATTACAACAGAATCCAATTAATGAATTTTCCAAGAGATTGTCATTGAAATTTTATGTTTTTTGGAAAGTTTTATTTTAATCATTTGAAAAAATCGTTTTTCCAATATTCCAAACGTCAAAAACATCCAATTAATCAATTTTCCAAAAAATTGTCATTGAAATTGATCATTTTTTGGAAACATTGATAATTTTTTAAAAACTTTAATTATAAATAATGAAAAAAAATCGTTTTCTCGTCCTGACGAAATATCGAAAAAGAATGACGAGGTCTGGTCTCAAGAGAAACGAGGATTTCGTTGGATTCGAACGTTGCAAACTTCAACATCGTCCAAATAATCAATTTTCCAAAAAATTGTCATTAAAATTGAAAAAATTTCGGAAACTTTAACAATTTTATGGAAACTTTAATTTTAATAATAAAAAAAATCGTTTTCTCGTCCTGAGCAACGATCGAAAAAAAATGACGAGGTCCGGTCTCAAGAGAAACGAGAATTTCGTTGGATTCGAGCGGTGCAAACTTGAGGATGGTCGATTCCGATGGCACGATCAGTTTCGAGAGTGATTTCGTATTTCTCGATGTAACTCGGTCGGCAGTATGATCGCAGGGAAGAATGGAGCACGAGATGTTGATGAAGCGCGTTGGGGTGAAGAGCGAGTGGATGATGGGAAAAGGCCTTAAGGGGTTGGCCATTGGAAATGGGTTATTGGAAGAGCGAAAGCATCGGGGATGCTGGTCCAGCAAGAGAAAAGTGTGTTGGTGTCAAAGAGAAAGGGAAAACGTTGGTTGGGAATACACAGCTATTTTATGGAGGTTGGGGTTGGGCGTAAAAGGGGGTGGGGGGTTCGAAAAATACGAGAGAAAATTAGAAATAGCCTCTGACCATGGCAGCGGAATTGTTCCACACCTCTCGTCGTTCTCCCTATTTCCTCGAGGTATCCAAACATCGCGGTGGAGGTAATTTAGCCTCGAGCAATTTGGGAAACAATCCCCGCCCTCTATAAGTTTCTAATAACAGAGAGAGACGTAGCTGGAGGTTAAAAAATACCTCGATAAAGCAAAATAGTGGAAAAGAAAAAAAAAGTAAGTAGGAAAAAGTTGGAGGAAGACGTAAAATGTAAAAATGGCCTTGAAAATTAAGGGTTTTTTTTTGCGGTGCCGAATTAAAAGGCTAAAGTTTATGAAAAGGATTTTTTTGAAGGAAGCGGTTGGTTAACTCGATCGCAGGAGTGCATCCAGGCTCGAGATGCTGCTGTCAAGAGCTGGGGTAGAAAAATGGAGGCAATAATGTTGAGGACTCGTAAAAAAGGGTATGGAGGGTAAATAAACAGTTGGGCAAAGTTGAGACTCTACGATCGTCACTTATTTTCATAGTTCTTGATATTTTCTCGGTGAATAATACACCGGATCGCAGAAACGTGCGGCCCAAGGAATTGGATATTTTATTTTCCGCGGGGGCTCGAGCCACCAAAGAATCACGCAGCGAACAGAGTGTTCGCATAGAGGGAACGAGGCAGACAGAGGATACGAGAAAAACGAGAGAGAGAGAGAGAGAGAGGGAATGGTCCATGGAGAAGTTTTCGAGACCGGTTGAGTCGAGTGGTCCGCGTGCAGAGCCCTCGCGGCATAAGCCACCAAGAATATGGCTATATGGACCCTCAGAAACAACCCCTCGCTCAGTATCCGTTTCCATATTCCAGCTTCCGTGCTCAAACCACTAGGAAACCATTTTTATTCTCATAATACTTGCTCTCTCTCGTTCTCCATCCTTTTCTCTCGCCGACACACACACACGAACGATATTCCTCGTACTTTTCGGTTCTCCACAGACACACATCGTGGGCAAAGTTTTTTTCCCAATGAAAAAGGTCTCGGGGTTGAGGAAAACGGAGCAGTTTACCGCGCGCTGGCCACCGTCATCTGACTTATAGGAACAGGTCGATCTTATGGGTTCATAGGGGACCATATCCGTTGAGTGATTTATCAAACTCAAATATTTCGTTTGTATTTACGAACCGAGAGCGAATTCTTCGCTCTTCCACCCTCGTAAACATATGTCAGTGTGAGAGTCGAGGGATATGGAGAAATAACACAATTACCATTGCAATGTATATATACCAAGGCGAGCCCCATTCAGCTTCGTGTCTTCAATGGAACGAAAAGGATCTGCTCGCCAATATGGAATCTTACATCGTTACAAACATTTTTGCTTCTCGTTACACTCATTTATTACCAACCACTTTTCAGTCCCTCCAAAGCATAAAACTTTCTGGACACATAATCAATATTTGAGTCTGATTCCTCAATGGAACTCGGTCTCGTTACAAATTCCATAGAGTTTCTCGTTTTTGCTTCCTCATAGAGAAAGCTATGTGGCGATGATTTTTTTTTCCAGTTTTCAATGACAATGTCCCAAAACATCGAAACAATCATTTCTTGAAAAAATGTCCCGATGTGTGTGTGTGTGGGTATGTTCTGGGACTGTAAAATTCAAACGTTCATAACTCGAGAACGGTTCGAGCTACAGGGCTCCCGTTTTGCACAGACGTCGATCTGTACAAACTCTTCGTTCTCTGATAATTTTGTTGCAATTGCTAGAAACGTACGATATCTATGGGATTTTTAAATTTTCAAAAAAATCGTGTCGACGCTCTAACTTTCGCAAATTTTGAGATTTATTACTCATTTTTTTTTTATCAATAGAGTATCATGATGGGAAGGTTGGTATTGAATTCGAGAAATATCGGTCGAACGGTTTAAATTTTACGATTTTTCGAATTTTACGAAAATTTGAGTTTTTGAAAAATCGTCCAACCGCTCTAATTTCTGCAAATTTTGTAAGATATTGTGTTTGCGTCTTTACTTCCTGTTTACTTTCTAGAAAAAATGTCAAAATTATTGAATTTATATGGAAATACAAAAAACGCTGCAAATTTGAATTTGCAGCGCTTTTTTTTCCAAAAGACGAGAAATCCTGAAAAATCCCCAACCGCGCACGAGACTGCGTTGAGTTTTTTTCGCTAGGCGCAAAAAAAATTGGTCAAAGTTTCGAGCGAGCGAAATTCCACCGAGAAATCGTTGTTTCTTGTTACGAAAAAGCCGAAAAAAGTCGTAAATGTTTAGCGTTAAATAATGCCATCGAGAAAAATGTTGTTCTGGAAAAAATGGTGGGATGGAGGAGAAGGAAAAAAAAAGAGAAAAAAGTATTTGGCGAATAAGGAGAAAAAGGAAAAGGCAGTGTCGTGTTTCCTGCGGTGAGCAGCGCGCGGGCAGACATATATGTGTTTCACGAAAACAGAACCCATGCTGCTGGGCCGTCTGTTTCTTTTTATCGTCGGCGAGAGAGTCCGAGAAAATTCGTAAATATAGTTGCACAGATCTGAGGGAAAGAAAATCGCTGTGGAAAGAGAGAAAAACGAGGCGAGACTCTCTCTTTCGAAAGAAACTTGTGCCAAAGGATCAGAAAAAGGAATAAACTCCATGGGGCTTCGTTGGCGCTCTCTATTCCTCTCGTACGCCCCATCGCCACGTAAACGAAACATTCTCTCCTTCTCGTAAATAGTGCTTCATATACAAAATGTCGTGCACGACCCATATAAACACGAGCACCTGTTTTATTCATTTTTAAACATGACACACACACACAGACCCATCGAATCGTCTGATTCCATAACTTGGTCGAAAATATCGCGAGAAAAAAAAGCGACGAGACATTTTTTGGGGGACGAACTTGTATCCAGCGAAATGCAAAAAAAAAAAAAAAANAAAAAAAAAAAAACTCCGTGCTTTTCGGTCTCTCGGGTGAAGAAAACGTTGAGTCCTCGTGGGCAAAAAGTTTTATGTAATTCTTGACGAAAATAACGACACGAGAAATAAAATATATTTCGTCTACTCATCCCCCCCACGAAACGACACGATATTTAGACGTTTTCGTGAAACTGTTCGTTGTCAACTCCCAACTGCCCGCAGGGACGGGGCTGGTTGTGCGTGTGACTGTGTCGTCCCCTGATTTTCGTGCAGTTTGTCGCTGGAGATTGACGAAAATTGGATGAATATGAATTTTCGTGACAATTTCTCGTGATCTCGTTTTTTTTTTACGGTCCTGATGATCGATGCGGACGAATGATAAATAATTTGACGAAAAAAAGCATGTTACGTTCCTGAGTCAATTTCTCCAGCACTTGGGGTATTCAAAGCGATTTTTCACCGACTTAGCCTCGATGAAATTGAATTTTGTTGCCACCATTCTCTTCGGCATGAAAAAACGAAAAGATTCGTGTACTCACGAGTCGGATTACTGCTTCAGGAACGATTTAACGAACTAGAAACCCGAGGGGTCGATATTTAGCTTAGGTTTGTAGCAGTTTAGAGGTAAAAAAATGGGTTTGTGGTTCTAGGGTCAACGGCGTTTGGTAATCAGGGAAAAGTTGGCGAATTTTACTTCCTCATGGAGGAAATGTGAGGCTATGGGACGGTGAAATATTTCTTTTTCAGTTTTCAATGTCACTGCGTGCTTAAGATTGAAATTGAAATTAAAATTAAAATTAAAATTAAATTAAAATTTGAAATTAAAATTAAAATTGAAATTAAAATTGAAATTAAAATTGAAATTAAAATTGAAATTAAAATTGAAATTAAAATTATTTGTTAAAATTATTGAAAAAATTGAAATTAAAATGAAAATTGAAATTCAAATTGAAATTAAAATTGAAATTAAAATTATTTGTTAAAATTATTGAAAAAATTGAAATTAAAATTAAAATTCAAATTCAAATTATTGCTCAAAATTATTGAAAAAAATTGAAATTATTGAAAAAATGAAAATAATCCAAAAATATTCGTTTTACCCTGTTCACCAAAATATCGACGTTATTCTAACAAAGTTTCATTAAGACTGTAAAAAAAGATAAACAAATACATGACTCGCGATCGGAGTCGACTGGCGTATCTGGATGGCGTACGTTCTCGTTTACAGATTTTTTGCTCCCCCAACTGGTCGTGATTTTCATCGCTTTTGTGCTCATTGAAATACACGATTGAAAGCCTTCGCAAACGTCCACTTTCAACACGTTTTTTTAACTTTGTTTTTCTTTTTTTTTTCTTTTTTTTTTTAGCGTAATCGAACTGCAAAGAAATATCGCGACTGAAGCGACGTTATTTCTTGGCTGATGGGAATGAGGAAAAGAAAGTTTGTAGTTGTTGGTTCAAGAGCCAATGACTGTATACAGCCCTCGCTCGGCATGGCCCTTGGCCAGCCTGAGGATGATTTAAAAGTTTCTTCCACACAGTGCAAGAAACTCTATCGCATTTTTCCCTTTTTATCAACTCTCGATTTATATATTTGTATATTCTCCGTTCCATCTTTTTATTCGCGATCCTCCGCGCCACCCTCTTTGCCTGCAGTTACTCTACTTCTGCTTCAACTTGTTCTTTTTCTTCTTCTTGTATCCGTTCGTCTCTCACTTTTACCCCCATATATTCCCCGAGGCATGCTAAAACCTGCCGCCCACGATCTTGCTCTTTTTTTTTTACTCCTTTGCTTCACAACACCACTGTAGCATCCGAAAAGCACACACAATAGTTGTGCCACATGCGATATACTTTTTCTACGAGTTTCATGGACCACCGCGAATTCCTGCACAGCGCGTTAGGGGTAGTTTGTGTCTTGACGAAATCCCATCGAAACAGAAAGTTGAGGCTAAACTTTCGTGCACTGTACGAAAGTATCCATGGACAACTTGCAAAAATTAACAACGATTTTTCGAAATGTTCAGGTTTTTGAAAAAATCGTTAAATTTTAACCGTTCGACCGATGGTTTTCAAATTCAGTACCAACCTTCCCATTATGATGATCTGTTTATAAAAAAATAATTAGTTATGAATCTCGAAATTTGCGAAAGTTAGAGCGGTTCGACGATTTTTCGAAAAATTCAGATTTTTGAAAAATTCGAAAAATCGTAAAATTTCAACCGGTCAACCGATGATTTTCAAAATCAGTACCAACCTTCCCATTATGATAATCTGTTTATAAAAAAATAATTAGTTATGAATCTCGAAATTTGCGAAAGTTAGAGCGGTTCGACGATTTTTCGAAAAATTCAGATTTTCGAGAAATTTGAAAAATCGTGAAATTTTAACCGTTCGACCAATGATTTTCAAATTCAGTACCAACCTTCCCATTATGATAATCTGTTTGTTAAAAAATAATTAGTTATAAATCTCGAAATTTGCGAAAGTTAGAGCGTTTCGACGATTTTTTGAAAAATTCAGATTTTTGAAAAATTCGAAAAATCGTGCAATTTTAACCGGTCAACCGATGATTTTCAAATTCAGTACCAACCTTCCCATTATGATAATCTGTTTATAAAAAAATAATTAGTTATAAATCTCGAAATTTGCGAAAGTTAGAGCGGATCGACGATTTTTCGAAAAATTCGGATTTTCGAGAAATTTGAAAAATCGTAAAATTTCAACCGTTCGACCAATATTTCCCAAATTCAATACCCGCCTTCCTCTCACGTTCCTCTATTAATAAAAAAAAAAATGAGTAATAAATCTCAAAATTTGCGAAAGTTAGAGCGGCGACACGATTTTTTGAAAATTTCAAAATCCCATAGAATTCGTATTTTTCTAGCGATTCCAACAATTTTTTCAGAGAACGAAGAGTTTGTACAGATCGACATCTGTGCAAAACGGGAGTCCTGTAGCTCGTACCGTTCTCGAGTTATGAACGTTTGAATTTTGCAGTGTGTCATTTTTTGACATTTCAAGCACATTGCCATTGAAAACTTGTAAAAAAATCAAAAATAAAAAAACCCTCGTGTCTCTGTTAATTATCCAATGGAACGTCAACTTGTGATTCGAGAGATTGAATAAATTCCAAGCGTTAATAAAATCGTCAGCTGCTTCGTGTTGCATAAATGTATAAATTAGTCTCATCATTTTTTTCGAAGCAATCGAATGTGATTTTGACGAAATGAATATTTGTCCAATTAATTATCAAGAGTTGAATAAACGGAATTTATCCGTTGGTCTCCGGACTCGATCGAGTGCAAAATGAAGTGCTGACCGAAAATAATTGAATAAATAAATCGACACGAATGATATTTGACGAAGAATTAAATTCGCTCGATATGCATTTCCCAACAACCTCGTGCAACTCGCTGAAAATTAACGAGAGGAAAGTTGGACTGTGACGCGCGCTCGAGATGCTCTGCGTGCGAGCTTGTCAAAGTATTTCGCAGACTTGGTTTTGTTTTTCGTGTTTGAACGGAGCGGGTTTAAGGAGCAGGGAGTGATAAATCCCGAGGGTGACGCAGCAGCGGGATTCCCCGCGGGGTTTTGGTCTGGTTACCACTGCATGGCGCGGTGCAGCAGGAACCAGGATCGCGAGAGAGAGAGAGAGAGAGAGAGACGAAGGGAAAGGTGAAGCTGTGAAACGGCAAACGTGCGAGAGAAACTGGAGAGAACGAGAGAATAAAGAGAAAAAATTGGAAGAAAGGGATGAAGAAAAAAAAGGCATGAAGCGATACAACGAATTGCAGGAACAGAAAGAGAAAATGCAGGAAATAGGAGCAGTGATAAGAAACGAGAGAGAGAGAGAGAGGACGAAATATTGCCTCGTTCACGAGCAAAGAGCGATCTGCCGCGAATATTTTGGTGACGCATACACGAGCATATAGAAGAGAGAGAGAGAGAGAGAGCAGTATGTGTCTCTCTGATCTCAAAGTGTTCTGCATTAAATGCTGTGCAGCACAGCGAGGAGAGGAGGCAAGGAAGGGTTGGCAAAGCTTTGGAGTTGAGAGGAGAAAAGTGTGCCAGATAAGGTTGCCATCACATGCAGGAATAACGAGACTGCTGCGCGAGGGAGAAAGACGAGGCAGCAGCAGCAGGAGGAGCAGGAGGATGGGGATGAGAAAAAAGCTGGAGAACAAAAGGATCCAGGAGCTTAATACTGTGTCCGCACAAAAGTGGCATATATCCTCGAAAAACATATTTCGAGTTATTTGAACAACGTGAGAGAGAGAGAGAAAGAAAAAAATAAACAATCAAAATCATCGAAATGATGGATTAATTGAATTTTTCGTAATTAAATCCTAATTGATCGTTCAATCATTATTGACGTTGTTGAAATTCTCCACGAGCTATTCCGAAGGTTCCACGAAGGTTCCAAGGATATGATTACCATTACATTTGTTAACGTTAATTTGCTGGTTAACTCAATCGGTTCTCCCATCCGAATAATTGCGAATTAACAATCACGTTATGAGCGATAGATTCGATTTGGATATGTACGAGAGAGAATTGCATCGTGTGTGTCTGGTGTTGATATTGGTCTTTGGCTCGAAACAATATTTGGCATTCTCGGAGTTATTTTAAGCGAGTGCATCGAGCAGCAAGAATGAATTTTGGAAAATACAATGGTATATTCGATCTAGATGTCGGTGTGTTTTGTTGGCAGTGCGTTATGGTTTGGTAGTTGCTGTTAAGTTTGAAAATTTAAGGGACCAACCGAGCACGTTCAGCCAGGACTCTCTTCGACCTTCTCAAACCTCGATAAATTAATTAATGTTTGGCACTTGTAGTTTGCCTTTACTTATGTACATATATGTATACATTTATGTGATACATACATATCTATATATATATGTATGGGGAGGCGTATATATTTAATGACAATAGAGTTTGTTGCCAAGTTTACTTGGAAAATTCACCTACTGCGGTGGGTTACTGTGTTGGGTTTATGCAGTTGCGATAACTGTGGCAAATTCCTGAGGAAATAGACCGCGAGAGGGAGGACGACAATGAGAAATATTTACAGCCCCAAAAATGTGTGAATATTTAAATTTTCATTTTTTTTTTTAATTTTACGCTGTTTATTTCTTTATTCGTCTCTCTATGAAAAATACAAACGAGTTGAAATTTTGATTAAGGGCTCAATACGAGGAATTTCCATTTTTTTTTATTGGGTAATTTTGCAAAGAAATTCTGAGACGACATAAAAAAGCCAACTCCTGGTCGCGGTAAAAGTTTTTATTATAGTGGCAATCCGGCAGATTGTTTGAAAAAAAACTTGACACTTTTAGCCATTTTTTTATTTTTATTTTCAGAAATTTTAAATTAAATTAAAAAATCAAAATTTTTACGCAAATTTCATCGTTCAGTTAGATCGACAAAAAGCATTGAGGTCGATCTCGCCCGGTTGAATAGTAGACAGAGATGGAGAAAGACTGAAGGTTGCTTAACGTAAAAATGGAAATACAACGTGAAAATCGTTGTAATCGATATTTTTCATTTTTCTAATTAAATCTGAAGCTTCACGACGATATTTGCACGTGAAAAATTTTCATTGAAAATTGTTTTGTTTGGTGCGCGTTCGAAAAATGAAGCGACGTAACGAAAAAATGAAAATAAAAAATTGTTCCGCGTCTGATTCGCGAACAAATATTACGACGTTGAAACAATAGCCGCGGAGTATTTGATTGGGAGAGGGAACAAGAAAAATAGAACCTACGCGCCCGAATAATTGGTGATGAAAAATTAAACAATTTGTTTATTCAACGAGATAGAATTTTTTTTGGTGCAGCTCTGGCTCGCGTTATGCGTGTAACCCGATGGGATCAATTCCACGAGCAAACATTTAGACTGCCGGGGAAAAATTTGGGAAGGTAACAAAAGAAGCACGTGAAATTTGCTGGAAAGAAAAGTAACGGAGCGAAGTTCGAGCTCTTGGATAAAAGAATAATAATAACTGAACAAATAGGCCCATTAAGTTTGTATTAGAGAGAGAAAGAGAAAAAAGTGTAAAAAGTGTTGGCGAAGGAGAAAAGAGGGAGGGAGGGGTCGGTGAAGAAGAGGAGAGAGTGCTGGCGAAGGATAACGGAAACTCGATAATTCAAGTGATTTATTACGCGACCTGTTCATGAGCTTTTTCATGTTTTTCATTTTCCATTTTTTCGTTTTTTTTTAATTTTTTTTATTTTTTTTTCTCCTTCCCCTTCATTCGTCTTTTTGCTCAACTTTTTATTGATACTTTTCTTATTGCCTTGGTCGTAGGGTATCGAGCCCCTCGATTCCCCTGGAGCCGCAGTCTCGCGCCTTATCGACGCTAAGTATCACCGCGAAGCTTTCCAGAGAGAGAGAGAGAGCAGCAGCAAAGATGGATGGTCGAGGAGATCGTGTCACGCCAAACTTTCAAACAACATCTTGCAACGAATTATCGGACCTTTTGCGCTCGAGCTCTCTCCCTATTTTTCATAAAACTCTGTCAAATTTTTCTCACCGATAAAAATATAATAAAATAAAAAAACAGAGTTGAGAAAAATGTGAGAGTGTGACAATTTTTCCTCCTCATTTATTTCGTCACATTCGCCAATTTTTCACGCAATTAATTTTTTTTTTCAATCAATTTTTCAGTTTTTAATTAAATCTCGTCCTTTTCGTTTTTTTTTTTTTGCTTTTTCGTTTTGTGCATAGCGAAAAATCCAAATTCTGTTTGTGTGTGTGTGTGTTTTTTTTTTCGTGCCGTTTTTGATTTTTTACTCAACTTTGGTTTTCCGTTCAATCCCTCGGCGCAATAGAAACTTTAGGAACGCCAGTCCGGGCGATCGAGTCGCATTTGAAATTCATCAACTTTTCACTCTCACCGCAAAAGACAAAGGTAACTCAACAATTGGCTGCACGATAGTTTAGCATTTGTTTATGAAGCAACGAGCAGTCGCGATCGTGGCCAATATCTCACGCCCACACTTGCGCGATCACCGACCTCCTGCACTCGATTCATATCGTGCAACATTATCCAGTCATTAACAACGATTTCGTGCCTTTATTTATTCATTTTTGTAACGAAAATTATTTGGAAATCAAGCTCGACCTCGTCGGGAGCAATTTTATGGGGTTTTTGAGAAAATTTCGATAAAAGTTATGGGGAAAATCGTTGAAGCTTTTTCCGGACACTTTTCGCCTCGTTTTTCACGCACAAAACCCAAAGACGAGTCAGCCTCGCGCGGGCATTTCCTTACGAACGTTTATTCGCGTTTTAATTTTAATTTTTATTTCACAGGCTCGAGGAATTTATTTCGAACGATTTGTTGTTGTTGTTTTTTTTTGTCACATGTTTGCATCATAATTATTTAGTCGCTCCTCCATTTTCTCTTTTTAATTTTCCAGATTTTTTACGAGAATTTTTCAGCTGCTTCGAGACTTTTTCGAAATTTTTAGCAATTTTTAAAATGAATTTTTGTTCAATAGACCGAGACGAAAATTTCTCGGAGAGCGTACGCGCCGAGAACCGGGCGGTGACTGAAACCGTTCGACATCCGTCTCCCTCTCGTTGCGAGAGTGTCTCCCTCTCTCGCAAGCTCGAAACTTGGCCTCTTCGGTCACCACCCACATCCACTCCTTCGCCTCCTTCTCCTCCCCCCCCCCCCCCCCCCTTCCCCCCCCCCTCGCTCTCTCTCTCTNTTAGGGGTAATGAGAGTCAGCCTGCAAAGCTCAATTACTGGCTTCGATGTATACGCAAGAAATTTTTTTTTCCTGGAATAATAATTTCGTACTTTTTCACTCGGGAGTTGAAAGTTTATTGGAAGATTTCCTTGCAAGATTTTCATCGCGTCAGAATGTCTTTTTTATTTTATACGATTATCTTCCGGCGTGCACGATACTCTCTCCTTTGCGAAACTTTAATTTAATCAAATTTGAATTTCTCTGTAAAGCTCCGCTTCCTGTTTTTCCCCCCATTTTCCCTCTCAACCTCGTCGCTACGTTTTCCAACTCGTAATTAATATGGAAAAAGGAAATTTCGTGGCAAGTAACATCAAAGTATACACTTGCTTCGCATATGCATTATTTCGAAACCTCTGTGTTATTAAATCCTTCGTGTTATTAAATAAATAAATAAATGCTGTGACGATAATTTTTTTTTTTTTTTTTTAGAATTTTTGAATAATTCGTGTCTTTATCATATTACGGGGAGATTCTTTATCAAATTTGCAGAGTGCATGTTCTGCAGTGAGAGAGTTTCATAGAAAAAAAAAATTACGGAGCGGTTGGACGATTTTTAAAAAAACTCAAATTTTCGTAAAATTTGAAAAATTATTAAAATTCAACCGTTCGACCGATATTTCCCACATTCGATACCAACCTTCCTATTATGTTACTCTATTGATAAAAAAAAAAATTAGTAATGAATTTTTGAATTTGCGAAAGTTAGAGCGACGACACGATTTTTTTGAAAATTTCAAAATTCCGTAGATTTCGTATTTTTCTAGCGATTCCAAAAAAATTATTAGAGAACGAAGAGTTGGTACAGAGCAACGTCTGTGCAAAACGGGGGCCCTGTAGCTCGAACCGTTCTCGAGTTATGAACGTTTGAATTTTATAGTCCCAGAACACACACACACAGCACATCCGGACATTTTTTCTAAATATGATTTTTCGATGTTTTGGGACATTTTGAACATTAAAAACCGGAGGAAAAAAAAATTCACCGTCACATAGCTCGTCGGATACTTGGACAAACTGCATAATTAATTAATTAATTAATTAATTAATTAATTAATTAATTAATATATAGATGAAGAAAAATCGCGATCGTCATTGGCAGAAATGTGGAGTGTTCGGGATATTTAGTATTTTTTGTTGTATTTTCATGATTGATGCAGTTTTGTGGGATGAGCGTAAAGAAATATTGCAAATGACCTAATTTCTTAAGTTCGTAACGTTACACGACTCGCGAGTGGCCCTAAAGCGGAGCTTTTTCGTTTGTCATCCGTTGTAAAGCATACGTTGCTCCTTTTTTGCCCTTCCACGTGTGTCTTCATTGTAAATCGCACGTATATTCGAGCCTCTTTGTCCCTCTGTCTCTTTCCCTTCCGCCCTCCGCCAATTTGCCTCCGTCCTTACCGGAGCATTTTATTTTTTGCTTGTTTCTGCAGCGCGCTCGCCCGGCAGCCTCTCTCGGACTCGAGACTAAAAGATCATAGAGTTAGCCCAGCTTTTGACACACATTTCGAGCCTCAGGATCGCTGGCAAACAACAAACAACCTTTTTCCGTTTTTCCTGATGAAAAATTTTCAATATCACGAGGCGAAGCATCGCGGCGCAAAATCTCATGAGAACTCGTACCGCGGAAGACGCCAACGAGTAGAAAAAATTTTTAGGCAAATTAATTGCGTGGAAATTAACGAATCTAGAGTCGAAAAAATTCAATGCTCGAAAAATACAAATTCTACGAAATTTTGAAATTTAAAAAAAAACGCTTTCGACGCTGGAACTTGCGCAAATTTTAAGATTTGTTAGTAATCTTTTTTTTATACATAGAGTATCATAATAACAAGGTTGGTATTGAATTTGGAAAATATTGGTCGAACGATTAAAATTTTATGATTTTTCGAAATTTACGAAAATTTGAATTTTTTTAAAAATCGTCCAGCTGCTCTAATTTCTCCAAATTTTTCAAGATATTCTGTACAAGACTGTGCTTCCCCTCAACTTTCTAGAGAACTAGTCGAGAGTTTATTAAAAAATAGAAAAGTTGAAAAAAATTTCAAAAATTATTTCTCCTTTTTTTGTTTTTTTTTTTTACATCGTTCAGCTACTTTTTCCATTAAGCAGGTAAGAAACGACGCCCTGTTTTTCGCCACTATTTTCTTGCTCCCTTTTTTCTGGCAGAGTCTTTTGTCATGGCGGAGGTTCGGAAAGCCATGAAAATGAAGTTGCAGCTCGAGTTCGGAGCAACACTAACCCCGTAAGAGTTTCGGAGCCGGAAAATAAATATTGGGGTGCACGTGTATGTGTTGCCACCAACCACAAAGCGACGACGAGGGGTCAATCAAATTCTATTGCACTACTACTACCTTTGTAGTATTTGGCACGCACGAGACGACGAGGAAGAGCGCGTTTAGAAGCGCTTACTCGCTCTCATTCCAACCTGCTCACTCTCTCAACGTTTTTACACCCTCTCTTCCTTTTCGCTCCTCGTTTTCCTCTCATTTCCTTCGTGAATCTCGTTCCCTCTCTATCGAGCCTCTTGCTCCATCGTAATTTGGAAGCTTTCGAGCTTTTCACCCCTTGAGCTCCACACACGAGAGGGTGAGATTTCATCCTGACCATCTCTCTCTCTCGTTCTCTCTGTCCTGCGTCATGGAAGCTTCACCCTTTTCTGCGACGACGTCCAATAAAGAAAGAACGAGGAGGAAGAAGAACGAGACAAATAAAGCGAATAAAAAAAAGTGAACGAGAGAGAGAGAGAGAGAGAGAGAGAGAGAGAGAGAGAGTGGAGAACGTATAGCGTTACCACGCCTCGGTACTTTGGGGGTGTATAAGTGCACCGAAGGACTTGAGGGTACGCAGGGCGAGCAACGAGAGAGAGTTGCAGCTGTGGGTACTCCCTGGTGGCACGAACAACAGCAAAAAAAAAGATGATGAAAAAATCAACAGGGTCGGTGCGGGTCTTTCCTATAAAATCCCTCAGTACCACTCCGGCGAAATAGTTATCTCGAGAAAAATGAGTTACGACCCCGCGCCATCGCATGATTATCACTGCGAATTGTACAACAAAAAGAAATCGTTTCCTTTTAACTTTATAGCGGTAAACGTGCCGCGAGAGGAATTGAAATAAAATGTCGAAAAGACGAAAACAATTAATAGGATTGGGAAAGAAAGTTTTTGACTTTAATCTTTTGATTATTTTTTGGTGGCTGAAGAAATTAACGCCTCGAGTACACACTGGGTCATTCAGACCCCGGACAATTTTCTGTCACCGATCGTTTGGCATTTAATGGCAATGAATCTTTTTTTTTAACCCTTCGAATACACACTGGGTCATTTTGACCCCGGACAATTTTCCGTCACCGATCGTTTGGCATTTAATGGCAATGAATCTTTTTTTTTTAACCCTTCGAGTACACACTGGGTCATTTTGACCCCGGACAATTTTCTGTCACCGATCGTTTGGCATTTAATGGCAACGAATCTTTTTTTTTTAACCCTTCGAGTACACACTGGGTCATTTTGACCCCGGACAATTTTCCGTCCCCGATCGTTTGGCATTTAATGGCAATGAATCTTTTTTTTTTAACCCTTCGAGTACACACTGGGTCATTTTGACCCCGGACAATTTTCCGTCACCGATCGTTTGGCATTTAATGGCAACGAATCTTTTTTTTTAACCCTTCGAATACACACTGAGTCATTTTGACCCCGAAAAATTTTTCGTCGCCCATTGTTTGGCATTTAACGGCATCCAATATTTTTGCATTCAATTTTCGTTTTCGTCAAAAAATAAATAAAGTTGGTAATTTTACTGCAAAAAAGAAAAATGCTTATTTACCGGAATAAAAGGATTTGTAAAAGGCCGTGGGTCAGATTGACCCAATATGTAATTATAGGTCTCGAAGGGTTAACAATGGAAAATCAGGTTTATTCGGTTATGACGATTAAGGCGATTTATCAAAAGTATTAAATTTAGAAACAACGCGGCGGCGGCGGCGGGTTCAGGATTCAGCGTATGGAACATGCCTAATGCTGCGTTCTCGAGCATGTGAGCCCTCGGATTACCCGAGCATGAATTTCGTGGTACACCGTACGAGGAAATCCGAACGCAGAGATCCGAGAGGAAAAGAGCGAGGGGAAGGAGGCAAAGGGCACGGGAAGGGAAATCTCCCTCATGCTCTGCAGTCCTCTCGTCCTCTCTCTCTCTCTCTCTTTCCCTTCGCACGACCGCAATCCGTGATGCTGATGTCTTCGTGTTATTGCGCTCTCGTTGTCGCGTTACAGCTGCGAAATTTTCTCTCTTGCACTTGGCGCCCTTAATGCACTTGCAACGAGCCCAAAGCTCATTGTTCGCACGGTTCTCTCGCGTTCCTCATTTACCGAATTTTCATCGTCTACCTGCTTCAACGCGATCTTTCCACATCTTTGCGTCCCAATTTTTTTTTCTACATATTCCCACGAAATAACATCAATTCGGAAACAAAAATTTGCGACATTTTCGCGTTGGGACGTTCTTCAGAATTTGTTCTGGAAAAATGCTCCCTCGCGGTTACAATGGAAATTGAATTTCGTTGAAAAAACTTGGATATTTTGTAGAAAATTAAATGTTTTTTGAGAATTTTGAAATTTTTCTTATTTTGACGGTATTTTTGGTTTTTGAGGAAACTGTCAAGAAAACTTACAATTGGAAAGACAAGAATTTGCTTTCCGGAGAGACTTTTTAAAATATTTCTTGCTGCAATGACAACATTTGAGATTTTTCAAAAAAAATAAGTTTAGTTTAACGAATCCAACAAAATATCCATCTTTTTCGACGAAATTTTCTTTTCAGTTTTCAGGAAATAAAATTTCGTTGAAAGAAGCAACGAAATTTAATTGAAAGTAAATATTTTTTGACAGTTTCGAAATTTTCATTATTTTGACAGTATTTTAAAACTTACAATTGGAATGACAAGAATTTACCTTCCGGAGAGACAGATTTTTAGGATAAAAAAAAAAAAACGTTTAGTCCAACAAAATTTCGATCTTTTTCGACGAAAATTTGTTTCAAGTTATCGGAGCGATTTCTCTCTGTTTATCAAATAAACAAATAAACAAGATGATGTCTCTTTCCATCGCAGTGCTTTGTATTATTACTCTAAATTCCGGAGATGCATTCATCCGAACGTCAATGCATGTCGAGGCCTCGGGAGAGATCCGAGAGCTTTTCTACGTCGCTCCTCTCTCGCATTCACGCTTCTCAATTTTCTTCTATCCATCCATGCTCCTCCATCATTTCTCTCTCTCTCTCTCTCTCTCTCTCTCTTGGTTTCTCTTTCTGCGGATATGGAGTGAAAAGGAACGGCGGTCGTGCATCGCAGTTGGAAGCTTATATACAAAGCATTGTAGAAAGCTTCCCACTGGCGAGTCATTTCCAATTTCGAGCTTCGTACAATTTTGCGAGGTCCTTTGCGTCCAACGTCCGTGCTTCGCTCCCCAGCACTTGGAACGTGCACGAGGACTAGTTCCTTCTGATAAGAGATGAGAAAAGCCTCGGAGCGATTTCTATATCCTCGCGCGCGAGTATACGAGCGATTCCCTGATCTACTGTTTTTTTTTTCTTTCCTCATAGAGTGAGGCGTTGAAAAATTGGTCAAACGCTTTAATTTTTACGATTTTTCGAGTTTTTACGAAAATTTGAGTTTTTTTTTTTGAAAAATCGTCCAGTCGCTCTAATTTCTACAAATTTTTTAAAAAATTCTGTACGAGTCTGTACTTTCTTTTTACTTTCTAGAAAAATTGGTCACACGGTTTAATTTTTACGATTTTTCGAAGTTTTACGAAAATTTGAGTTTTTTTTTGAAAAATCGTCGAACCGCTCTAATTTCTGCGAATTTTTTGAAAAATTGTGTATGAGTCTGTACTTTCTTTTTACTTTCTAGAAAAATTGGTCGCACGGTTTAATTTTTACGATTTTTCGAGTTTTTACGAAAATTTGAGTTTTTTTTTTTGAAAAATCGTCCAGTCGCTCTAATTTCTACAAATTTTTTAAAAAATTCTGTACGAGTCTGTACTTTCTTTTTACTTTCTAGAAAAATTGGTCACACGGTTTAATTTTTACGATTTTTCGAAGTTTTACGAAAATTTGAGTTTTTTTTTGAAAAATCGTCGAACCGCTCTAATTTCTGCGAATTTTTTGAAAAATTGTGTATGAGTCTGTACTTTCTTTTTACTTTCTAGAAAAATTGGTCGCACGGTTTAATTTTTACGATTTTTCGAGTTTTTACGAAAATTTGAGTTTTTTTTTTTTTTTCAATCGTCCAGTCGCTCTAATTTCTGCAAATTTTTTGAAAAATTCTGTACGAGTCTGTAGTTTCTTTTTACTTTCTAGAAAAATTGGTCAAGCGGTTTAATTTTTACGATTTTTCGAATTTTACGAAAATTTGAGTTTTTTTGAAAAATTGTCCAGTCGCTCTGATTAAAAAATTAAAGTCGATCCCGCAGCCGATAGCAGCAGCATCATCAGAATAGACTCGGGAAAGCCCGCGAGGATCCACGCAGCAACAAAAAGAAAATGTTTCGAAAAAAAGCGAATATTTGAGTTTTTTGCTGTAAAATTTCGCGAATTACTCGATCAGTGAAAATGCCTTTTCTGCATCAAGCAGATCGTGATTCAATTGATTCCATCTAATCGTTGGAATTTGCGCTCGGGATATAGGGAGTTAATTATTTTCCAAGCTCAACAGACGAGTCAATAATTCTCGTTCCATTGCACACACTGCCTCGATGTTCCAGTGCAATAATATTCAATGAAAATCTGTCAATTTCGAAAATTAATACGAATTTTCGTTTTATTTTGAAAAATTGAGTTTCCCCAATGGCAGCATCACTTTTCGGTCCAGCTTAACGTTTTTTAACCCAGTTTTTTTAGTTTTTTCATCCATGGACCAGAATTGCACGTCGGCATCGAAATTCCTGGGAAATCGCGTGAGAAAACAATGGACGATTAATACGAGGCATTCGCTTGGCAGATTCCGAAGAGAGAGCCTGCTCCAATGTTCTCTCCGCATGTCGCTCGTGTCTCTATCTCTGCGTATGTCAATTTTGGCCTATTATATGGCAAACGCCATGGGAGACCATAGCACAGCATGGAAGCCCTAGGGGTGGAGCGTATATATTGACAAGGGGGAGTATTATTTGGACCTCGAGCTTACACTGTTCTCCAGCATTTGTGCGGAGCGAGAGCGAAGCTAAATTGTCGCCAAGAATCATTCGAATGAATTTTTGTCGAAAATTTTCTTTGCTGCAATTTCCGGGACGAGGAATTTAGGAAAACGTTCGAATCTAAATGTTTGTTTTCACTTTTTCGGACACGAAAAATCGTTTGCGAGCCTCAGTTCATTGGGAAAAGTTGTTTCTATTTGACTGAGGAACGACATACTCTGAATTCAAAAATTTCCGAGGTAATCTGTATTTTTTATGCAATAAACAAATTTTTGATAAAATTTTACGAGCGATTTTGTTTGAAAAACTAAATGGAGCCTCTTCGACGTTACATCTGAAGTGTATACAAAGTTTTAAACTGAAAATTGTGATTTTTATAAATAAATCAAATTCATCGAACTATTCGATAAAATTTTTAAATGAAATTTTACAAGCGATTTTGTTTGAAAAACTAAATGTAGCCTCTTCGATGTTAAATCTGAAGTGTATACAAAGTTTTAAACTGAAAATTGTGATTTTTATAAATAAATCAAATTCATCAAACTATTCGATAAAATTTTTAAATAAAATTTTACGAGCGATTTTATTTGCAAAATAAAATAAAGCTTCTTCGATGAAACATGAAAGTGTATGCAAAGTTTCAAACTGAAAATTGTGATTTTTATAAATGAATAAAATTCATCAAACTATTCGATAAAATTAAAAAATCAAATTTTCCGAATTTCCTGACGATCATTTGCGATTCGAGACTGAAAATTCTTAATTTCGTTTCATTTTGGAGTTTCCGAAAAGGCATAATGGGAGGCTCCTCAGTATCGAGGAGTGCCAGCGACCAAATTCGAGACGTACGCTTCTTGGTTGGCCATTCCAGTAGCTGCTCGACAAAGGACCAACGCGGATGTGCCTCATCCTCGTCGCTTATCACGAACATTCTTCAGAAAGATCGTTCGGAGGAGGCAACGCTGATAGATTCTTGATCACGCGATGTTGCCTTTTGTAACGTTGCGATATGGAATGCGCCGAGATGCTTTCATCGAGACTATCGTATAGACATACCGGATTATGGGATGAAGAGTACTTAATCTTTTCGAGCGCGATATATCGATGGAATTTGAAAAATTATGAAAAGATAAAGTTTTGGACGAAAAACCGAGACTGAAAATGAAATTTCATCAAAAATCGTGAATACGCACTCCGAATACACACTGGGTCAATTTGACCCGATGCAATTTTTCGTTCATTTTACGTGGAAACAAGTTTCTCGTAGTGAATTATTAAAATTAAATGCCAAACGATTGAGAGCGGAAAATTAGCGGGGTCAAAATGACCCAAGTGTGTACTCGAACCCGCGATATTTTCATAACGTCCACAAATTCGAGAGATTTACTCGAATCGCCAGATCTACGAAAACGCGTCACGGATCCTCAGCGTAAAAAAAAAAAAAAAAAATTAAAAAAAAAAATTAAAAGATCGATAATATTAAATATTTCTGCTTTTTATTCGCGTTTCAAAGTTTTCTTCGCAGCTTCTCACACCCTCGGCTCAAACAACGCAGGGGATATACTTTCGTGGGATACATTTCCTCCTCGCTCTATACAGTAGCCACGTTCTCGTGCACTCGCCTTGGGAGACGTACGTGTCCAGCCTTCAGACGATACCGCCGCGGATTACACATATACTTATTCTTTCTTGCTCCATTTTTATTTTCTACTTTCTTCTCCACTACGTATCCCCCGAACCGAACTTTCTCCCGCGCGACGCGACCACTCCGGAGCTTTTTTCGCCCTTTCCTTTGCCAGACTCGATGACGGACGAAAATGCCGTTTTTTTTTCCCACCCACTAAAAATTCCATCGAACTGATGCGGGGACTCGATCGATTCATTTATTTCATTGCATTTTCAATTTCCACGAGACATGGAGATGAAATTTTCAAACGAATCTTCCACGAAACGGAAACATTAATAAATAAATGGCGTCGTAACTCAATTAATTATTCCATTAAGTGAAACAAAGCGTTGATTATCATTTCGTCGAACATTTGATTAATTAATTAATGAATAAATCAATAAATCGTGAAAATACGTAAAAATTCAAAGATGGAGATAAAATTTTCGATGCAATATTCAATGGAACGGAAACATTAATAAGTAAATAGAATGACAACTCCATCGAGTGTCTCGTTGAATAAATTCATTAACTTTCATTTTATACGAATTTTGATCAATTAATTAATCAATAAATTCATGAATCGTTACGTTTGGTAAATTACGTTGTTTAATAAATAGAATAATAACTTGGAGAATTATTCCATCAATTGTCTTATCAAATTAATTTATTAACTTTTATTTTATGCAAAATTTGATTAATTAATTAATCAATGAATCGATAAATCGTAACGTTTGGTAAATTAAATTGTTAAATAAATAGAATTATGACTGAATTAATTATTTCATCAAGTATCTTATCCAATTAATTCATTAATTTTCATTTTATCAAAACTTTGATCAATTAATTAGTCAATAAATCGATTTTATCAAAAATTTCATCAATTAATTATTAAAAATCGTAAAATTATTACAAATTAATTCATTAAATTAATTTTATCAAAACTTTGATCATTTAATTACTCGATAAATCGATTTTCTCAAAAATATCAATGAATTATTCAATAAATCGATAAAAATCGTAAAATTAATATAAATTTTCAAAAATATCAATGAATTATTCAATAAATCGATAAAAATCGTAAAATTAATATAAATTTTCATTTTATCAAAACTTTCATCAATCAATTACTCAATAAATCGATTTTCTCAAAAATATCAATGAATTATTCAATAAATCGATAAAAATCACTCAATAAATCGATTTTCTCAAAAATATCAATGAATTATTCAATAAATCGATAAAAATCGCAAAATTAATACAAATCAATTCATTAATTTTTATTTTATCGAAACTTTCATCATTTAATTACTCGATAAATCGACTTTCTCAAAAATATCAATTAATTATTCAATAAATCGATAAATGGAAAGAAAAATGACATAAAATAATGTTCTGGACTTTGTGTGCCAGAGAAAAAAGCAACAAGAAGACGAAAAATGAAGGAAAAAAAAAAAAGTGTCTCTATTATCGAAACGGGGAGGATGCGGGGGGGACAATGACAAAGATCTTCAATATTCATGCACTGAGATACGCGTGTCTAGCTCTCGGCGGTGCGGTATCAACTTGCCAAAAGCATGAATATTCAGGATGTTTAGGGGCGATGGTGTCAGGAGCGAAGGAAAGGGGATAAAGGTGCGAGGGNAGGGGGAAGAGAGATTCGTACTCATCTCGTGGGCGTATGTAATCTCGGTAGTGGGACATAGCAATTTGAAATGTGCGTAGGGTCGTATCAAGGCTTCTGTGTCGCGGGGCGTACCGCGACACGACGCGTTACACGCAGTTGGTAACGCGCTACAGATACTAACAAGGGGAATGAGAACATTCGTCGAGAGCGAGAGCGAGAGAGAGAGAGACATGTGACGTCCCGTCCCCGCCGTTGGATCTTGGCCGGATGGAAAGGGTTTAGAGTGAAAATACATGGTTGAGGGATTTACAGCCTCGTGCTACACTCGAACTAGTCGCAACTAATTAAAATCGATTATCAATGAATATTTACACAAGTTCAACACGAGATTATCGATATACAAGAGAGTTTCTCATGTTTTCAACATAGTGATGAGCTGGAGCATGCGGGAGATTGAAAAACTACGTTACGGAACGTGAAAACTTGAAAAAACTAAAAATTTTCAATTTTTTGATTATTCAGAATTTTTGACAATTTTTTTGACCAATTAAATTTGATTTTTTCGGAATTTTTATGAGTCACGTGTTTTGAGGAGGATTCGAAGTGGGCTCCTGATTTTTTTCGAAAAAATCCGATGGAAAACCTGCCGGTGAGAGCCGAAATGAAATTTTCGACTTTTTGATTAATCCAAATTTTCAAGAATTTTTTTTCACCAAACAATCTTGATATTTTGCAAATTTTTACGAGTCACATGTCTCGAGGAGTGTTCGAAGTGTGCTCCTGATTTTTTTCGAAAAAATCCGATGGAAATCCTGCCGGTGAGAGGCGAAATGACGTTCGGGTCAAATAGACCCATGTGTGGAAAAAAACGTCCCGTGCTCCCATTCGTCGTCTGGGCCTCAGAAATGAAAAATAACGTGAAACTCACTCATTCCCAACAATATGGAGAAAAGCTCAATCGAAATAATTGCATAATCGAGTTAAAAATATAACGCGAGAGTAAACGGCGTTGCGTGAAAAAACAGAATTGTGATAATTTGAAAATTCGGTTGAAAACTCGTCTGCCGAGTGAGTTTGTTAGGCGAAGCTCTCTGTGCAGAGTTCCAACGCGAGAGCAGCATTAAAGGTGTCACGAGCAAACGCTCATTTATCATCAAAATGCTCGTCCTACAACGGGGCGAATATATATGTTGGTAGAAATCCATATCTATAGGACGCGCGGGAGCTTTACAACGAACTTGCGTAAATTCCCATCAGCAACGACAACAACGCGAAGAGCGTGCGTTTTGTTGCTAAAAATCCTCAAAAAGTAACACGTCCGCGTATCGTTCTCGCTCGCTTCGTAAAACTCTTCGCTTATTTTCCTTTCTCTCGATTATCCGCGTGTATCTCTCGCTCAACGCGGTGCGGCTAAGCGTTCGCATTTTACGAACACGATCACGTGCCCCTTTGCTACAGACTCCGCGACTTGCCAATTCCCAACACACGCGACGTCAGCGAAACTGTAACTGACTTGTCCGGGAATAAAATGAAGGAAAGAAATTGTTACCGGAAAATAAAGCTTCGCCGCACGAAATGCTTTATTCTTGACGAGCGCGTATTCGATGGAAAAATGTGTTGCTGTTAAAAATCGTTTGTACTCGTCACCAAAGTGTTACGAAGGACGTTTGCAGCTGACGAACGAAAAATCATACGCGCGTCTAATCAGATCAATCTACTCGGCCGATTTCCTCGTACAACGCGTAAACAAGCTGCACACTCGCTGTGCTCTGAATTTTTATTTACTTCCTATATATCGCACACACGCAGCTCGCGTTTGCCTCCCCCTCATGAATATCCATTTTTAACCTGCTTTGACGTTAAATAATGCGTGTCGTAACGCGCGTTGATTATCGCGCGAGCTCTGCGATGATGCTGAGTAGTTTTTCACTTGGATGGAGAAAAAAAAAGACTCACGATTTTTCACGTTGTTTCGAACGAAAAATCCAAAGCTTTCGACATGTTTTGACAATTTGGCGCTTTGTTTTCGCGTCCGTGCCTCCCCGCCATGTTCCTGGAACGCTTTCCCGCGCCGTTTGTTGTTGTTTACACCAAAAATACGTTCCACACAATAAAAATGACTCGCAGCATCTCCCGCGTTACGAAACTTGTTGCGAACTTGTCCACTGTTACTTTTTACAACTTCAAACACTTTTTTTCCATTCGACACATCGGAAAATGAACGAAACGAGGAAAATGCACGCGCTCCAAAAAACCGTTAAACAGTAACTAAACAAACTGCGTGGATTTTCGGAGAAATTGAACTGTTTCGAGCTTCCGCCGCGCTTCATCGGTGGCAGCACCGGCTGGCACGTCGCGCTAGAGGTCGCCACGATCGCCGCAGCGATTCGATTTTATTTGAAAAAAATTAGATCGAAAAACTTACGAAAATTATTATCCGGATCAAAATTTCGTTGCTCGGTGTTTGTAAAATAAGTAAATGAGCGAAAAAAAACCAAAAAATTGAAAATTTCGAGCGGAATGTTTCGCAAAGCCCGAAAAAAAGCCGCAGCATGAAAATTCTTCTCGCACGTTCGGCCGGCTGCGTCCAAACGAATCAGATCGCGTGCCTCCCTTCCCTCAACATCGTGTAACCTCGTTTGCTGTTCCATGACCATGTGCGTTTACTCGTTGTGTGGGTAAAGTCATTGACAGGGCTCTTACGAGGCCGGACCCAGAGGACAAACTATTTTTCTCTCCTTATATGGCGACAGACGAAAAGTTTGAGTGTAATCAGTGAAAAGATCGAGGAAAGTTAATGGACAATGGTTCGTGTGATACAGCAAGAGACTTACGACGATGTGGTTCGCGAAAACATCGAGGATCTTGAGATGTCAGCTGAGGAAGCGATCGAGGATGCGATCAAGCAGTTCGAAGCACAAGTATTTATCGAAAAATTCATTTCTATCGATTCGAAATCGCGAATTTCCTTGAAATTCATAAAAAAATCAATTTTCCACGTGGAAAAAAACTTTCCGCTGCTTTTTTCTCATCCAGGGCGTAGATCTGACGAATATCATCAAAGACCTCGCTCTGACCAACGACGAAAACGTCACTCTCTCGTGTTTGGAGAAAATCAACACGTGCCTGGAAAACGATAATTACGACGACGTCGTTCCAGTCCTCGACAGACTCGTGTCGGAGCTCGACAAAGACATTGCTCGTCGAGTCTACGCGGGCAAACAAGGAGCGTACCGGACGCTCCTGAATCTCATGAAAAAATGCATCGACGATTCCAGCATCCTCGACGCGACGCTCAAAACTCTCAGATCTCTGATGACGGGGAATCCTGACCTCCTGGACGGCGACGGCGTCGAGTTGCAAATGAAGTAAGAAATTATTTTCCCCAAAAAAGCAAATTCTGTCAAATCCGAGAAAATTTACTTTGCCGCGAATCGAATCGGCGATCCTTCGGAATTTCTCAATTGAACACGCGCCAACGATCGAAATTTTGAGTAAAAACAAAAAAAAACATTTTGCCCGAAAGATTGAAAAAAAATTCTGGGATTTTGACTTTAAAATTCAGACTAAGAGGAACGTTTTGTTTCCAAGAATATTGGAAGAGAATCGAAACGCGAGGAGCGTCCACTTGCTGTTTGGCTGGATGAGAGAATGCTGTTTGAAGCACGAAATGAATCGTCAGGAAATATTCAATGCTCAAGTATTGCCGAAGCTGAAAAGAATAGTGGAGCGTGAAGATGTGAGTGGCGCGGAGTTGCGAGACGCTTGTTCGCTGATGAGAGCTCTGGTGCTGGACGACGACCTGAGGCACGAGTTTGGCAAGGCTCACGAGCACGCGACTCAAATTGCGAGAGAAACGTTAGAAACGTTGACGAGACTGTTGCCGCGTGAGTATTTTTTCCAGACGCGCAAAAAAAAAAAACAAAAAAAAAAGTTTCAAGAATTCACAAGATCCGCGTTGCTCTTTCGCATTTCCCCAGAGTTCAAAGAGGACAAAGCGGTGCTGGGAGACCTGATGCTGACGTTGGCAACGTTGATTGTGAGAAACGAGTTTTGTCAGACGGTCCAAGACGCCGGAGGCTTGCAATTCATAATAAACGTGATGATCGATTATCCAGACTCGAAGAAGCTCAATTGTCAGTCTCTCAAGCTGCTGAAAGCGCTCGCTGGCAACGACAACGTTAAATCCGACATCGTTACGTCAGGAAGCGCACCTCTCATCGTCTCAGCGATCAACAGATTTCAAGTACGTTCAAATATCAAATAAAAAGTCTAAAAAAAAAACGAGCAACAGAAAATTTCGTCCCTCCACTCGATAACAATAATTATTCTTTCTATTCATTTATTTTTATTACTAATTAAGTAATATCAACTTTCCCATAAAATAAATAATTATTATTATCACACAATTATTATTACAATAATTATAAAAATAAATAAATAAAAATAAAATAAATAAAATAAACAAAATAAAATAAAATAAAATAAATCGAATTAAAGTAAATAAAATAAAATAAAATAAAAATGAAATAAAAATAAAATAAAATAAATGAAATAAATAAAATAAATAAAATAAATAAAATAAATAAAATAAATAAAATAAATTAAATAAATTAAATAAATTAAATAAATAAAATAAATTAAAAAATAAAATGAATAAAATAAATAAAATAAATAAATAAAATAATGAATAATTATTCACTCAATAATTGACATTAATAATAATTATAATTATAATAATTAATAAAAATAACGAATAATTATTGTAGAAAAAATTGGCGACGGTAGAAAAATGGAGAGAATGCGTTGTCGATACGAGGATTATTAATTGCAGAGCCAGGAGATGATAGTCGCTGCCGGTCTCGCGTGCATATCAGCTCTGACGTTAAAGAGTCCAACGAACGCCGGAATGTTTTACGACTGTGGTGCACCCGGTGTGATCGTTGACGCTATGAAAAAGTATTCCACGAGTAAAAATGTGATGAAACAGGCTGCGTGGACCGTGAGGAACATGTCGGTAAGAAACAAAATGGAATCACGAGCTTTCGTCTCGTACGGGATCGAAAGCATTTTGAACAACGCGCTAAAAAGTTTCGGGCCCCAATTGGAGGCTGACTTGAAAGCTGCCCTTCGGGACTTGGGCCTCAAGGTCGATCTCAAAGAACAATGGTCCGGAAAAGGAACGAGCGTTAAAAATGATTAAGTTTTTTTTAAATTTATTGCCTTGTGATCGATGAAACCGAGCCCAGAGCTTGCCTCTCACTCTCTAGCCAATCCAATCAAATAAAAAGACATTTTTGCTTAAAATAAATATTTTTTATTACGTTCGCGAATCGAATCGATGAAAATATTCTCGAAAACAGTTTCAATGTTTTCTTTTTTATGAGACATTAATCATTGTATACGAGCAGGCTTTTTTATACAATAAATTCGTCTACACAAACGTCCATCCGTTTTTTTTTCGATTTTTCTAATTTTTCTCTAGTCGCGACAACCGCAACACGAATGCTTGTAATATTTAATACGGCACAGTCCTGTCTTTACTACTCCCTCGCAGTTTGGAAAGTCGTCGACGCATTTTCCTGCCGCTGGCACTTCTGAAATGAGAAAAAATTGGTTTTTTTTGGAAAATCGATTTTTTCGGCTTCCTGGGAGGTTTTTTGAGGTTTTTTTCGTGTTTTCTCAAGTTTGACACTCACTCTTCGGTACTCTGCTTGCTACGTGATGAGATTTTGTCTCGCAAGCCTCCAAATTACACTTTTCGCGATCCGCAGGCTTCTCGCGCTCCTCGCAACTCGTTGAGGCTTTCTTCTCCAACATGCAACGTACCAGTCGCGTTCTTAATCCTCCTCCACATCTCGAGGAACACTGGAACACACGGAAAGTCATTGAGACTCGAAAATTATCGGGAATCGAGTTTTTTTTGAGGTTTTGAATTTTTTTTCTTTTTTTACTTCGCTCCAATCGGATGTGAACCACTCTCCGGAACAGTCGGACAATCTACACGTTCTCGAAGCTTCTGGCATCGACGAGACGCAATTTTCCTTTGGAACGATTCTCGACTCTTCGCCTATTTTCTTGACGCAAATTATTTCACGAAGTTGCTCGCCCGAGCCACAGCTCACGGTGCACTGCGGATTCGAAAAGAAACGCGAAATTCATTTTTTCAAAAATTAGACACTCGAAAACAAGGATTTTTGGGAAAAAGTGGATTTTTTCGAAAATCACTTCGTTCGAGTGTCGAAAATGTGCGATAGATGTTTCGGGATTACCCACCGGAGACCAAGGCCCTGCGAACCATTCCGCTACGTTGCAAACCGTTTCGTTGCTCGTACATTCTCTTCGGACTTGTGGCTTCAGCCTCGAATCGCAAAATATTTCGTTCGTGTGGCTGCAGAGCAACTGCCGGGTCATGAAGCCCTTTCCGCATTTTGGCGAGCACTGAAAATCCCAAGGGACCATTAAAATATTTTATTGCAAACGAAAATATTCTGGGCTACGATTTTTTTTCATTCATTTCGTGAAAATTGAGCGGCTTTGTGACAGTGAAACATTTTTTTGCCCAGTCTTCAATGCCAATGTCGCAAAACGTCGAAAAATCATATTTAGAAAAATTGTCCGGATGTTCTGGGACTGTAAAATTCAAACGTTCATAACTCGAGAACGGTTCGAGCTACAGGGCTCCCGTTTCGCACAGACGTCGATCTGTACAGACTCTTCGTTCTCTGATAATTTTGTTGGAATTGCTAGGAAAATACGAATTATATGGGATTTTGAAATTTTCTAAAAAATCGTGTCGACGCTCTTCCTCAAATTTTAAGATTTATTTCTAATTTTTTTATTTTTTCATGGATGGACTATCATAATGGGAAGGTTGGTATTGAGTTTGGGAAATATTGGTCGAACGGTTTAAATTTTACGATTTTTCGAATTTTACCAAAAATCTGAGTTTTTTTGAAAAATCGTCCAACCGCTTTTTAAAATGTTGTGTATTTTATTCTTTAGTGTCTAGAAAAGTTGACGAAATTGGAGAATTACCGTGGACGACCATTCGGAATACATCCAGGAATGGTTGTTGTTGTTGTCGTGCTTCTTCGAAACGCAGGATTGAATTTCACAATTTTTTTCCTCATCGGGTTTTTCAGCCTGAGAACATTTTTCTCCTGTGCTGATGCACGTGACCGACCGACTTTTTGTGCCTCGGCCACAAGAAGTCGAGCACTGCAAACCATCGGAAAAAAATTCGTTGATTCAACAAATTTTTTTTCTTTTATCGAAAAAAAAGAAAAAGGCATACCGAGCTCCAGGGGCCAGTTTCCCATCGGGCCGTCTCGAGGCTCCTGACTTCCGGAATGGAAACGTTTGGACATGCTTGCTTCGTGCAACTTTCAACTGTTCTGAGATCCGGCGGTTGGACGCAAGCGCCTGCAGCCACTCGCATCGTTAATTTCGCGTTCAACTCTTGCACGCACTCGAGCTTTCTTGTTTTTGTACCCGTTCCGCAAGTAACTGAACAGTCGCTCCACGGATTTGCCTTCCATCTGCAATTTTCCAATTTCGATAAGGAAAATATCGAGAAAAAAAATCGAAAATGGCGAGAAATTCAAATTTTCAAAAAATTCTCAATTTTTTTCGATTTTTTAAAATAATTAGTTGATAATTTTGAAATAATTTTATTTCCGCGTATTCGCCATCGTTTCAGAAGGGAGATTCGTTTTTTTAGAATCGAAATATCAAAAAACCCCGAAAATGGCGAGAAAATTCAATTTTTCAAATAACCATCAAATTTTTTTTTAAATTCGGTGACATTTTTTCAAATTTTCTATTTACGCGTATTTTCCATTGTTCCAAAACGAAGATTAGTCCTTTTTCAAAATTTAAATATCGAAAAAAGTCGAAAATGGCGAGAAATTCACATTTTCAAAAAATCCTCAATTTTTTTTCGATTTTTTTAAAACAATTAGTTGATAATTTTGAAATAAATTTATTTCCGCGCATTTATTATCATTCCAAAAGGACGATTCGTTATTTTTTGTCAGAATCGAAATATCGAAAAAAGTCGAAAATGTCGAGAAATTCCAAATTTGCAAAAAAGTTCTCAAATTTTTTTGGATTTCTTAAATTTTCATTGTTTATTATTTTTGGAACAATTTTATCGTCGGTTTCGCGAGTGAGATTGGTTTGTTTTTTTCTGAGAATAAAAATTGTTGAGTGACCGAAATAATTGGCACAAATGTGCGTGTAATTAATGGGGATTAAATTTCACCTTGCTGGACAAGGACGATCGTTGCACCGCAAGGGTGGAGGGGCTTGTGGTTTCTCGATATTCCGACAGCGTCTTTCGTTGACCGAAATCCCCTTGGCGACTCGTACGCACTTGAGAATCGGAGTCTGGAAGCCTCGAGTTCAAAGGAAAGAGAAAAGCTCGTGGAATTTCACGTTAAAATATCACAATTGTAATTACGATAGTATTATTGCAGGAAAAATGAAAGAAAAAGGGAAAAAAAGGGAAAAGGGAAGACAAAATGAGTTTAATTGCCCTTAAGAGCTGTCAATCTAAATTTGGTAGGACAAGAGAATAAATCATGTAATTAGAACACATTGAACATTCCATTGAGTTGGATTGGTCGAGGTCATGATGAGAGAATAGCAGAGAGAACGAAGAAAAAAACGTGAATCAACTTTTCGACGTTGCTTCTCGTTAAAATAATTTTCTTTCTTTTTTCATCTTTCTATTCTCTCGTCGCCTCGACTTTTTTTTCTCTTCTCATGGAGGTAGCTATGTGACTGTGGAGTTTTAATTCTTTCTTTCATTTTCAATGTCAATTTCCTTAAAATGTGGCAAAACGTCGAAAAATCATATTTAGGAAAATTGTCCGGATGTTCTGGGACTGTAAAATTCAAACGTTCATAACTCGAGAACGGTTCGAGCTACAGGGCTCCCGTTTCGCACAGACGTCGATCTGTACAAACTCTTCGTTCTCTGATAATTTTTTTGGAATCGCTAGAAAAATACGAAATCTATGGGATTTTGAAATTTTCAAAAAAATCGTGTCGACGCTCTAACTTTTGCAAATTCTAAGATTAATTTCTAATTATTTTTTTTATCAATAGACTATCATAATGGGAAGGTTGGTATCGAATTTGGAAAATATCGGTTGAACGGTTCAATTTTTACGATTTTTCGAATTTTACGAAAATCGGAATTCCGCTCGGATCGGAATGGAATAAAAAGTGTGAATCACGGAAATGGACTTACCTCCTCCGCACGTTTTCGAACAGGAACTCAAACCCATGACTTTCCAGATGAATTTTTTTCGCCCGTTTTTTTTCTTTCTTTTATCTGCAGCGATAGTTTTCGGTGCATCGCCTGCCATGACCGTAGTCGGCGAATATTTCATGTCCTCTTTCTTCTCGTTCAGCTTCTCGACCCTGGTCTCGATGTCTCTGCGTTTGTCTGGCAGGATTTCGATTCTTTTTCGGGACCTAAATTCGGGGAAAAAAAAATTGGAAGAAAAATTTCTTGTAAAAAGAAAAAAAAATTAAAAAAAAATCAACGTCTCGAGAAATAAATGTTTGGTGTGAAAAAAAAAAACTGTCAAAATAAATATTAACCTCGACGAATCGGGGACCGGAACGAATCTCGTATCCGTTCCAGGAATCTCGTTGCCTCGTTCGTGCGAGCCTGAAATTTTATCGTTTCATTTCACTTTTTACGAAAAATGCAAGAAAAATGGAAAAAAAATTGTATTTCTCAAGGATTTTGTTGAATTGAATTCCTTGCGAGTGAGCGATGCTGGATTACCGATGGCACGAAGGGGTGGAGCGATCATTGCACCATCGTCCGGCTCTTCCGTCACTGGTAACATGTATTTGTAAAGAACACCCGGATTGAGCTCGTGGTAGGAGATCTGCATGGGTCAAATGGGTACAATTAACATCAACCGGGCGATCCCTCAAGCGCGGTCAATCGCGTTACGTTCTACTACCAAAGACACGCGAGCTTAATCAAATAGTACTAATATTTTGCAATCCCACAGCAAACAAACTCCCAAAGAATTTTCTGTCATTAAAAAATATCCATAAATAGATAATTAATCCAAAAAAAATATTCAATATCGAAATATTTTTTTAAAAAATGAAAAAATTGAAATTAAATGCAAATAAAAAAGCGAAAATTTTTCAATTTTATCGATTCGTATGAAATTTTAATTAAATCGTCGCATATAATCGTGTCTATTGTTATAATCAAATAGGCAAACTTTAAAAGAATTTTCGAAATATTTTTTAAAAAAATGAAAGAATTGAAATTAAATGAAAATAAAAAAGCGAAAATTTTTCAATTTGATCGATTCGTATGAAATTTTAATTAAATCGTCGCATATAATCGTGTCTATTGTTATAATCAAATAGGCAAACTTTAAAAGAATTTTCGAAATATTTTATTAAAAAATGAAAAAATTGAAATTAAATAAAAATCCAAATATGGAAATTTTTAAATTTTAACGATTGGAATAAAATTTTAATTAAATCATCTCCTATAATCGTGTTCATTATAATAATTAAATAGGCGAATTCCAGAAGTAACTTTTGTGGTTGACAAATATCTATAAACTGTATTTTAATAATTATTATTAAAAAAATTATTATTTTCACTTGAATCGATTCGATTGATAATTTTTTTTTTAAGAACGACATTGTTGAATATTTATCGATTGAATTCTTTCTCGTGAAAGTGACGAGACTTATTTTTACCTCGAGCATGAGAGATTCATTGAGCGGTCCTGTAGCGAGAATACTTTCCATTCGTGTTCTGTCGCCCCTCTGATAAGTTATGCTCGTGCCAGCAGCTTTGTAAGTCCCACTGGGACTCACCGACCAAGGACCATTTAAAATGTAGCTCCCATTTTCTGTTTTCAGAGCTAAAAATCAAAAATCGAGTAAAACAAAAAAAAAGAGCATTCAATTTTCGAGGAGCAAAGAAAAAATTAAATTTAAAAAAAAATGAAAATCGAAAGGAATTTCGAAACGAGTGCAAAATCTTCATTTCGATTTTTGTAATTATCGGGGTATTTTTAAATAAAAATGAAAAAAAGTTGAATTTTCGGTGAAATTTTTCTAGAAAAATAAAAATTAAATGGATTATTATTTAATTACCTAAGTAATTGGGACTGGAACGCAATTCTGAAATGTTTAATGACATGGCTCCCCTGGGTATGGTCGTTACCGGTTGATGACCTTTCGGCAGTATCGGCTCCATGAAAATGCCTTCGTAGAGCTTGCAGCTTTTTCCAACGCCGCCACAAATTCCACAGGTGTCACGTGTAGCCCCGGAGCCCACGACACCGTCACAGCCCACTGGCTATTGAACCGAGAAAACATTTTCTTTTTTTTTTTCGCAAAAATCTCAATAATTTTCGAAGAAATTTCAAAAAATCATAAAAATTGGAACGTAATTGTTAAAAATTAAAAATAAAAATGTAATTTTCGAAATTGGCAAAATTTTGACGTTGCAGTAAATAAACAGGGTCCCACAGACCCGAAGTGACCAACAAGATGTCCAACAAATAATTGATATAAAAAATACTTTACTCTGCACTGTCCAGCTACGCAGAGCCACTGTTCAGTTTTATCGATCGTTTTGCCAGTGCTATGGCCTCGGAGATTGGGACCATCGCAGGGTGTTCCATCGACGACGGCTGGTTCCAAAGTTGCGTAAAATCGTTGGCCAACGGCTCGACAATTGAGAGCGCAGGGATTGGGAGCTAAAAATACAAAAAAAAAAATGAAAAAATGAAAAAAAAAATAATTTTTTTTTTTTTTCGATAATGAATCGTCGTTTTTTTTTATTTACCATTTAAAAAAGGCACCCACAGGTAGCTCTGGCCCTTGTAAATTCGATTATTGTACCTGGCGCACTGTTCGGCTCTCGGATCGTCGGGAAATTCGTTGCATTCCTTGAAAGAATCATCGAATCGACACTGACAATTAAATTGATGAATAAACTCAATCAAAATCCCCATGAAAAAAAAAAAAAATTGAAAACAAAATTCATTACCTGAGTATTGCAAACGTGATAACGTTTATAAGTCCCGATGCAAATTGGTTTCTCCAAACTCGTCGTGTTTCCCGACCCGGAAATATAAATACTTCGTTTTCTTCGCAATCCTCTAAAAATAAATTTAAAAAAAATTATTTCAATAAAATGTCGATTTCGTACAAAAATAAATGGATGAATTATTTTCCGGAAAAATCGTCTGCGTCCTCATTTTTAAATCTACGTTTTTTAATTTAATTGAATTTTCATTAATTTTCTAATTTAATTCAATTCAATTTTATTTTGTTTAATTAATAAAAATTTAATTTAATTCAATTTTAATTGATTTTCTAATTTAATTCAATTCAATTTTATTTTCTTTAATTAATTAAAATTCAATTTAATTAAATTCGATTAATTAATAAATTAATTAATTTTAAAAATATTTTTTTAAATCAATAAATAGGCAGTCGACGTGTTTCGAGTCAATGATTTTTGCACAAATGTCAATTAGACGTTTTTTAATTATCGCTGAAATTGAGCGTGACGAGAATTAAAAAAAAAAAAATTGAAAAAAAAAAATGAGTGAGTTTCTGTTTCTCGGGCTCGTAATTTATTGGCTGGACGCGCGGCCGCCACACCGCGCTCGATTACTCCCTGTATTTTATAAGCCATAGTTTAATCTCAAGCTACCGCACACACACTCGCACACATTTATACACACTAATCAGTGGCCTACAGGCTAATCTGCACTCTCGTTTTATATACTCCTCGATGAGGCACTCTACACTCCACTAGAGCAAACGTTTCCCTCGCTCCCTCGCTCTCGCAGCATCTCCGGGCGATGATGAGCAACGTGTTTGCGTATAGAGACGAGAAAACGCGTAAGTCATCTTCTTCGCAACTCGTTGTCGTCCAGAGACCTCTCTATCGAAGCCCGCGAGAAAATAACGCTCGAAGAAATATCGGGGGCGCGAAGTATCGCTGGCGCCTAACTCATTACACCAACAAACAGATATACCAGCCCAACACGTTTTTTTCTCAACATTTTCTCGTCTTTATAAGCTCCGGCGAGGAGGGAAGCGGAAGAGTGCCTTCCGGAAGCAAAATTGTTGGAATTATCAAAAAATATCGATATCGATATTTTTATCTTCATTTATTTATTTATTTATTTATTTATTTATTTATTTATTTAGTTATTTAGTTATTTAGTTATTTATTTATTTATTTATTTATTTATTTGGTTAGTTATTTATTTTTTCATTTATTTTATAAAAATATCGATATTTTTTGTCAGCGTGGATTTTTTGTAATTTTTGCGAATCGTATTTACCGTGCTGGGACACATTCTCGTGCTTGGGACTGGATCCCAGTGCCACAGGATCGCGAACACTCGCTCCAGGAACTCCATGGGCCCCAATTACCCTTCACTCGATTTTCACTGCCAATTCCGTACTGCGTTCTCTCCTGCAGCATGTGATAAACCTGGAGAAAAAGGCACTGCAGTTATCTGCATGACTCTACATCGCGGAAAATCTCTATTTATTTCTTAAAGACTTTATTCAGAATTTTTCAAAATTTGGTATCAACAGTTCTCTCCTCTGAAGATAAATTTTCTGACGTTTAGAATTCGAGATATTTAATGTCCAATTTTTTTCCATCTAAACGCCTGTAAATCGGAGTTTCGTGTCTTTCGTTTTTTTTTGTTTTAGAATTAAAAAAAAAGAAAAAACGAGTATGCAGCCCATGGAGAAAATTCCTCACGAACGAATAGCGTATATTAAGAATTACCTCAATTGGGTACTTGTCCGGAAGATGAGAGTGTGCGTAGCCCAGAGTCGAGAAGAGCGTCAGGATCGCGATGAGGCACCTTAAATCAGATTTATTTCATTGAATTAATTCTCGGGTTGAGGAAGTGTCCGCGGGAGTTCAAAGAAGTATAATAGGATAGAGTATAATAAAGTTTAGCTGAACCACTCGTAGAGAGAGAGAAGGAAACTAGGTTGGTTTTTTTTTCTGGCGCCTATGAATGCAGCAAAACATTTTTCCTTTTTTTTTTCTTTTTTTTTTGATGCATCAATTAAAAAGAGTTTGTGCAAACGCTCGAACGTTATGGAGCGCGTTAAGTAAGCTGTGCGCGGTTATAAAAGGGCCAATAACGTTCATACTCTCGTTGCCGGCTTTCTCGGAAAGCTTAATTAATCATTGAGTGGCAGAGTGAATGAGCGAGAGAGGAAGAAGAGAAAATGACCTCGCGCCCAGGCTCCATAATCATCCTCGCCCCCCCGCCGACGCCGCAGCGCACTTAGAGGCTGCTGCAGTGAATAGAAGAAAATTCAGTGGACTGCATAATGCTTGATGCTCTATAGACAACTTTGCTGCTTGGCTAACATTAATGAGAATGTGACGCCGACACCATCCAGTCGAATTACGACAATCTATTTATAAATAAATAATTAACAAATCGCTGGGAATTGAAATTTACTCAAGATGCTCTGTCTGCGTGAGGATCTTTTCAATTTTGGCTTCCTCGGGGAGGAAGCTTCGAGTATCTTGAGCATCTTGAGGAAGAAATTTGTAAATTTCAATTTAGTGTTTTTTGGATTTTCATTGAAATTGTATAATTTTGACAACTTTTCTAAAAAGTAAGGAGGGAGGATGGAGTTATACACGATATCTTGGAAAATTTGCAGAAATTAGAGCGGTTCGACGATTTTTCAAAAAACTCAGATTTTTGGTAAAATTCGAAAAATCGTAAAATTTTGACCGTTCGAATAATATTTCCATTCCAACTTTTCTATTATGATACTCCATTTATAAGGAAAAATAATTAGCGATAATTCTTAAAATTTGCGAAAATTAGAGCGGTTGGACGATTTTTCGAAAAACTCAGATTTTTGGTAAAATTGAAAAAATCGTAAAATTTAAACCGTTCAACCGATATTTCCCAAATTCAATCCTTCCCATTATGAAACTCTATTTATAAAACAAAAAATTAGTAACAAATCTTAAGATTTGCGATTTTTTGAAAATTTCAAAATACCATAGAATTCGTATTTTTCTAGCAATTCTAACAAAATTATCAGAGAACGAAGAGTTTGTACAGATCAACGTCTGTGCAAAACGGGAGCCCTGTAGCTCGAACCGTTCTCGAGTTACGAACGTTTGAATTTTGCACTCCCAGAACATACACACATCCGGAAATTTTNAGAGCACGTCACGTCCAGGAAGAAAACGCGCAGCAGCTTCCTCCCGTTTCAACCAGCAAACGCGATCGATCGGAGGGACTGAATGACACTTTTCTGTTCGCAAATTCATCATTTATTCGACACTAAAGTTTTTAAGTGGTTACTACCGTCTAAAAATTTCGAAAATTCGATTTTTTTGCATTTTCTTATAAATTGGGGTTTCGGAAAAGTGTCTCTGAAGTTTTAAGGGCGTATTACCGTTTAGAAACTAAAAAAAATCGATTTTTTGGCATTTTCTTATAATTTGGGGTTTTGAAAAAGTGTCTCGGAAATTTTAAGGGCCTTTCACCGTCTAGAATTTTCAAAAATGGGATTTTTTTCATTTTTATATAATTTGGAGTTTTGAAAAAGTGTCTCGGAAATTTTAAGGATCTATTGCCGTTTGGAAAATTCAAAAAACCGATTTTTTGCATTTTCTCATAAATTGGGGTTTTGAAAAAGTCTCGCTGAAATTTTAAGGGGGTCCTACCGTCTAGAAACTTCGAAAATTCGATTTTTTGAATTTTCTTATAATTTGGGGTTTTGGAAAAGTGTCTCTGAAATCTTAAGGGGGCTTATTAGTTGATCGACCGCACCAGAACCGCGAGGATTCGGTATATACGTCTGTGCGAAACTGTAGTATCCATAAATATATTAATTTTCCTCGCATGAGCTCCGCGTGCGTCCCTATCGCCGCGATGAGCGATAAAATAGCGCATACCCCGAGAGCGAAGCCCCATCGGCAAGGCTAATTAATAATCGACATTCTCCGCGCAGCTACCGAAGCCACTTAACGACAAGCTCGTTTACTTTTCATCGTTTATCGATACGAACAAATTCGTTCGTGCAGATTTCGATGCTCCGATGGATTTTGAGGTTTATCGTTGACAGAATAATTGTCGGGGTCAAAATGACCCAGTGTGTACTCCAAGGGTTGACAAAAAATCAATTTTTCTCACTGACGACGAATCTGTTTGAAAAAATAAAAATAAAAATTGACGTAACGAAAAAAAGGAAAAAATAAGGCTCGTGAATAAGAGCAGCAGAGTTTGTTCGTCTCTCGTATACTAAAAAGCGCATCCCGAGGTGTTTAGCATTAAGGGGCAAAAAGGGAAAGAGATAATCGTGAAATATGATGCACGCACGAAAAGCAGGTATTGTCTCCGGAGAGCGCGCATATAGCGTAGCGCAGCACGCACGAGGCGAACGCCATCGCTTTTTTCTTCTTTCCTTTCGTTTTTTAATTCCTCAGATTTTTTTTTTTTTTTATTTTTTTTGATCGGTAACGCGACCGGAACGAGAGCAGACCCCACGGCACGTCGCCCACGGACAATGGGGGCGTGAGTGTCCAATAGCCCTTTAATGATACCAGAGTACCCATATTATCTATACCCTTTTGCCCTCTCGTTGCTCCTTATTCTTCCTCTGTTTCTCGCACATCGTCCATCCTGCCCATTTATTTCACGTGAAAATGGCTCGAGCAAATGTTTAATAAAATGCTCAACAAAAAAGTTTATCGAAAAAAAATGAGTGCATGTCGATTTTTTCACTGAAGACAAACGCTCGTCTAGATATTTTTTTGAATAATCCCAAAAATGTTGTCGATGCAGCAAAAAATATAGAAAGTCTCTTTGGAAAGCAATTTTTTTTCGTTCCAATCGTGAATTTTGCTGACGGTTTTTTTAATTCACATTTAAATTATATAATTTCGATAACTTTGCTAGAAAGTAACGAGGAAGGACTTGTACGGAATATTTTACAAAATTTGCAAAAATTAGAGCGGTTGGACGATTTTTTGAAAAATTGAGATTTTCGGAAAATTCAAAAAATCGTAAATTTAAACTGTTCAACCAATATTTCCAAAATTCAATGCCAACCTTTCTATCACGATACTCTATTTATAAAAATTGGCAATAAATTTTAAAATTTGCAAAAATTAGAGCGGTTGGACGATTTTTCAAAAAACTCAAATTTTCGTAAAATTCAAAAAATCATAAAATTCCAACCGTTCCACCAATATTCCCCAAATCCAATGCCAACCTTTCTATTACGATACTCTATTTATAAAAATCGGCAATAAATTTCAAAATTTGCAAAACTCAGAGCGTCGAGACGATTTTTTCAAAAATTTCAAAATCCCGAATTCGTATTTTTCTAGCAATTCCAACAAAATCCTCAAAGAATGAGGAAGCAGAATATTTACTTTATTATGTTCACGAAAATATTGCCGATTTTCAAAATGATTAAATTTTCAATTGCCATAGCAAAAAGTTGCTTATCAAAAATTTCATCGAAGAAATTCGAAGCGAAAGTTTTCCCTTGCATTGAAACTCCTCAATGTTTATTCGATGGAATATTTTCTAATCTTGAATGAACAAAATCGTAATGGGAGGACAGGAAAGACGATGAGAAGTGATTGGGAATTGTGTAGTTGTCGATCGCCGCCAGGATATCGCTCATTAATTCAATAAATAAATGTACACACTCGTGTGTATAAGTTGCGATACGAATGTGTATGATTTTATTGCTCATACCGGGTGCAAGAAGGCGTGTGGACTATTTCTCTTATTGGAGAGAGGAAATGCGAAATCTCGAACGGTTACAATGCCGGACTTATACACGAAGAACGAAGCGAGCAAGTTCAACGATCGTTACTGACGCGTTTGCACTCTCTATTCTCGATATTTTTCATTCGAATCAATAACGCGAGTCTCGCATCGTGTACATCTCGATAAAACCCTCGTATATGTTCGTGGAATTGCTGTTTTATTAAATAATGTGGACGGGCGAATGCGTTTGAATATCCGATCGATTATTAATTATCTAACGAGGACGATATGGACGAGCAAATCGTTCCAATCGCGTATGCACGAAGCAGAAAGATCGAAACGATTGAAAAATCGTTTGCAATGATTTTGCTCTTGAAATAAATTGCCAAAAGGTCAAAACTGTTGCTCGGTTGTTGCAAAAATGTAAAAAAAACTGAAAAATACATAAAGGGAGTGAAAGCTCATGAATTTTAATGAATTTCTTCATTTTTCGATGATCGACAAAAATCAGAGATCGATCGATGAATAAAAAATGTCACTCACGAGCTATCAAACGTGATGGGACTTAAAAAAGTGCAGCGTAAGTGTCGAACAAATGTCAAATGGGCGTGCGACAATTTTCCATCGAAACAGACCCCCCGCAGCTTCGTGGGAAGGGGAGGAGATTCGATCGCGCATTATGAAAAGAATCAAAGCCTCGTGGATTAACAAAAGAAATGCTGGCCTCTTATTGGCTAGTAACAAAATATCCACTGTGCATTCCGATCCCTCGATATTCGATTCTCCGTTCAGATTCATTCCTACGAGGTGTATCGTCATAATTTCCAGGGCACGTTTCGTTCAACTGCGTGACTGAAATTTCACACATTTTTTCAATTATTTTCGAAAAATAAAAAACAAAAACAAATTTTACGGAATTCTGTTTTTTTCTTAATTAAAATTTCGCAAATCATTTGCAATCCAGTCAATTTGACATGGAAAACCCCATGCAGTATTATACACACCCCGAACCTTCGAATTTCAGCTGTGAGTGAAATTTTACGAATTTTTTTCATCATTTTCGAAAAATATAAAACAATTTTGTCAAAATCGTGTTTTTTTTTTTAAATTAAATTTCCAAAAATCGAATTTTTATTATTATAACAAGATATTTCGCAAACTTTTTTTTAGAGAGACTTTTTTTCGTTCAGACTCTAGTTGTGAGTGAAATTTTACACTTTTTTTCATCATTTTCGAAAAATATAAAACAATTTTGTCAAAAATCCTTTTTTTTAAATTAAATTTCCCAATTATCGATTTTTTTTTTTATAACAAGATATTTCGCAAACTGTTTGTTAAAGAGAATTTTTATCGTTCGGACTTTAGTTGTGAGTGAAATTTTACACTTTTTTTCATCATTTTCGAAAAATAAAAAAACAATTTTTACGAAATACTTTTTTTCTTTCATTTAAAATTCCCAATTGTTGGAATTTCTTTTTATTCACAAATTTTTTCAAAAATCACTAGTTGCAGAGACTTTTCTTTTTAAATTTGTAAAGTACAGTCAATTTGACATGGAGAAGCCCATACAGTGTGATATTCTTCACATCCCGCAGCGTCATCTGCGTCTTCACTGCATTGAATCCTTTGCTTTGATTTTTACATTTCTTCTTATTTTTCAATAATACGATTTATCATGTTCCATAGGGCTCCGTTCGTTTCTCTCATTTCTCTGCCTCCCTCGACTCGTTTCTTTTTTTTTTTTGCAACACTCCATCGACAGCAATGCATTCATCGATCACGACGAGTCTGTCGAACGAATCGTTGGCTTATTTATTTGTGTCTTAATTTTGAGATTTTTCAAAGTCTCCATCATCGTCGTGGGGAACGTTGAAAATTTTTGTTTTTTTTTTTCACCTGAGCTCGATTTTGCTCTTGTTCATTTTTATCACTTTTTGCACGTTCATTATTATTATTTTTTTTTTTCTCGTTCTTGTGCATCGGGGTTTTAGCAAAGTCGCGGGTGTGGCGAATGTCCGAGCCTTCCGGTAGGTCCACAACGTCTCTATATCTATTTCTCGATCAAGGGACTTTTCGATATTGGGTTTCTTGAGCTACATAGACTCTCTGCTCCTTTACCAAGATCCCAGACCCTTTGCGATCAGTTCTGATGCATATTACTGTTTATATACGCAGGGCGCAGTCGGGCGTGCATTTAACAAGACACTGCGTTATTCTGCTGTGCAGGATTCGAGTCTGTCTCAAGATTATTCGAGATTTTGATTTTTCATGAGAAATTCGTGCTCGTTGCCTTTAAATGTCAACTTTGTGCTAAATCTTGAGGGAACAGTCTGCAGCGTTTTTTAAATGCAAAACTTTGAGGCTTTTGAAAAATAATTTCCAGACACTTTCTCGAATATTTTGTGAATAACAAAATGGTGGGAAAGTTTGTTCGTAAAGACAGAATATTTTAAAAATAGAGAGGAATTTTTTTGTATTTAAAAAATTGAATAAATTTGATTTGGATAATTTTCGAATTTTGTGAAATTTGAAAAAATATTCACTTCACGGTTTCTCGAATATTTTGTGAATAACAAAATTTTCTCCATGAAGACAGAATATTTTTAAAATAAAAAGGAATTTTTTTTTTTATGTAAAAAATTGAACAATTTTGATTTGGAAAAATTTCGAATTTTGTGAAATTTGAAAAAATATAAACTTCACGGTTTCTCGAAGATTTTGAGAATAACAAAATATTCCTAAGTCTTGTTCGTAAAGACAGAATATTTTTCAAATAAAAAGGATTTTTTTTTTGTCCAAAATTAAATAATTTTGATTTGGAAAAATTTCGAATTTTGTTAAATTTGTAAAAATATAAACTTCACGGTTTCTTGAATATTTTGTGAATAACAAAATATTCCTAAGTCTTGTTCGTAAAGACAGAATATTTTAAAAATAAAAAGGATTTTTTTGTTTCAAAAAATTGAATAATTTTGATTTGGAAAAATTTCGAATTTTGTGAAATTTGAAAAAATATAAACTTCACGGTTTTTCGAATATTTCGTGAATAACAAAATATTCTAAAGTCTTGTTCGTAAAGACAGAATATTTTAAAAATAAAAAGGATTTTTTTTTGTCCAAAATTGAATAATTTTGATTTTGAAAAATTTCGAATTTTGTAAAATTTGAAAAAATATAAACTTCACGGTTTTTCGTGGATTATCCCACTTTGCCAAACGTCCTACTTTGCCTCTCCCCTATATCGCGTATTTATGGACATAATTCTCGTCCATCCGGTTTTCCATAAGATGATTTTTGCTCCTGTGCTCGGATGCTGCAATAACCAATTTGTCAATAGTTTTTCATGGGCGTTTATTTTTCTTATTTCTCATTGGCTAGCCTGGCAATGTGCATTTTAAACTTTTATTTTGTTTAATATGTGGTACATCGATGAACGTGCTCATGTACGCAGAAGCGACGAAACTCGTGGATCTCTCGATCACTCAACGACGCGAGCAAACGCGACTCGTCCCATTCCTCTTGATCCGCTACGCTCGTATACACTTCCCTCAGCCATCACGAAAGCCTGCTCAACTTTCCTCACTGTCTTAGTATCTTGAGTGTGTCTGTGTGGATGTGTGATGCATCTCTGAACGAGAAGGAAAAAAAGAGGATGAAGCAAAAGGAAGACAAAAGGAAGGAGAGGAAGAGAAAAATAAGAGAAGCTTCTGGACCACCTAGTACGGCGACGATTGACGTCTTTATCCACGCGCGGCTTATTTTATTTCTCCCTCACTTTGACGATCAACCAATCGACGAAAAAATCGACAAAAGATCGCGAACGAAATTTTTTTCAATTTTTTATTTTACGAAATCAAATTAAGGACGTTGTAAATTTTCTATCGATAGAATTTCTTCAAATTTGCTTAGCACAAAGAGAATCTTGACGTCTGATAGCTTGCACGATTTTTAGAGATTTATTTTTAAAAAATTACGATTTTTAACTATTGAAAGTTGCAATTTTCAACATTTAATATTTCGATTTCTAAATGGTGAAGACTCTTAAAACTTTGCATTCACTTTTGTGTAACATCGAAGAAGCTTTATTGAGTTTTTCAAAAAAATCGATCGGTAAATTTTCTCGAAATTTTGTTTGTTACATAAAAAATGCAGATTATTTTTTTTTTTTTTTTTCAACATTTAATATTTCGATTTCTAAATGGTGAACACTCTTGAAACTTTGCATTCACTTTTGTGTGACATCGAAGAAGCTTTATTGAGTTTTTTAAAAAAATCGATCGGTAAATTTTTCCGAAATTTTGTTTGTTACATAAAAAATGCAGATTATTTATTTTTCTAATTTTCAACATTTAATATTTCGATTTCTAAACGGTGAAGGCTCTTAAAACTTTGCATTCACTTTTGTCTAACATCGAAGAAACTTTATTTAACTTTTCAAAAAAATCGGTCGGCAAATTTTTCCGAATTTTTGTTTTTTATATAAAAAATACAGATTTCCTCGGAGAATTTTGGATTTAGAGTACGTTGTTCTTTAGTTAATTTGTAACAACTTTTTCCAATGAACTTGGGCTCGAAAACCATTTTGTATGTAAGAAAAAAATTGAAAACAAAAATTTCGATTCGATCGTCGCCATACAACGTCCTCGAGAAATAAAACTTTAAAATTGCAACTTAAAAAATGATTATTCCGCCTATTTTCAGAGTCTTGACGTAAATTAAAGTTTCCCCTGTATTTGGATCCGTAAAATATGTTATTTATTTGAGTTTCGTATTGCGTAACATCTCTCACACGTTCGCAGCTTCGTACTGCGGTCGCACAAGTATATAATTCGTAATTTAACGCCACGTCGTGATAAATATCACGCGTAGCGATGGTCGAAGTAAAAAAAAGCGAAGGAAGCCTCCGTGGCTGCTCGAGAAGTTATTTTATTTTTTAATTCGGGCGATAAACAAAAGCAAACAGGAGAAAAGGAAAAATGGGTCCCGTTGTTCGTGTGGAATGAACGGATGCAACGCGCGATAAGAAAAAAGAAAAAAAAAGAAAAAATTTCATCCAAAAATAAAAACGATACGCGGGCGTGAAAAAAATTGGGTAATCGAGCGCACGTTCCGCCCGTCCATCGCGCACGAGCACGTCACGATTTTCTTCGTTCGCCACTGCGTTGCCCGAACCGCAAAATCGAACGAATTTCTTTTTCCTTCGACGTCGAATTATAATTGCGTTAAATTAACGTTGCGTGCGTTAATTATCGTCGCGGAACCGGTCGAATCGTTGGCTCGAGGAAAAGGGCGGCAAAGGGGCAGAGCGAGGAGCTGATCTAAGGCGCATGCGCCTCGAGAAATCAGACTCCTTCGTTTAATATCCTTCGCCAAGGTCCTCTGGTCCGGACCATTATCCGAAGCGGGAAAATCGCGAGATACTTCGTGCCAATTACGACGCTCGCCCCCTCGCAACAGCCGCGGAACGGATCCGAGTCTTTCTGCGCTATTTGCATCATTCCTTTTTATCGCGTATTGATATTAATTCGAAATCTTTCGTGTCCTTTCCATTTTTTTCCTGTACTCGTGTAAATTCGATAGGGAGGTTTAATTAATCTCGATTTAAATGCATTTTTTAAATTAAAATTATGCATTTCGCGAGCGTGAAAATTTTGAAATTTTCAAAAAAATCGTGTCGACGCTCTAACTTCTGGAAATTTCAATATTTATTACTCTTTTTTTTTTTATAAATAGAGGACCATGATATGAAGGTTGGTATTGAATTTGAGAAGCATCGATTGAACGGTTGAAATTTGATGATTATTCCGAATTTTACGAAAATCTGAATTTTTTGAAAAATCGTCGAACCGCTTTGATTTTTGGAAATTTTCCAAGATATTGTGTACAAGTTGGTACTTCCTCTTTACTTTCTAGTTTTAGTTGAATTCTCAAATGCAGAGGCGGGAAAAAAAAATGAACAAAATTTTTTGAATTTTTTTTTGAATTTTTTTTTTTCATCATTTTTCGAATGCGAATAAAAAAAATTAACGATCGTCTAACAAGAGTTGGTTGCTGCAATTGTTATCAAGTAATTAACTCTAATTACACAATCGTTAATTATTTTTATTCGCATCCGAAAAATGATTCAAAAAAATTGCCAAAAAGTTGTCAATTTTTGTTTTCTTTATTTTTTCCTGAGAATCCAGAAAGCATACGACAAACAATGCATCGTGCATTTTGTTTTTTATTAATTGCTCCACCAAGCATGAGGGCAAGTGACTTAACAAGCAAAACATAAATAACATTGTAACTAGGATTCAAAGTGTTTCCTCATCTCGGTGCCTGTGAAACTAGACGATGCCATATTACCCGTGTGTCGGATAAGAAGCCGCCGACATTCTTATCGTGTAATTTACGATATCCGACGAGAGCTCCCGCGCTCGTAGAAAAAGGAGGAGAGAGCCAGAGGGATCGCGGCGTCAAGAGGCTGCGAGGAAAACGCGGCAAAGCCGAGTCGGATAGACGAGCACAGGGACAGGGCACGAGAGCGAATAAGAGCGAGAGGATTGTTTATAGTCTTCAGCTGCAACGTGCCCCGAAAGTCCGGAGCTTTCCTATCGCTCACCCGGGGCTTCCCTTCTTCCTCCTTTCTCCCACAGTCACTTTGTAACTTTAAATCAATTTTTTATGAGCCGGACGTTTGAAGCTGAGACATGCGACAGCGGAGGAAACTCCTGGCCCTTTTTTTTCGCCATAAAAATCAAGAGTTCGTGTTTTTCAAATTAATCCAATTTTCTCCCTTAAATGTCCGAGGAATTCGAGGCTGAAATTGATTTTTTGTTGCATCGATCTCATTCACACTTCGTCCATAAAAATGGGCAAATTTTTTTTTTTCTTTTGTCGTTGCGAATGCAACGAGATTGTTGTTCAAAGTTCTTGAGCATGTGAATATGCATCGAGTAAGAAACGCGATGCGCAAATTCTGACAGGCTACGCTTCCGCGTGAGTTCCAATCGTTTCAATGGCCAATGACATCTTTCACGGTCGTCAGTATCTGTCCTCGAGTTTTCTTCTTCTTCTTCTTCTTCTTCTGTTCGTCTCTCCTCCTCTTCTCTCTTTACATATCGAACGTTATGTAGGTAATTAGTTAACGATTCGTGATAACGTCGTGTCCCTCAGCGCGTAGCCGTAACTCGAGAAGCAGGAGCTTCACGTCGTTCCGCGATAAACGCGGCTACAAATATCCCGATGTATAGAGCAGCGTGTTAACGATATCGACGCCGCTCGTAAACGGGAGAAAAATAGTTTCTAAATTCTTCAGAATCCTCCCAACAAATTAATTACTAAAAAAAAAAAAAAAACCACGTTTTTTCGAATCTTTGCGAATTTTTTTAAATCTCATTTTTTCTTCAATTATTCGGAATTATATTTCGGAGTAAAATATAGAAATTCGAAATTCTAATGATAATTCAGACCAATTAACAATATTCCGATTATTCGTGCGAATGTTGATTGAGGATGGTTCGTTTCGAGCGATAATGAGTTTGAAAAAGTTGAGAAATTCTCGGGAGCAACGTGAGTTGCTCATGGGTTAATAAGCCTCGCTCTTTGTTTCTCGTGTATCGATGTAAGTACTCTGCGCAGAGTGCAGTGTACATGCGCGTGGAATGATGGAAATGAGGCGTCACACTGTTGGATCGAACGACGTGATCGGGGGGGATGAGTCCAGAGGTTCGATTAGCCGGAACGATTGACCGGAACATCGGAAAAAGCCCACGTCCCTACCCAGTAAATCGAGCGAAACGGAAGAACCAGTATTGTCTATATTTCGTACACGAATAATCTATACTGCACTATACTCAATAAGGAACGTTACATCCAAAAATATCTTCACCAACGATTTTTGAAAAGAAAAGAAAAAAAAAAATTTGAACGGTAATACCCCCTTAATTTCCTTCGTGTAAGATTTCTATGAGATTTTGCTCTCACATGATTTCGACACTGCACCAGAGAAAATTTGAGAAAAGTTTTGTTCCAGCAAAGTTAAGGGGGTTGCGTAATATTTTCTCTTCCTTCTCTCTCTCTCTCGCTGCGCTCGTTCTCTCTCTCTTTACATCTCCTCCGTTTGACTGCGTTTTCTGCTGTTTGCTTAGGGCTTTTCTGTACGTCGTAGGGCATGCGTTGGATACACAAGTTTGTTCCGGGCCGCGTTAAGAGGCAATATGTTGGGAAACGAGACTCGTGTCTCCAGTATTTGCATCTCGCTGATGCTCGTCTCACATTTTCTTGTCGTTCTCGATTTCATAAATGTCGTTAAAGTATTATGTACCACTGTGCGAGTGAATAAAGAGCTCATTGTTTGTCGTATGCTTTCTGGATTCTCAAGAAAAAAAAAAAGAAAAAAAAATTAACAACTTTTTGGCAATTTTTTTGAATCATTTTTCGGATGCGAATAAAAATAATTAATGATTGTGTAATTAGAGTTAATTACTTAATAATAATCGCAGCAACCAACTCTTGCTAGACAATCATTAATTATTTTCATTCGCTTTCGAAAAACGATAAAAAAAAAAATTCAAAAAAATTGTCAAAAAATTTTGTTTTTTTTTTCCTGTCTCTGCATTTGAGAATTGAACTAAAATTGGAAAGTGAAGAGGAATTACCAACTTGTACACAATATCTTGGAAAATTTTCAAAAATTAGAACGGTTAGACGATTTTTCAAAAAAATCAGATTTTTTGAAATTTCGAAAAATCATAACATTTCAACCGTTCAACCGATATTTCCCAAATTCAATACCAACCTTCCTATCATGATCCTCTATTTATAAAAAAAAAATGAGCAATAAAACTTGCAATTTGCGGAAGTTAAAGCGTCGACACGATTTTTTTGAAAATTTCGAAATTCCCTAGAATTCGTATTTTTCTAGCAATTCCAAAAAAATTCTGTAAATTTTCATGTGGATCAAGGAATTGCGAGTAAATTAACCGGATGCTGATTCGATTAACAAGAAAAATGCATTCGTAACGAATGTCTGGGCTGATAAAAATAGGGACAAGAGGATATTGAAGCAGCTTACTGTGTTCTTTTGATAATTACAGCCTCTTCGTGCCACCCAGGTTTGCGGATGGGGAGCTTGCTTTTTCTCGAGGCATTTCTCGAGCTATTTATTTAGTAACAATAACGACACTTTGAAATGCGCACAGTAAACACGCAACTCGAATTACCCCCTTAATCCTTTTCCCTCTGTTTCTCGCTCGAGCTTTATTATTTATTTTGCCTGTCTGTAAAACAGAGTAGAACACACACCGAGCATTTCTTACGGAATTGAAATGAATAGCAAGTGGCAATATGTTCACGAAGCAGAGCTCCGATGAGTTGAGTCTGTGTACGTGGAAGAAAGTTGGTCGGGGGCTAGAGAGATGAGAAAAACTTGTGTGTCGGTCAGACTTTTGTTGGAGATCGTTCTCTGGGAAATGGAGGAAAAGATGCTGCGTCTTAAGGACGTTGTATGCAAAATTTTCTGTCGATAGAATTCCTTTAAATTTGCAGCAGACTAAGAAAATCGTGAAATCTAATAGCTCACGTAATTTTAAGGGGTTCCACCGTTTAGGAGTCGAAATATTTATTTATAAAAATCGCGTATTAAAAGTTTCAATTTTTAACATTAAATATTTCGATTTCTGAATAGTGAAGCCTTTGGAAACTTTGCATAAACTTTTGTGCAACATCGAAGAAGCTTTATTTAGTTTTTCAAACAAAATCGATCGTAAAATTTTTCAAATTTGGTTTATTACATAAAAAATGCAAATTATTAATTTTCTTAATTTTCAACATTCAATATTTCGATTTTTAAATCGTGAAGACTCTTAAAACTTTGCATTCACTTTTGTGCAACATCAAAAAAGTTTTATTTAGTTTTTTCAAAAAAATCGCTCGGTAAGTTTCCACGAAATTTTGTTTATCACATGAAAAATCGTCGCCATACAACGTCCTTAATTCATGATGTTGGTTGTGGTCAAAATGAATGGGAAATAAATGTATTTTTATCAAGATTTTTGGTAACCAGTTTGGAGGGAAGTTGAAAAGGTAAAATGTACAATTAGGCTCGTTGACAAGCATGTCAAGAGGCTTTATAAAGGAGTAGCGTTGGCAAATTGACGGGGAGACGAGTATAATGCTTACACTGGATAATTATTTGGACTTGGGTCTGGGTTAAAGTTACGGAGGTGTGTCGAGGCGCGGGGGATTCCTTTCGGTCGATCGGACATGCATGTAATTACCGAGGCGAGAGCAAAACAGCTGGGTCAGAAGAGAAAGAGAGGGAGGGAGGGAGGGAGTAAGCACCAAAGCCACTGGTCCGAGTCCTCGTCGCTTTGTTTCGTGTGTGCACGAAACTGACCCGGATAACCCCCAATTTCAAAAAGTGATAGACAGGCGAATTCTACGGGTAAATCGAAAAGTATTATTTAAGGAATTTTGTATAAACGTTCATGGCACCAACACTTTTCTCCCATGAAGAAACATTTTTTACATTTCCCATCGAAACGCGTGTAAATTGAAGTCACAATTGAAAAAAAAAAAAAAAAACAAAAAAACCGCGACTTCAATTTACACGCGTTTATATCAGAAAAATGAAAAATGGGAAATCAAATATCTCAAATTTGAAACGTCAGAAAATGTTCCTTAATGGAAGGAAACTGTTAGTTTTGGTGCCAAGAAGGTTTATACAAAATTTTAAAAGAATCCCAAACAAAAAGTGGTTTCGTGATGGTAATACCTTAAGAACACCCAGATTTGGTCGACTGTTTGATTGATCGGGCAGCATCGATCGGAAGTGAGCAGAGAGCGTTTGGAAATAAATAGCGAGTAGTTTATCGGACGTGAAGAAAAGCAGCAGCAGGAAACAATTAGCCAAAGTGCATAGGTGGTGTAGGGAGTAATATTGATGACGGTTAATACGAAGTTGTTGAGAGTCTCGGAACCCCAGGGTATTAACAGCAATAACATGGCGATATAGAGACACCAAGCGGAAATTGTTATACGCGAAGGCGAAGGGGGTATCCACCGCGAGAGGGCAATCTTTGAGCTGGACTTCTGTTTCTGCTGCTGCTGCTGCTGTTTTCTCAAAGAGTCGTCGTCAACCGACACCAGCCTGAGGCAGACACTGTGTGATGCTCGTATTTCTATATTCTAGCCCCTCCTTTAGCCAGGTCCCTCGTTGCAAGGCTCTCTAATGCCTGTAGTGTTGTTGGGATGGTCAGTCTGGATCGTCATGGACACAAGAATCTTAAGCCCATAGTGGAGTCTTAGGGACGAGGCTCGATTGAGAGTGCTCCTATCTTCTGGAAAGAGTATCATGTTGCAGCAACTTTGGAGAGCTATTCAGATCATCGAAGAGTTTCAGGAGCGATGCTCGCGAGCTTCTCTTTGAATTTCTGATGAGAAAAACTTTTTTCAATGACTTTGCTGCAATTATTCGTTGATAGTCGTACGAATTCGATCGACGTAAACGAAACACGTGCTCAACGAGCGATTGTTTCATCCACCAACAGCAACAATGACATCATGAGACGAGTTTAGTTCGTTCAGGCACGAAAATACTCTGATTGATATAAAATGCCAGTCCAACACCAAAGCCTCTCGGGCCTAACGACTTGGCACCTTGATTTTAATGGCTGCATGGTAATGAAGTTTCGAAGCCATTAAAACGTCGCGATGTATGCCAACGTGTCGCCGTTATGCTCCAACTGTATCGATGACATCAAACTCTCAGCTGACATTCCATCTTGACCCACCTTCCCAGCAAGACACATTGTTACATGCAGGTGTGGTCCTTCTGCGTGTTACATAGGCTCTATCTAGCCTGATGATAGTTTCCATACGATGTGCTATGCACAAGAAGGCGTGAAGCACTCCCAGACGGAAGTCACTTGCGATTATGATCGGACATTGAAAAACAAATCGGCCTCTCGCCTTCCTCGTATTAATAAAGTTGCATCCCATGGTGCTGGGCTATCACGAATGCACGACACGATTAATCGTTGACACACTGCGCAGCCGGAAAGTCATCGGTATCCTTCGCAATCCCAAACGATCTTTGGCATGCCTGAACATCCGAGATATCATCAATGAACGCTGGACAAGAAAAGCTCGTACAATGGCTCCGACACTCGCAAACAAAGGATGATATAAAGGGAAGTGGAAAAACTCTACCCCGAGTAATCTCAATCCCTTTGAATGAGGAATCATTCGTTCGTTCATCATTCCTGGCACATCAATCGCCGTGAGGATGATGATTCATGTTCCGGAATATCAAGTTTTATGAACTTGATCGAAATCTTTGCCAAGTGCGTCGACAATACACTCGGTCCCCGCCACTTAATATGTACACGTCATTCCATGATCCTCTGTTAACAACTCTGGTAACGCCCTCTACCGGAATAGGGCAATCATTGGAACTTTGAGGATAATTAATATCAACGAGTTGAAATGCGTTATTTCATTCACGAGAAAATCACGCTCTTCCATTCGACGTCATTCGGTCACTGTACCAGCGAAAGTTAAATATGCTTAATGGGCTGTATTCCTTGATGGCATTGATACAGGCAATAATATTAAAACCGTCTCCTCCCACCATTTGCATTTTCAATGGGGATTCATCAAGATTTTCAGACTTTCAAAAACGCTGATTTAACCCTTTGAGTACACACTGGGTCATTTTGACCCCGACTATTTCTCATCAAGATTTTAAGAGTTTCAAAAACGCTCATTTAACTATTCGAGTACACACTGGGTCATTTTGACCCCGATAATTTTTCATCAAGATTTTCAGACTTTCAAAAACGCTGATTTAACTATTCGAGTACACACTGGTTCATTTTGACCCCGACTATTTTTCATCAAGATTTCAAGAGTTTCAGAAACGCTTATTTGACTCTTCGAGTACACACTGGGTCATTTTGACCCCGACAATTTTTCATCAAGATTTTAAGAGTTTCAAAAACGCTTATTTAACTCTTCGAGTACACACTGAGTCATTTTGACCCCGACTATTTTTCATCAAGATTTTTAGAGTTTCAAAAACGCTGATTTGACTATTCGAGTACACACTGGGTCATTTTGACCCCGACAATTTTTCATCAAGATTTTCAGACTTTCAAAAACGCTGATTTAATTCTTCGAGTACACACTGGGTCATTTTGACCCCGGAAATTTTTCGTCACCGACTCTTTAGCATTCAATTTTCATTTTCGTCAAAAAAAACCATTTCAGACCCATCAAATATGGATCATTTACTGTAAGAAAAACGTCTCCACATTCGAACAAACAGACATGGGTCAGATTGACCCAATATGCACTCATGGAGCCGTGGACTCGTCAAAAAAATGTTGATCTTCTTCTCATCCAGCAAAAGTCTTTTCAAAATGACTTCAGAAGAAAAAATGAAATGTTTTTGGAAGGCTGACTGAAATATCTTTGGCTATAAATCGTTCCGGTATGTTTGGAGTATCGCGTTAGACTTTTGAATGTTTGTATGGTGTTTGGAATGAGTGTATACCTGCTTATAGCAGTCGGTATGGTATTACGAGGATTTATAGTGAGCTCATGATCCTCACCAGGATGAACAGTTATCCCCAAGAAAACTCGCGGTACCTCTCGTTGACTAGACTGACGAGAGATGAGCGAGAGAGAGAGAGAGAGAGAGTTTGCTTTATGATTCGAGGGCGTGGCCCCATTATTAATCACATTGTTGATGGGGCGGGGGAAGGATTCTCGTCGCTATACTTCATACTAAACACACATGACCATTTATTCGAATCTTACGTACCCACTGTGTACTTACGAGTAAACTTGTCCATATACATCTTTTGGCATTATGCTATGGTGTTTTTTCTTTCAGCCTCCTATCCCACTCATTTGAAACTCCTGGCCCAGTGATTAGGGGGTTGGACAGGAAGGAAAAGGCTCGATAGAACTTTTCCAATCACCTTGAAGATTCATGGTGCGACGTCGTTCGACAAATCTTGTCGATGTAATTCCAGTAATTTCCGGTTTTGACTCATCGTTCAATAATCTCGTTTTTTTTCATTATTCAATGACCGAAAGGGGAAAGGTCGCTGGCCGACAGAAAAGTCTTTCGATGACATACAGGCAATTACATGCGCGAGACTCATTAAGCTGCTTCGGCCGCTTCTCCCAAAATGAAGCATCGAACGTTTTCTTAATTAAGTTTTCTCTCATAACCTGTTGGTGCGAGCATCAAAGGTCAATGGGTCAAAGTTGAATTGATGCAAATTTGATAATCGATCGGAAATTTGAATTCAACTTATCAACGAAATGGGAGTATGCGATTGACCTGCGCTGGAGAGAAGAGACTTTGGAGTGTGCGGTGTTTAAAGCCTCTGGATGGGTTCGGCGTAGCGGCATTTGCTGGCGCTCGCGGTCATCGGCACAGCGATGCGTATGATGTGAAACAGAACTCGATGCAGTTTGAGCTCCGGGTGTACGTAAAAATATACGTGTGTGCAGATTGACCACAGAAGAAAGGGACAGAGCAGGCGAGCCGAGCGAGTCACAAGGGCCTCGAGAAAACCACAAAACTCTCTGGGCTCGTGCGATCTAGTTGCTTCTGACTTTCGCACCCATTTTCCCTGGCTCGGGGTGCCATTTTCACCCACCACGTGTCCACATGAGCCTCGGTCGAAATAGCAGCTTGAAAATTTGAAATTGTATGGTTCGCGCTAACCGCATGACCTGCTAAATCATTTGTGGATTTATGGGGAGTGAAAATTTCACGTAATATCCGGTCTGGCTGAACAAATCGCTCGGCACTTCCGGTCGCGGCACCGAACGATATTTTCTACCGTATCGGATTTTTTCTTCGCACGCTGAAAATTAAATTTTGTCAAAAAAACTTCGAACACGTTAAAATAAAGATTTTTTGAAAATTTCAAAATTTTCGTTATTTTGGGAGGATTTTTAAATTTCTAACGGAACTGTCAGCGAAATTTACGATTGGAATGACAAAAATTTGCTTTTCGAAGAGAATTTCTAGAATATTTTTCGCTGCAGTGACAAAATTTTTGTGATTTTTTTGTGAAATTCAGTTTTCAAAATTTTCGCCCAATTCTTTATAATTCCCGATTGAATCGAACGAACCTGCTTAATAATGATGCGCGTCATCATACGCAGAAAACGCGGAAATGTCCTTTGCGCAGATATTCAGTTATTAAGGGATTTGTCGAGTATATGCTTGAGGGAAGGCAGGTGGATCGGTTTCGTGGGGAAATTAAGTTGATCGGTTTACGATTTGCCTTTCTCCCATTCTCACAGAGAAAGTATTTACGTATGCGAATTTTCGTACAAACACGAAGCCACGCGAGGATCGATCACTCGTGTACATGCTGTATGTACGTGGAGCTCGTACGCGTAATTATAGGTTGAGGAATCGTGGAATGAGACGAAAAGGCGACCGGACGTTTCGCCAAAAAGATACCGTTCTCGTATTATCCCAAAAGTGAATATCTCTATATACCTCGAAATATCAAACATACGTACACGTATTTTCGCAGTAGCCGATCTGCTCCAGCCTCTCAAAATCCTATCGCAACCGCATGCAGCCTGAAAAAATAAACAGCAGCGTCTACGAGGCCAACGTGCGTCTCGACTGTATAACACTGCAAGTGCCTCCTTGCATGCCTCTTCGATCCACGCCGGCGGTACTTTTGTTTCTTTAGTGTTACGCGAGAGTACACGCGCCTTTGCATAAATTTCTTCGTTGAATGAAAAAAAAAATAATCATTTTTTTCGTAATTCTATCCAAACAAATACGAGTCTCTGTTTATTGATTGGAAAGATTTTAATTTGACTTTGTATGGATACCGAAATATCCGAGTAACAAAAAGCTCGAAAATTTTCGTGTTAATTGGAATTAATTTTGTTGAAAATCGTCGATATTTTGTTAAACACTGTAGACTATAAAGATTTTTGGATAATTTCCAATTTTTCGCTATTTTCGGAGTGCATTTTGTTTTTTCCGGAACTGTCAACAAAATTTTTGATTTAAATGACAAAAATTTTTGCTTTTTGGAGAGATTTTCTAAAATATTTCGAGAAGTTTTCTAGAGGGTAAGCAGAAAGTAGGGACTTGTACACAATATGTTTGAAAATTTGCAAAAATTAGAGCGGTTGGACGATTTTTCAAAAAACTCAGATTTTCGTAAATTTCAAAAAATCATAAAATTCAAACGGTTCAACCGATATTTTCCAAATTCAATACCAACCTTCCTATTATGAAACTCTATTTATAAAAAAAAAATTGGCAAAAAATCTTGAAATTTTCGGAAGCCAGAGCCTTTTTTTGAAAATTTTCCAAAAAATCCCAAAAATTGGGGATTTAAAAAAAAAACCTTCAAGTGAACGAATCCAAAAACATTTTCTTTCCACTGTCGTTTTAATTGCAACAGATTCAACGTCATCATTTGCCTCAATAATGCACTTTTTGCATTTTTGAGGTTTTTCTTGAGCAAAGATTTTTGAAGAATAATGTTCGAGTAATGGAAATCGATCAATGTGTCGAATGATACGGCAATTAGTTTGTAATATATGGAAATCTGGATAAAATGGCGGTGTGTCAGTAGAAGCGAAGCTCGAGCGAATTTCTTGTAAAATTTGGGGACCTACCAGTGCGAGGCTGAACCAGGGGGGTCCTCGTGTCGAACGTTAAGGAGGCTAATGGCCGGTTCGTGTCAGCCGCCTGTCCAGAGTCGCGATAAATTCCCACAGAGAACGGAAGAAAGATGGTGTGTGTATGCACGAGCTCGATAATCTGGTGATGTGTATGGTGGCTTATTCGGTGGTATCAGGTGGACTTATTTTTCCCCTTCATCGACGTCATCCAACGAGAGCAAATCTCGTCGGATCCAAACATGATTTTTTCAGTATTTTTCAACATTTATTTGACAAGAAGCATTTTTCTTGGTGTTTAACTGATCCGAGATAATCCTCAAAGCTAACAGGTACAAATGAGACTGTTCGGCATGGAGAAAAGGTGCCACCCACGTCGGGATACGTATTAAATCGAAAGGAACTGAATTTTTTCTGAAAATCGACACAATTTTGCAATTGCAACAATTTTTTTCTTGCATCCAAATAATGGGAGAGAAAAAATATAATTCTCGTGGAAACTGTGACGAGTCACTCGAAAGAAATGGCAGTTGGAACGTTACATATTATTCTAGTCGGGAAACGTATTAAATCGAAAGGAACTGAATTTTTTCTGAAAAATCGACACAATTTCGCAATTGCAACAATTTTTTTCTTGCACCCAAATAATGGGAGAGAAAAAATAAATTTATCGTGGAAACTGTGACGAGTCACTCGAAAGAAATGGCAGTTGGAACGTTACAAATTATTCTAGTCGGGAAACGTATTAAATCGAAAGGAACTGAATTTTTTCTGAAAATCGACACAATTTCGTAATTGCAACAATTTTTTTCTTGCATCCAAATAATTGGACAGAAAAAATATAATTCTCGTGGAAACTGTGACGAGTCACTCGAAAGAAATGGCAGTTGGAAGGTTACAAATTATTCTTAATATATTCGAACTCGTGTCCAAAGCTCGAACATGCATCACGTGAGTATTCTCGCGATTATGACATGCCACGAGACATTCGAGTGTTGCCTTCTTGCTTTTCTGACTCCCATAAAGATATATATTCACGTTTATATTATTACAAGTGCCCCCATGGACAAAAGCGTTGTACGATAAACTCGAAAATATGGACAAGCCAGTACCAACGACTCTTTGTATCTCAATCGCGTTTTACGACTATCCAGAGAAATTGCCAACAGCGAAAAAAAAAGATAAAAACAATGCAAGTTTGGACACATTACGTTTATGGAGTGTCGATCGTCGAGCCAGATGTCCGCAATATGCGCTCCCATGTGAGCCTCGCTGCTCCCCCCAATGCATATCCATGCAGATTGCATTTAAAGACACGAGCGATTTTTTTTTTATTATTTTTTTTTTATGCGTTCGAGATTACGAGTCGCCGGCAGTCATTCACCCAGATGGACATTCGATTATTTCTCTGTCAGATCGTAAAAACACGATTCTTGTTATTTTGATCGTAAACACTGGGTCACTCTGACCCGAACTTTATATTCGGCGTCAATTATTTCTGGCTGTGGCTAAATTAGAGTGTCTCTGCGTTCGAGATTGGAAGGAATTAGACAGAGAAATTTTACGTTTTATTTGCTTTCATGAATTTTGTAAAAAAAAACGAAAAATAAAAAGTTTGGAAAAATCATAATTTAAGGAGACTTTGTCGTTTATCGTGTAAAAATGATTTTCCAAATTAACGAAATAGAATTTTGTAAACACGAAATTTAACGTAATGTAGAAATGGGAAAAAAAAATTCCACAACGATTTACCGAATATAAGTGAAAATATTTAATTTCAAAAAATGATTTTCCAACTCGACGACGTACTATTTTGTGAACACGAAATTTAACGTAATATAGAAATTGTAAAAAAAAATTCACAACGATTTACCGACTATAAACACGATTAATTTCAAAAAATGATTTTTCGGACTTTGAACGTTAAGACCTTTTCGCCAAAAGACTCGCCAGACTCGTAAAAATTCGTTTTCCCATAAAAACATTTATTCCCAAAATCAAAACGTTGCAAACTCGAGAAAAATAAATAATAAAAATTCAGCAAAAATGAAAAATCTTTTTTTTCGTCTAAAGTATCGATAGAAAGTGTTTAAATGAAAAGGAAGAAACAGGTTGGCAGAAAAAGTGATTTGCGCTCGACTGGGGCTTTTGAAAAATCGGAATTAATAGAGTTTCCTTCGGTTTCCTTAGCTCATCGCTCGCGGGAGGGTTGCGGCATATTTATGCGGACAAAGTGGCTCATTTTCTGCCTCTACTGTGCACCACTGTATAGTTAACGTGTATATACTTATATAATACATATAAATATATATCGTACGGGTGTATAATAATAATTGAAGCGCAGCAGTAGGCGTGAACGAGTTTGCTTGGCTCTTTTGTAGAGTTTCTCTCTTGTTGTTCGTCCGTACATATGTGTATCCGTACGTACGCGTATTCTTTTATAATCCGAGCGGCTGGAGCGCGAAAGCGTCGGAATCTCGTTGCACATATAATATGATGGCGTTTGGAAAAGAAATGAAGCGAGGCTCTGCGAATTACTCGAGTGCATTCTTCTCGCGCGCTCGTCTTCGCTCATCATCCGGCCTGATCGTTCTCTCTCTCTCGCTCCTCCCTTGCGCGATATTTTATCTTTCTCCGCGATCGCCCTGCGATATCCGCGAGGCTCGAGATAAAAATTTGTATGTGCGTAGCGAATAAAAAAAATAAAAATAGAAACTTTGATCGAACACAATTTTTTGCGGAATTTCGTTGAAAACCAACGCCAGATTTTCTTTTTCATCTTTCCGTCCCTCGATCCCGCGACGATTAGCTGCAGCGACCAATCAAATTTTTCTATGCGTACGATGCGTCGACTGAGCCGAGGAATTTCTTGAGATTTTGATCGAACGACACCGCGCCCTCGCGATTTACGAGATCTCTAGGAAATCGTGACCTGCCTCCCATAATCTCTTTAATTAACTCGAGCCCCATCCATCATTTCATTATTTCACTGGTTCGCGAATAATCGAACTCGGTTTTTCATTTTTTCTTGATTTAATGGATTTTCCCGATTTTCCGAGCGCGAGAGGCTCAATTAAGGGATCACGGAGCTACTTTATTTAGGATTCTTTAAAAATTTCGTGTTTAAAATTCGTTAATTGAGAATCATTAATGCAGTTAATGAATCCAGGAACGCGACGTGTGCGAAATAAAACGCGAACGAGCTTTTTGTTCAGGAATGCAATTAAGCTTAATGACATAAATAATTTATTCAATAACGAAGCCTCGCGATTCCGTAATCAAACGATAAATTGTTCGATAATTAAATTCGATGTTCGATGTAATTGAGATTAGAATCGTTAAAAAAAAATTTATTTCCTCGTCAAATAAAAGATAGTGCGGCAAATAAAAGATTGATAAACGAAAAGCCGCGACTGGGACGTCTCAGTTCTCACCGCTCGAGCCAACAGCAGGCTACTCCGTGCTATCGAAAAGGCACCGAGGGTATAGAGATACTGGCTGAAAAAAAAATGTATACGGAAAGACGGAGATTCTCACTGCGGAGAGGCGAGAAATGTCGACGCGCGAGACAGAGACTAAAAAAAAAAATGGAAAAACAAGTAAAAGCAACAGACGTTGAAAGGGAGAAGTTTATCTTGTTCTCACCGTGTAAAAACGCCGATAGAATACACATTTGGTCGCTTGGAGGGACGCGAGCACGCGTACGCACACGACACGATATATACGTACGTATATACATATATATATATATAAATAAATAAAAATAAATAAAATAAATAAAAATAAATAAAATAAAAATAATTTAAAAAAATAAAAATAATTGAAAAAAATAAATAAAATGAAAATAATAAATGAAAATAATAATATAATATATTATTATAAATAATATAATATAATATAATAATATAATAATAATATAATATATTATTATTTTAATATAATAATAATAATAATAAAATAATAATATAATAAAAAATAATAAAAATAAAAAATAAAAATAAAACATAAATATGAATAAAATTAAAATAATAAATAAAAATAAAATAAAAACAATAAATGAAAATAAAATAAAAATACCAAGTAATAAATAAATTGAAAATAAATAAATGAATAATAATTCGAGAGCCTAGTACACGCGTTTTTCGATGAAATTCCATATCCAGTGCGAGCGGGAAAAACGTTTAGTAAAAAAAAATTCGTATTATCGTTGGAAAAATCGATAATTTTGGTCAAATTTTTGAATTCGTGTTTCTCGATTTTTCTAGAACACGATCGTGACGGTATTTAAGGGATTCATTGAAATCCGTTGCGTAGTTCTCGATGTATAAAAAGTAAAAGGCACGCACACACGACAGACATGTGGATAGTTTTCTTCCCTTAAAGGTTTAATGTGCGGCAGGAAGGATATTCACATGTGTAGGGCGATAAATATGCATCTGCATGTTGCGAACGCCTCTAAATTGTCAAGGTCTCGAGTTGCGCCGCCTGCTGGCGCACGCGGTGTGTTGGTTGATCGTGTGTAAAGACCGCGCGCCGAGTGAATGAACGGCCCAGCCGCTGGCATCGCGACTCCTTTCCAGTGCAAATGTTGGCTCCGGTGCATCGTTCGTTTCAACTGCAACTGCGATTCACTCTCATTCCGTATTCCCCGGAGGCTTCGAACCCTCGCACGCATCCTGAAGCACAGATGAGGGAATCCTCGCGCCTGCTGCTCTTTACAGAGAGGACCTTCGTCCTCTCAACCCCTCGTCAACATCCTTGCGGAGACATTGTAATAAAGAATCCCCCCC
>JBAJMU010000004.1:15193344-15217876 GCA_037952995.1 Hyposoter didymator | reverse complement strand
AATGAAATAATTTCAATGCAAATACAAAAAATGCTGCAAATTGATTCCTCAGGATTAAAATTAAAAATGTGATTCCTCATGGAGGAAGATTTAAGCATCTTGAGGAAGCAATTTGACGGTGAAATTTTCTTTTTTTCGCCAGTTTTCAATGTCAATGAGTTCAAAATGTGGCAAAACATCGAAAAATCGTCTGGAGAAAATTTCCGGATGCGAATTTTTTCAAATTTTGTAAAATAATGAAATAATTTCAATGCAAATACAAAAAATGCTGCAAATTGATTCCTCAGGATTAAAATTAAAAATGTGATTCCTCATGGAGGAAGATTTGAGCATCTTGAGGAAGCAATTTGACGGTGAAATTTTCTTTTTTTCTTCAGTTTTCAATGTCAATGTGTTCAAAATGTGGCAAAACATCGAAAAATCATCTGGAGAAAATTTCCGGATACGATTTTTTTCAAATTTTGTAAAATAATGAAAGAATTTGAATGCAAATACAAAAAATGCTGCAAATCGTTTCTTGAGGATTGAAATTAAAAATGCAATTCCTCATGGAGGAAGATTTGAGCATTGACCATCTTGAGGAAGCAATTTGCAGCGTTTTTATTCATCGCGATTTATTGATTGACTTTCAATAATCGATTCCAGGAATTTTGCATTTTTTCAAAGGATGTCAAAGGGGCGCTGTAAATTATCTTTCGCGTAGATGAAGGACCTGGCGAAAAAGCGAAAAATGTAAAGCCTTGAGAAAGAATCGATAGATAGCTGTTGGATGTTGTGAATAAACGTCGCGCGGTTAATTTTCTCTCGTCATTTTCTCACATTCATTTATAAACAGGACAAGTAAGAGCCGCGTGCACGTTTTACGTCGTCGTGGCCTCACTCGCCTTTTCAGATCGATCCTTCATCTCGTGGCTCTTCCAACCACTCTTTCACATCGCAACTTTTCGTTCGTGTGCACGCCGATGCTTTTTACGCGCTCGAGATAACCGCAAAATCGCCAAGTCCCCCTGAGAACAATCATTTTCCCAGCCAAATGACGTCGCGGTGAATTATACGAAAAAAAAGGAAAAGAAAACGCTTGGCGCCAGGAATTCCAGGTCGTGGCTGGATTACTATCGTGAAAAAAAAAAAAATGCAACGACTAGACCAAGATCGTTTTCCGCGTAGCCTGGAATTAAATTTTTCTCCAGCCGCGTTTAGAAAATTTTAATGAAACCTCTCATTATCACAATTATAATCCTAAAAATCTTCCGGACCGCACACGAGCCTGCAATTTCTCAACACCAACGCGATCTGATACGACGTAATTAGAATCTTAATTGAAATCGTGAAATTATAATTTTCAATAAAAATTCATCGATTTATGGTGAAAAGAAAAATTTGTTGGAAAATATCGATATTTTGTTGGATACGTTCGACTAAACGTTTTTTGAAAAATCACAAAAATGTCATTGCAACAAGAAATATTTTTGAAATTATGCGAAAATCTTTAATTTACCGTGTCAAACAAAACATCGACTTTCTTTTTCGTGCAATGCACCATCCTATTTTTTTTTCCTGCGCACATTCCTCATCGATTTATTACAAAAAGTGTTGCAGACCCTTCTCGGTCTGCCCTATGACTGAAATATTAATTTTCTCTCGTGAATAGGATCCCTTGTCAAGGCTATATATAGTCGAGCATATTGGCATGGCCCATTCCATCGAATTCCACTTAAAATACATTCTTCTATCTATACGTATATACTTAAGGAGGTTGCATCACGACGATACCATGTTGCCATGCTAAACCATGTTAAAACAATTAAAATTTCAAAAAGATAAAAGTTCAATAAAATTTCAAAAAGATAAAAATTCAATGAAATTTTAAAAAGACGAAAATTCGATAAAATTTCAAAAAGATAAAAATTCAATGAAATTTAAAAAATATAAAAATTCAATGAAATTTCAAAAAGATAGAAATTCAATAAAATTTCAAAAAGACAAAAATTCAATAAAATTCCAAAAAGATAGAAATTCAATAAAATTTCAAAAAGACAAAAATTCAATAAAACTTCAAAAAGATAGAAATTCAATAAAATTTCAAAAAGATAGAAAATTCGATAAAATTTCAAAGAGATAAAAATTCAACAAAATTTTAGAAAGATAAAAATTCATTAGAATTCCAAAAAGATAAAAATTCAATAAAATTTCAAAAAAAGATAAAAATTCAATACAATTTCAAAATTCAAGACACACTGTCCCAACTTTTTGCTATTATTATGTTTTGTTTCCAAGTAATAAGGGTTCGAGCTTATCCAATCCCATTTGCCTATCGAACATCAAGGAACATAAGTAATTTTATGTTAATACAGTTCTGATATGTGATACATGTGTGCACTACGCCTTTTTGTACTTGGGAGTTTGTTGGATCGATAAACTGAGCAGCTACGTGCACTTGGCGAGGCCACGTCCCATAACCATGAAAAGATTACTCATCTACCTTGATACATTTTTATTTGTTTCCCATTGTACGTGAAAGAGAAATTCTTGAGGAACTTGCAGTGAATACTTTTGAACTTTTTCAATCGAATTTGCGGTCGAAATTTGGATTTTTTTTTCCGAAAAACTTTGATTTTGATTTATACGAGTTCTTCGTTCTCTGAGATTTTTTCAGGTTTCCCAATTCATCGATAAATTGTCTCGAAAATGGAAAAAAAAAATCGGCAAAAATTTGACGAGCGAAAAATGAGCCTCGTCGGATATAAAACATTCTCGTGTGAAAGCTTCGTCTATGAAATTTCATGGGACACTTCCGGTGAACGCCGGGTTTACATTTGGCTCAACTGCTGTTGTTTCGACGAGCACTAGGTAGACATAAATCTGAGTGGCCTACAACGACCAAAGTGGAAAAAAATCTATATATACATGTGTGTATGTAACTCCCATAAAGCTTTGAGTATACAGGCACATATATATTGCCCAAAAAAGTGTCTCATTCCTTCAGCATGCGACGTCGTAAAAAAAAAAAAAAAAGAAAGGAGAGAGAAGACGAGGAAATAGTGGGTGAAGTAGAGGAGACTGTGTGTGGGGTGCAATTAGCCTCGTAGCCAAAAGAGAAAAAACATGTTGGAATTTTATCGACTTGTTGAACCTCCCAGCGAACACGAAACTCGATCGTTTCATCTGACAACTAAATCGATGAATTTCTCGTATATATGTAAAAAAAAAAAAACAAAAAAGACAAACTGGTCGATGTTTCTAATTTGCAGAAAGTTGGAATTATTTTCTCTGGATGGTAAATTTGGTGAGGAACCTTGAAGTTTGGGAGACCAAGATTCCATGGATATGGAATTTTTCTGAACACGATAAACTCGATATTTTTTTAAATTTTCAAAAAATTTCGTCATTTTGGCAATATTTTTGGTTTTCGATGAAACTGTGAGTTAAATTCACGATTGGCTTGGGATATTTAGTCAGGACAATGAAACGATCTTTTTTTTGGATCCAAACCCAAAATCGGTTCGAAAATTTTCATGGTTTTTGAAATTTGACAAACAATTTATAGAAAAACTTTTTTTTCGGGGGATCCTAACGTTTCGGACTTCAGTGTCATGATTTTGTGCACTGGGAAAGAAATTTTCTTGAAAAATATCGTCGGTATTTTGAAGAAAACGATAAACTCGATATTTTTTGATAATTTCGAAATTTTTCGCTATTTTGGCAGTATTTTTGGTTTCCAACGGAACTGTCAGCAAAATTTACGAGTGGAATGATTGAAATTTTGGGGATAATTGAAAAAAAAAGTTTAGTCGAAAAAAATATCGATCTTTTTTACCAAAATTTTGTTTTTCGTGTAAAAAATATTTTTCCCTTTTTGTTATCGTATGTTCTGCGTCTAAACTTGTAATCTGAGTTTATACTCGGCAGTAAATTGTAATCACAGTTGTACGGGGTTCATCAAGGCGCTATATAAACGTGACTGTATATGCCTATCAAGAATACGAGAACGTTTCATTATCTTTTAGTCCCTGTCTCGCTCTCACGACATTCCAAAGTTTCCACGTTATAAATATATTATGTGTTCCTGTTTGGGTTTCTATATTTATATCGATATGCACGTTCGGTTATGCAGATGCAGAAGAGAGTTTGCAACTCCTACTCGATACCGTAAATTATACATGCGTCTGACACTTACCCCCCGTTCATCCTGGTCCTTGGACGTTTCCGCGCGCCTTGCTCTCGTCCTTCGCACCGATCTTCCGGTCCGTCCCCCTCCCGTTCCTCAGGATCTTCCAATGGACCCATGCCAAAAAATCAATTGGACGAATCGAGCGTCCTGGAGCAAAAATCATTCGGGGAAAAATTGATGATTTTCATTTTTTCTCGATTTTTGCTTCTCATCAAGAAAAAAAATGTTCGGATTCATAACTCGAGAACGGTTCGAGCTACAAGGCTCCCGTTTTGCACAGACGTTGATCTGTACAAACTCGACGTTCTCTAATAATTTTTTTGGAAATGCTAGAAAAATACGAATTCTATGGGATTTTGAAATTTTCTAAAAAATCGTGTCGACGCTCTAACTTTCGCGAATTTTAAGATTGAATACTAATTATTGTTTTTATCAATAGAGTATCATAATAGGAAAGTTGGTATTGAATTTTGAAAATATTGGTTGAACGGTTGAAATTTTACGATTTTCCGAATTTTACGAAAATTTGAGTTTTTTGAAAAATCGTCCAACCGCTCTAACTCTCGCAAATTTTAAGATTTATCACAAATTATTGTTTTTATCAATAGAGTATCATAATAGGAAGGTTGGTATTGAATTTGGAAAATATCGGTTGAACGGTTGAAATTTTACGATTTTTCGAATTTTACGAAAATTTGAGTTTTTTGAAAAATCGTCCAACCGCTCTAACTCTCGCAAATTTTAAGATTTATTACTAATTATTGTTTTTATCAATAGAGTATCATAATAGGAAGGTTGGTATTGAATTTGGAAAATATCGGTTGAACGGTTGAAATTTTACGATTTTTCGAATTTTACGAAAATTTGAGTTTTTTGAAAAATCGTCCAACCGCTCTAAGTCTCGCAAATTTTAAGATTTATTACTAATTATTGTTTTTATCAATAGAGTATCATAATAGGAAGGTTGCTATTGAATTTGGAAAATATTGGTTGAACGGTTTAAATTTTACGATTTTTCGAATTTTACGAAAATTCGAGTTTTTGAAAAATCGTCCAACCGCTCTAATTTTTGAAAATTTGTTAGAATTGCTAGAAAAATACGAACTCTATTTTCTTTGTAGAGAAATTGTCAAAATTGTATAATTTAGATGCAAATACAAAAAAACGTTGTAAATTGCTTTCTCGAGATGCTCAAGATGCAGATTTGAGAATCGTGCACCTTGATGAAGCAATTTGCAAATTTCAATTTGTTTATTAATGTCTCGAATCACGTGGTCGGGGAGACTCGAATTTCGTCGAAAAGATAATATCGCGCTGTCTTAACTCGAAAGATAATAAAAATGTGGAAAACTCGTGGTACATGAAAATTCTTGACGCGCAATTCCAAGGATAAACGGAAAATTCAAAGATGCTTACCGATAAATCAACAACGGAGCATTCCTCATTGAGAATTTTCAATCCTCGGACGCGTCAAGGTGGACAACAATCAGGCAGCCTCACTTCTTCGTTTTCGGCGCATCGTGCTCCGAAATTCACTGAACGCGATCGCTCGATTTTTGCTCGTCAATGTTTTAGGCCTTCCGATGAAAAGTAACGTCGTTGAAAACTTTTTCTTCTTGCGCGCACACTCGAGAAGCGATCGACTCCTCAAACTTGCGTCGTTTTTAAATGACGATCAACGAACTTGACAGTTGGCCAAAGGGATTCTTTCGCGTTTCGTATTCGTTGAAAAAAATTCATCACACAGTTGGATTAAAAAAATGGTGGAAAATTGGCGATCGCCGAACGAGGCATTGTTCTTGAATGACGAACAGGCCGAAAAGCATGGGCCATTAATTTGAGGAAGAACGTTATACTCCGGGCAATTTGACACACACAGTGCGGAGCTTAAATTTCACGGATTTGTCTATCGAGCGAACGAGCATTAATCTCCGTGATACGAAGGCGTGAAAACACTAATCACGAAGCCACAGGCGCGGATAAAATTTGCACAAAATAAATCGTGCATTCGGAATAAAATGTAAAAACATAAATCCTGGCGACGTTTGTTTTTGTTGGAAAAGCACAACGTCGTTATTCGGAATTGTTACCGCACTCGGTTTTGTTTACATCGATTCCATAATTTCGTTTTTTTTTTTCAAAATTGAAAAAATTTCAAAAAATTTCAAAAAATTGGATTTTTCTAAGCAAATTTTGATTTCGACATTTGATTTGTTTTGATAACTTGTGCAGCGTGACTGTTGGAGCACGTGTCAAGTCGATATCGCGCGAGGAAAGGAGACGCGTGCGATGCGAACGAGAGTGCGAGGAGCGGACGGAGAACCGGCCGCGAAGGCTACCGCAACGAGAATGATAGTGGTTAGGGCGTGGGAGAGCCGAGCGAATATATAGAGACGTTCGGCTTTAAGAAGAGCGCTCGGCTTTTTCCCCAAGAGGTGGAATCCTCGGCTGCTCCCCACCATGCCGATTTACCTCCCGCTGCCCCCCGTGCCCCCGGCGGCTGTTTTTCACGTTTGTCACAAAATATACACGCGCAAACTTAATTCTTCATTTCCGCACTACTCTCGCGATGTGTCAGAGCAAGAAATCTGCAGGGCAGATTTTTCAAATAAATCGTCATCGTGTATTAAGCACGATTTTTTATTAAAATTATATTTTTATGGTGACCGCACCAGCGCGATAATGGAAAAAACCATAAAACCCCATAAAACCCCATAGAACCCCATAAAACCCCATAGAACCCCATAAAACCCCATGGAACCCCATAAAACTGTCATTTTCGTGATAAATCGACTGGGAACGATAAAAATATGATTTTTGTTTCCGGTGATCGATAAGCGATCACTATTCAAAATTCAAACGACCAAAGGTCGTGAAATGAAAATTGTCTGCTCGATAATCTTTTTAGAACGATTTTTACGATCGTCATTGTTTTTTTTTTTTTTGTTTTTTTTTTAACGTTGTTCCCCATACTTTTCCATGGGAAACTCCATATGAAATATAAACGATTTTATTCCCACATATAGACCAAAGAGACCGGGAGATTTTCTTTTAATACTTTTGTCGTCGTATAATGGGCTAGATCGCGTCCTAAGAGTCCGGAAAAGAAAAGCTGCAGTGGCTAGAATCTGCATCTCGTATAATGTTATATTTTACATTATATTTATAAATTTCTTTGTACGATCTTTTATTTACGAGCTCTTAGTCATTTGGGAATTGGGAGAGAAGAAGAGAAAAAAAAATGAAATAAAAAGAGAGCGCGGACGAAACGACGTTCAAGCACGTTCCCTCCTTGCTGACATTTTTAGTGGCAGGGCGCCTCGTGTGTACCTTTTTCATGTGTGCGAGTCTTTCCAGCTAGAAGCGCCGCGATGGACGAATAAAAAAGGAAAAAACAATCTTTCAATCTTGTAACCCAAAAGCCGCCCACATGTCACATTAGACACTCTGCCAAGTGAAAAAAAAACACAAAAAAAAAAATTGTCTCGAGAATCACGTGCGACACAATCCCCAACTAAATTTTAAACTTTCGCAGCAATTTCCAAACATTCTTAACCCACCAGGAATTTCGTCAATTGCCTAAAAACAGAATTCGCTCATTTCCTAGTCGCTTATTCACGATTCTGTCCAAAAATTTACTAAAATTATTATTAATTAATTAAATTATTTATTATTGTTATTATTATTAATATTTTTTATCAATTGTATGGTTTTTCGTTACTCATCAATATAAAAAATCACCGTAACGATCCAATTTACAAAAAAAAAATTTTTATCTTTATAAAAAAAATTAAAAATTGAAAAAAAATTTCGTATAAATGAAAATTTAAAAATTGGGCTACGGGGAAATTCTTGCAGAGCAGTTATTTACCTTTTTTGGTGGATTTTGAGCAAAATGATGGAATTATTGTCGCGGAAAACGTGATTCGAGAGCCAGGCAAAAATCAAATAGCTTTCGATAGATATGAGATCGTGATTTCGGCCGGATGGGTGAGGAACCTCGACCTCGCGCCCGTTTGCTCGCACACCAAGAGAGACAGAGTTGTATCGGCAANAAAATAATTCGTTTCCTAGTCGCTTATTCACGATTCAATCCAAAAAGTTATTAAAATCGATAAAATTTTATTATTATTATTATTAATTAATTAAATTATTTATTATTGTTATTATTATTAATATTTTTTATCAATTGCATGGTTTTTCGACACTCATCAATATAAAAAATCACCGTAACGATCCAAATTACAAAAAAATTTTTTTTATCTTTATAAAAAAAATTAAAAATTGAAAATTGAAAAAAAATTTTCGTATAAATGAAAATTTAAAAATTCGGCCGCGGGAAAATTCTTGACGAGCAGTTATTTACCTTTTTTGGTGGATTTTGAGCAAAATGATGGAATTATTGTCGCGGAAAACGTGATTCGAGAGCCAGGCAAAAATGAAATAGCTTTCGATAGATATGAGATCGTGATTTCGGCCGGATGGGTGAGGAACCTCGACCTCGCGCCCGTTTGCTCGCACACCAAGAGAGACAGAGTTGTATCGGCAACTGTCGTTGTCACTTGACAAGGCACGGGATGTGCCTTTTCCGTTGTAAGAGATGAGCAGGGCATCATCACTTTTGGCCTGCAAAACGCCGCACCCAAACCGCCGTACAATTCCAACATCGCTCTTTTTATATATATACACGTAGACACACAATTACATTCATTTATATATCAAAATATAGGAACATGTACGCTGCCGATAAAATACACGAAGGGTCATTGAACGATCCATTGCTTTGGGAGAATTTTTCTTTTTTGATTTTTTTTTCTTTTTTGCAATTTTCCACTTTGGGGTTTCAAAACGTTCTGGCTCAGAGAAATTTGTACGGATTGGGACTTATTGGGGTACTTTTTAGGGGTAGCGGGTCCCGAGCTATCGATTACGATTTTCGGAAAATGAAAAATACGAGATTTTCACGAAAAATTCGTCAAATTCACGAAATAAATTTTGAAAATTTGTTTTTTTTTTGTTTTAACGCCATTTCGATAGTAATTACGATATCGACATTTAATTTGCACGGAATTGAAGATAACGAGTCATATTTTGAGAAAAAAAATATTCTGCAATTTTAAAAAACGGAGAAATTAAAAGTTTTTTTTTTTTAATATTTGCGTGATCAGCGAAGCGACAACTTTTCGTACGATCGAGAAAAAACTTACCGACAGATTCATCAGAGGGTAGTTTGCACCCTTCAGAATGTTTGTATCGACTCGTTCGCGTTTGGGTTTCCTCCTGTCAATCCATTCAGCACAGAGGAGGCGATCGACGAATTTTCTGCTTGACGATCATCAAATGCGTCGAGAACGAAACATGTGGAAAATGTCCGCCCACCGAGCTTCGGATTTTCTTTTCATGTCAAAATTCACGGTCAGGATGTTCCTGCATTCGCGTTATTGTGGGATATCGTAGAAAATAATGAAGCCCGATCGAGCCTTTTTCTTCGTGAAATTCGAGTCGAACAAACGCCCTGTGAATAAATAGTGTGTCTGTTGAATTTCCACGCCGGTTGTGGCAGATGTCTCGGACCCTCTGTGCCCATTTTTCTCAAAGAAACTCAACAAACTATTTTCCCAAAATTTAGTACTTTTCTTTCCGACACTGAAAATGAAATTTCGTCAAAAATCGTCAACATTTCGTTGTAAACTAAATATTTTTTGATCATTTCTAAATTTTCGTTATTTTGAAATGTAAATTTGAAATTTACAGTTGGAACGATAAAAATTTGCTTCCGAACAAACTTTCCAGAATATTTCTTGCTGCAATGACCGAATATTTGGAATCATTAAAAAAAACGTTTTCCAACAAAATTTTGTTTCCAAGGAAACGTTTTTTTTTTTCTTTCTAGGATTTTGCAAATTTTGCAAGTTTTGCTGAAGCAATTAGTGTTTTTTTTTTTTCCTCGGGACAAAACGAATGAATCTTGAAATACGAGAATATTTTGATTGAAAATTGACGCGATAACAATTTTTGGAGAGTAATAAATTTTGGTCTGTCACGAAAAAATGGATGGGCGAATTTTTTTCGTGATTTATTAAATGTCCACCTCCAGGGATCGATGAGGGTCGAGAATCTCCGAGGACTCGTACAAAAGGGTGTCTGTATATTTTTCAACGAAAAATCCAATAAATATAAAGACTGTATGTATTTCTCGTACGCATGAAAAGAGCGTAATCGCTGGTTATTTGATCGTAAACGGTAATGCTCCGAGCTCGGAGCTGTTCTACTTAGCCGCATTATCCTCTTGGCCAAAAATCCCCCCACGAACCTCTCCCCCGTCTCAATCATTTTCGTCAATCATTACGCAATTGTTTGGCAAATTAAATGCCGCCAGTTTATCCCATCGATAAAAATATTAACGTCATTTCTACGGGCTGCTCGACCTCGACGTTCGTGAATATTCAAACCTTGTTCCTTGCCTCTCAATTTGATACAGCAGAATTTTTCAAACTTTTACTCTGAAAAACGAAAAAAAAAAAAAAATTACGAGAAAATCGAAAAATTCCCCAAAAATATTTTTTGTTATTTATTAAAAAGATTTTATTATTCCGGGGGACCAATGCACCGAAGGAAAATGATAAGATATCGTGCGGAGGTGAAAATTGAAACGCTAAACGAAAAGAAATAATTTTATTTCTGGAAAATCGAAAAATTTAAAAACTATTTTTTCTTTTAACGAATTTATTAATTTTTTTTATGGATTCGAGAGATTTTATTATTCCGAAGGATAAATGCACCGAAAGAAAATGATAAGATATCGCGGAGGTGAAAATTGAAACGTTAAACGAAAAGAAATAATTTTATTTCTGGAAAATCGAAAAATTTTCTCAAACTATTTTTTCTTTTGACGAATTTATTAATTTTTTTTATGGATTCGAGGGATTTTATTATTCCGAAGGATAAATGCATGGAACGAAAATGATAAGATATCGCGAAGCCAAAAATTGAAACGCTAATCCAAAAAAAAAACAAATTTATTTCGCAAAAATCGAAAAAAAATTCTAAAACGATTTTCATTTCATTTGTTTCAAATTTATTGATTTTTTTTCATGTATTTAAAAGATTCTATTATTTCGAAGGATAAATGAACGCAAAAAAAAATGATAAGTTATCGCGAAGGTGAAAATTGAAAGGCTGCGGTTGATTAAACGCAAAACGAATGATGCTGGAGGTTCAGTACGAAAGAGAATGCGTCCTCTCGAATAAAGATTTATTGGAAAATATTGAGAAAGCTTATTTTCGAGTGGGGTGTACGTACGTACGGATATTTGGCTGGGGGCGATATGGCAGATCGGTTTCTTATAGATCCTCTCCATAATACGCAGTGGATCGCAACAGTTAAACTCAGTATCGAACTCGTTCGACCCTGCGAGTAAATTCCACAGAGGTATGAGTCGTTTTTCAGAGGACTCACAAAACCAGACCTGTCAGAAAATATTCAAGCTTCATAATTTCCATTGGCAAGGGGAAATGATGATAAACAGCAATTTTCTCGTCATGCATATTTTTGCAAATATTTGAGCTGAAAAAAAAAAACAAAAAATTAAAAAAAAAAAACAAAAAATTCGATATCAAGTCCACTGAATATTTCAATGAAATGCTTTCGTAGTTTTGAATGAAATTCCGGTATTTTTATCTCCATTATCGGAGGAATCGAGCAGCGTAGAGAATTCGTTAGTGACCAGGACACATCCTGGCTCCCACGGCCCTGGACCCCATTTTTTTTTTTTTTTTCAATTTATTTCACATATCGCCTTAGACACGCTCGCCATAAAAAAATAGTGTTATAATTAGGCGTGCGTAATGAGCTCGTTTTTGTATTCTCCGCAAGTTTGGCATCAGGACCGAAATATCATCGCAACCTACTGGACGACCTCGTGNGAAATGATGATAAACAGCAATTTTCTCGTCATGCATATTTTTGCAAATATTTGAGCTGAAAAAAAAAAACAAAAAATTAAAAAAAAAAAACAAAAAATTCGATATCAAGTCCACTGAATATTTCAATGAAATGCTTTCGTAGTTTTGAATGAAATTCCGGTATTTTTATCTCCATTATCGGAGGAATCGAGCAGCGTAGAGAATTCGTTAGTGACCAGGACACATCCTGGCTCCCACGGCCCTGGACCCCATTTTTTTTTTTTTTTTCAATTTATTTCACATATCGCCTTAGACACGCTCGCCATAAAAAAATAGTGTTATAATTAGGCGTGCGTAATGAGCTCGTTTTTGTATTCTCCGCAAGTTTGGCATCAGGACCGAAATATCATCGCAACCTACTGGACGACCTCGTGTCATTCATAAATTTCTTAACACTCGTGACGAATTATTGCAATGGAACACACTCACACACTGTACAAGCAGCAGTGCACCAATTTCGCTTTCGTCCACCAAATGGAAAAGCACTTTTGATCAGACCTGAGCAACGATGTCGAATAGTATCCAATCAAACATTTCCTACGTACGAGAAATTCGCGTTAAATCGTATTTTTTGAGAGAGACACAAATTTTCAAGCAAAAAATTGCTCCAAATTTTTATGAAATGTTTTTTTATCAGTAATAAATTATATTTCCGGCAATATTCAGCAGCGGGGAGTCTTTGAAATGGAAAAGGTGATCGAACGATAACTTAGTTTCATTTTTGAAGTTTATGGGGTTTTTATGGGGTTTCATGGGGTTTTTATGGGGTTTCATGGGGTTTTATGGGGTTTTATGGGGTTTTGTGGTAATTGGCGGAAAAAAATGTATAGCAATTTGTTTGCAAAAGTCGCGATTGTAAATACTTAGCGAACTCGTTTTTCAGAGTCGATATTCTTTGGAAATAATTGCTGAGCAAAAGATAATTCGTTGATGCAATTTCTATTAAGTTTCTTGGTTCGAGGGATTATTCAACGAGGGATCTCCTATAGAAGGAATTTTAGGATTCAGATCATCGACTGAAAAAGCTCTTTCAATCTGGCCGTTACGAAGGAGGTGTACACACGCATTCGGTCTGGAGGTCTTCTCTCTGGCTCTCGGTCTCGAAATGAATTTACGAGGCCTCGTAATCGTCAATTGAAGGATGAAACAGTCGTTTTTATGGGATCGTGATCGCGAGGCAAAAATGATGACTCGAGCATTTTTTGCCACGCTGTTGAAAAAGATAAAGAAATAAATGAAAATTTGTGAAACGATTTGAACTGCGATAATGGTTCTTGCGAATTTGGAGAAGTTTTTCGAAAGCTGATGAATTTTTGGGCCTTTTTTTATCGAGTTTTTAGGAATTTTGAAATTTTTTTTTGTAAACGAGAATGCAGATCGTTTCCCCACGATTTTTCTACGAGCTCAGTGAGAAGACGCTTTGGAAAAAGACTGGAAGCCAGTTGCAGATAAATTATCACAACTATCGGGGTCAATATTTAACCGCTGTGATTTCTACGAATTCGTTGAAGAAGAAAACTTCTCGCCGCGGTTGCATTGAACTGAATTCATAGTCGATGACGTACAGCCGATTGCAATGCCGCGAGCGTATTGGCAGCGTCAAGATTAATCTCGTGTCCCGTCACTGGCATACGCGCGATACCTTCAAGAGGAAAAACAAAATTAAACTAAAAAAGCAACAAGAATTAGTGTCTGTTTCGTGTAAAACGCGATCGCGCACATTGATGTCCGTGCAGACAGAATTTCCTCCAAAAATAGAAACCAACTACCCTCGTTCCAGAGCTGACCCTTCGTCATTATATTCCTCACTGTCCCGAAATCCATCACGACCTTTTATTTGTCGATCAAAATCAAAAATCAATGAATTTCCAAAATTTCAACAATTAACGTGATTTAAAAAAATCTGAAAACGTCTTTTTATCGTAAAAATTCGAAAATTCAAAATTTTTCAGGAAATATTGACGATCATGACCTTTTATTTCTCGATCGAAATCGAAAAATAATAAATTTCCAAAATTTTAACAATTGACGTGATTTTTGAAAAACTGAAAACGTCTTTTTATCGTAAAAATTCGGAAATTCAAAAATTCTCAGGAAATATTGACGCGAAAGTTTTCTACCAAATGTAATTTTTTTGTTTTATCGTTTTTTTAATAGCGAAATTTGTTAAAAGAATAATTACTTCGGATTCTCGTGATTTATGTGAAATTTTCGACATTTTTTTATTTATTTATTTTTTTTTCTCCGAAATATTCAGAATTTTTATTTTTATCCGGAATTTTCTTGTTAACCGATAAATTCTTCATCTATGTATGGGAAGAGAGAGAGAGCGAGAGAGAGAGAGAGAGAGAGAGAGAGAGAGAGAGAGAGAGAGAGAGAGAGAGAGAGAGAGAGAGAGAGAGAGANGAGAGAGAGAGCCACTTAAGTTGGAAGGAGGGAGAAACACCTTGCTCGTGATTGCATGCTTACGGGCTGTGAAATAGTGTCCAAATTATAGGTCAGAGGGTGTATAATTCGCGGATGCGTCCGAAAAGATTTTGCTCTCGGTTGGCGAAAAAAAAAATCAGAAAAAAAAAGGACAACAAAAAATAAAAATGATGGGGAGAAGTGCGAAAACTGGCGTTGCACCCACTTCTTTGTGCGAGATAACGCCCAGTCGTACTTCAAAGTACCGAGTCCCTTGCCCCGTCTTTCTCTCGCTCGTAAGAAAATTGTGTACCAGAAAAAATGTTGGGCTTTGAAAATTCCGAAAGTCTTGAGGCCTCCGAGACGAGTCGATTAGCGAATGTTGGTTTCAAAGTGCGAATTTTCTTCTTTATTTCCGAAACAATCCTGTCCGGATTAATTTCGCTCTGTATTTTACACGAAAATGTACAATTTCGAAAACGCAGCTTTTTCAGCTCCGTTCAAGTCGGCAACAGACCCAATGTTTGCAAACATATTTGTGCAGCTTCTGCTTTTGCTTGCTTCTTGTTGGGACTCGCGACTGTTGGTTTGTATTCGATCCCGTTCACTTTGACCTGCAACGACAAAATTCGCAGGCGGTTATTTGTGTGCTGCGAGCTTTGGGACGTAGAAACGTTCGTCGATTCGAAAAGAATGCGAAATTGTGTCGTTTAGTTTTTTTCGAAAACTTGACCGAATGAATGGAATTTTTTTCACTCACTTTGAAGAGGAAATTCTTTTTGTGATCCGGACCACACTCGAAACACAATTCGTAGACGGGAGCTCCGAATTTTCGCTTCGAACAATATTCACCCAGCAGAGAAACCGGATGTTTGCCTGAAAAACCGAAAAAAAACGATAATCGTTGCTTCGTACGAATTATTGATTGGGATTTTGTGGCTTTTGGCAGGAAAAATACCTTCGAGAGTTTTGATCATCGGGACAACAGGTTTTTGAACTTTTCCAATCTTTTGACCGAGATCCTGCTCGCTGACGAGGCCCCTTTTGTCCAGCTTAACTTCGAGCTGCAACGGGACGAGCGTGCCCTCTTTGTTTTTGCCTAAACCTTCGCCAGGTCGCCAACCCATTTTCTGGAGCAACGCCATTCCCATTCCACTGGAAACCGGTGCAGCGGTGACTAATTGATCCTGTGCAAATTAGAGTCATCAATTGGCGCACTCGACAGCCAGAATTCTCGTAATCGTTGCAGGGAAAACGATATTTTCCCGGGTGGTTTGTTACTCGAATTTTTTAACGTCAATTTTACGATGAAATTCGACGAAAAAAAAAATTGGAGAACTACGAAAAATTCAATAATCATTGCGTGAGAATGAAATTTGTCGAAATTCTTTAACTTTCAATCGCGAAATTTCGAGAGACGATTTTTTCGAAGAAATTACGAAAAACGGAAATTAAAAAAAAAACGAAATTCCGTTTTTTTTCGGAGCAGATCTCGAAATTCTTATCGAATATCCGGTCAAGATAACAAAATGATATTTTCTTAGGATCCAAAGACAAAATCGATACGAAAAAGCAGAAAAATACTATTTCGTTGGAGCCCAAAGTTGCGAACTTGGCAGTGATAAAAAAAAAGGAATCGGATCATAGAAATAGAAGGTTTTGGAACGAGGAAACGTAGCGTAATCGATAATGTTGAGAACGTGTGATTATTCTTTTAATATTCAAGTATCAGGATGGCAAATACTCACCAATTAAAATCAAAAATCGATCATCAGGCTGCCGGTGCGATATCTTCAATGATGCAGAGATATGCCTGTAAAAAATTCTCAGGTGGAACCAGACTAAAGCTAAATATCGTAGCCTCCAAAATCCTTTTTTCTGTTTTTTTCGTTTTTCTAATTATTTTCTGTTTTTTTCCGCACTGTGACGAATAAAATGGAGCGAACGATTGACGAGCGAGCTGACGATTATTAGCAATAGTCTCATAGGAGCTTCGGTGGCCTTTCGAGAATAAATAAATAATTGAGTTTCTCTGGAGGCCACCTCGAGATCCAATGTCCGCGCAGGCACAGAATCCACCCCTGTAAAGAGAGAAGTGGTCTGTGCCTACGACACAGTCTCATCGAGACCAAAGACCCTTCCAAGATCCTTAGCGCATGGTCTTGTACGAGACTGTACCTGAAAACTTGTTACAGGCACACGCACACGTTTTTACGAGGACTCGATAGAGCTCTCGAATGTCTTCGACGCCATCGAATTTTAAAAACTCAAAATTTCATTTCTTTTCTCTGACTGAACGAGTTTTCCAATTACTGTTAATTTCCTCGTTGGTTCGTCGAGGATTTGGTGACGATTTAATGAAAAGTCTCGGTTCGGCCGGAGGCACAAATAAATTTCATTGCAAAGTTTCGGCATCGCGATGCTTTTTCGGAATCAGTAAATGGAACACTCGCCAGTGAGAGTTTTTGCGCTTCTACAGTCGTTTCTTTGCTTTTTTTTCTATCCCTCATTTTATGCATTTTCTGACGTTACCTTCCGTGCCCAGGCATGATAGCCCGAATGAAGTTCAGCCGGTGACAAGACTTTGACACCAGTACTACCAGTGAACTGACCTGGCATCTGCTTACTTTCCGCCCAGTTTTTCATCTGATTTAAAATAGAACAAACCTTTATAATCACCATTTCGAGCCTAGGAGTGTATCTCGGGTCAATTTGACCCGCGCGACGTTTTTCGAATCGTTATATTCCGGAAAATATGCACTTTTCGTTTGTTTTTTTTGTAGAGACGATTTCGGAGTAAATTTTCCATATTTTATGGCGCTGAATTAATTTTTTGACGTAACCGAAAATCGTTCGGGTCAAAATGACCCAGTGTGTACTCGAGGGTAATAAAAATAAAATCGTTGCCATGAAATGCAAAACGATCGGTGACGGAAAATTGTTCGGGTCAAAATGACCCAGTGTGTACTCCAAGGGTTATAAAAATAAAATCGTTGCCATGAAATGCAAAACGATCGGTGACGGAATATTGTTCGGGTCAAAATGACCCAGTGTGTACTCCAAGGGTAAAAAAAATAAAATCGTTGCCATTAAATGCTAAACGATCGGTGACGGAAAATTGTTGGGGTCAAAATGACCCAGTGTGTACTCGAGGGTTATAAAAATAAAAAATCGTTGCCATTAAATGCCAAACGATCGGTGACGGAAAATTGTTCGGGTCAAAATGACCCAGTGTGTACTCGAAGGGTAAAAAAAATAAAATCGTTGCCATTAAATGCTAAACGATCGGTGACGGAATATTGTTCGGGTCAAAATGACCCGGTGTGTACTCGAAGGGTAAAAAAAATAAAATCGTTGCCATTAAATGCTAAACGATCGGTGACGGAAAATCGTTCGGGTCAAAATGACCCAGTGTGTACTCGAATGGTTTATCACTATCGATGGACAAGTAAATCTGAATAATAATTTTATATTTACTCCATTCTGGGCGTGGTACATCGAACTCAAGGCTTCAACGTCTTGCGGATTCTCTCGTAACCTTCTCATTGCTGCGAGCCTCTGCGAGACGATCGATCCAATGTCGACGGGCTATAATTCAAAGGATTGAATTTTTACCAAAAAATCATTTTAACGTTTTGCATTTTGAAATTTCGTAAAAATTGAAAATTAGTCAAAATACGAACCTCGGCCGGTGGAGGCGGCGGGAAAACTTGAGGCTGCACTGTCGGCATTACCGTTTGTATGGTGATCGGCGCCGGCACCGGAAGCGGAGCCGGAACTGGCACAGGCGCCGGCGGTGCAGGCGGAGGCAAGAGCGGAGGCAAAATGGAAAAAGTTTGCGGCACCGGCTTGCTCACCGCTGGCACAAAAGTTTTTTTGGGCTCGGGTTTTTTCGGCACCACCGGGATCCACTCGCTCTCTGTGAAAAAGGGAATTTCCGGGGGTCGAAATTTAGCGAAACTGTTGCGGGAATCGTAAGCGAAAAACTGTGAACGAATTTTCGGAAAAAATCGACGGGATATTTACCGGTTTTTCGGTGATGCTGGCCACTGGAAACCGGAAATTTCAACGTCAGTTGCGTCGACGATTCAGCAGTTTTTTCTTGGAAAGTTTTATTCGGGAGTTGTTTAGCATCCTGCGAAAAATTTCAAGAGTTCATGAAGATTTTTCCGCGATTCTCTGGTCGATTCGCTCGTTGCCAAATAAAAATTGTCATTTTTTGTTTTAATGATTTTTTGACAAACCTTGATGTTCATGATTATGGACGTTGGTCTTTCGCGCAATACGAAGGGATGATGGAATCCTTTTTCCGAGCTGTTTCCATCGTCGTCCGATGATATGCTCGACAGTTCTCCGAGAGCTTCAGATTTTGAGAGAGACTTGCAGAAATCTACGTGCGTAAGAACGAACAAATGTTCAGAATGTCAATTTTCATTTTTTAACCGTTCGAGTGCACACACTATACATACATAACTGCACATTGGGTCAATCTGACCCAGTGTGTACTCGAAGGGTTAATTTAGTGTCTGTAATGATCGTTTACCTGTAAGTTCATCTACGCTCTTTCCACCCGCTTGGATAGCTGCTATGGCTTTGTCCTGTTGCGCCAATGGCAGGGCTCCCTGCTTGATCATATTTATCGCGTTTCTTCGAGCTATTTCCAACAGTTTTTTCTTGTCGATCTCGATTCTTTCTCTGGAAAAGGAAAAAGACGTTTTCAATGAAAATTATCAGATTCGTTGACGAAAGAGGAAAACTGACGGATTGTCAACTTACTTTCTCTCTTTACTGCGGCTCCGAGGTCTGCCATGCTTGTCCCAATATTTATCGTCGTTCCGGTTGCCATAGTCGTCGAGATCGTCTTTGTTGTATTTTCTACGATCGCGGCTCCGAGCTCCCCGTTTTTCGTCGCTGCGATCTCGTCTCTCGGTGCTTCTGCGACGACTTTCGCGTCCGCCGCTGCGGCTTCGACGGTGGCTCGAAAAATCGTTGATTTTTCGTTCGCGAGATTCGCTCCGACGCTCGTTTGTTTTGTGTCGCGATTCTTTGCTGCCGATGCGATGATCTCGACTGCTTTTGCTTCGAGAGTCTCGAGCTTCGCGAGCCTCCGATTTCCTCGATGTTCCAAATTTCTTTTTCTCCTTTTCCTTGAGGACAAGCCGCAGATCATTCTTGAGCACTCCGACGGGGGCCCCGGGGCTCGAAGCTCTCTTTCGTTTTCTGTACGATGGCGAATCGACGGGTGAATCTCGACGCAGAGGCGGCGTAGGACTCAGCGTTGGCGTCCTGTTGTTGTACGAACTGCTATCGGATATTTCACCGTCCTCCATTTTTGCTGCTTTCTCTTTTTCCCTCGTCTCTATTTCCTTCACAGTCTCGTTGTAGACTGTGCTGTTCTTTAGATCCTTTATCAATATTTTCGTTTGTGCTTGTTGCTTTCCTTTCTCTGTCACCAAAAAATGAAAAATCGTCACTTTTTCCTGCTTTTGAATTTCCATTTTTTTCATTTTTAATTCAATTAACGAATTCATTCATTTAATTGATCAATTCGTTATTTGTATTAATTGAATTTAATTCATCAAATTAATTTTATTTTTCATTTTCAATTCAATTTACTGGACAATTTTTTTTTAGTAGAGATAGAAATTTGTACTTTTAATTTTTAATTGAATTTATTTATTTATTCCGTTATTCAATGCATCAATTAATTAATTAATTATTTTAATTAATTAATTAATTATTTTAATTAATTAATTAATTATTTTAATTAATTTATTTATTAATTAATAAAAATAATAAATAAATTGATTTTAATTATTTAATAAATTAATTTTTTTAATTTAGTTTTTGTTTTAATTTACGGATCATTTTTTATAGCAGAGCAAAAAATTTTTGGACGAATATTTGCAAACGATGATGGGACAGTCTTCTTTGGAATTGGAAAACCGAATTTACTCCGAAAATTGCAGCGGCGGCGTTAATTATTAAAATAATGAATAAAAAAATTTTTTTTTTTTTTTTTTCAACAATGGAAACTTCAGTATTGTCAAAAATTTGATAGAAAGTTGAGATTTGATGCTCAACGGTTTTGTATGATTGTAAACAACTCCCTGGGATGGTTACTATTTTTTATGGGAATCTTACCAAAGAGCCTGGGAATCCTTGCTCCCGCAGCTTCGTCATCGTCCTCCTCCCGTACCTTTTTCAATACCGACGGTAATTCCGGACTGCCAGGATCCGCGGGGCCAGGTATTTTAGCATCAAAGTCTTTTTCAGGGTTTTCTCGAACGGCGTCGTCGACGCACAACTTGCGACTCTCTTCCGGCTCCGTTTTACATTGCAGCAACGGCGGCAAAGATTCGGTTTTACGTTTCTTGGCGCTCGGCGCATTGGGATCGGATTCTTCGCTGGAGTGCGACGAATGTTTTCTCTTTGATTTTTTCTTGTGTTTCTTTTTTTTCTTTGCGCCTGTTGAGAGCGCGAAAAAATGACGTTTTTTTGTTTACTTTTCGTTCGTTCATCGGGTCGACGTTTTTTTGTGACTCGGAGGCTCGAAAAGATCGCGGAAAAAGGGGAAAACGTGGAATGCGGAATTTTTGGAAATTGATGGGACGAAAATAAATGATGCGACGATTTTGTTTTGTTTTTTTTTGGACTTACCTGCATCCTCGTCGCTGTCACTTTCGGAAGAATTGTGTTTGCTCCGTTTCTTGTGTTTCTTGTCCTTGTGCTTGTGTTTTTTTTTACTTTTTTTCTTTTTCTTTCCGTGCGTCGATTTTTCGTCGTCGTCGTCGTCGTCCTCTTCGCATTCCGCATCTTTGTCATCAACCGGCGATGCAATGCCCTCGTCAGCGTCGAACGTACTGAACAATTCTGTCAATATCTCGTTCGATGATTTCTCAGGCAAACCTGGCTCTTGCTTTATTTTTACTGCTTCCACTCCTACGGTCGTTATCAAATTTGCTATGTCGAAGAGATCGGCCATTACGATTTATTGTTGTTGAAGAATTTACAGGATTTACGTTGTTTGCAAACAATCACGCGATACGGACTGGTTATTTGTTACGATCGAAACTGTGCAGACAGTTTATTCGCGACCGAAGAGGTTAGGATCGTGCGCTGAGCGCGCGCGGCCACGATCCTTGCTGCTTGGGCGAGCAAAAGTTCGTCGTTCCAACGCTAGAGTCGCTAGTATCGCGTTTGTACGCCGATTTGAATTATTTCAATTTAGTGGATTGTAAGAAAGTTCCGACCCGAATTAGCGATTCTGAAGTTCATTATTTGCACAGAATTATGAAACGATTTTTTTTTTTAATTGAAAATTACAATTTCTGCATCGTTTTTTGTAAAAATAGTCATTTTTGCAGAATTTTATTTTCCGCCATTTTTTTAATATTAAAAATTGCACGAACTAATGAATTAGTGAGCTAATGAAACGAGAGAAATATTTTCTTGCTGTATATATGACGTTTTTCAACGAATTTCGCTCCAATTTTATGTTTCAAGGTCAAACAGGTCGCACGAACGAAAACTCAAAGAATAAACTATATAATTGCTTGGAGGATCGTTAAAAATTCTCTTATCAATTTACAAAAGAATTCAACGGCGACGATGATTCGCTGGGTATCTCGTTATCTCGAATAAAGAAACGAATAAATGTGTTTCGTATTATATTCGCGACACAAAACCGATAATTGACGCGCCACGCGAAACTCCATGAATGTCGAGAGATTTCTGCACGTGTCAGGGAAATTGTGAAATTATTCCAACATCTCGAAATAAAACTCTTTCGATACTCGAAAAAAATGTAGATTCCGCGGGCGTATAGAAAAATGAAAAGTTTTTTTTCTTCAATCTACGCAACTGGAGCTGTTTTTTTGCGACGTAATTTATGCGCGTCTTTTGTCCAAACTACGCAAACAATGAATTCAACGAACGTACACGGTTTCTGTATAAAAAGCCGGTGACATTCAGACGCTTCTTTCAGTTCGTTATATATTTTGTGTAACACGTGACGAAAAATGGCCGCGAGTATTTTCCATTTTATCGCTTTAGCGTTTGCATTAGTTTTGCTGCTCAACGGTACGTAATACGAAACAAAGAAAAACAAGAAAAAAAACAAACAGGAATGATGTGCTGAGCAATTGTTTTCAGGTGTCGAATCGTTCGAATCCGTCACGGTCGCTATCGTACGTACATAATGAAAAAAAAAAAAAAAAATTCTTAAGGTGGTTGTTTTGCTATCGTCGTGTCTCGAAATATTTCCAATTCATAGAAACAAACGTGATCGATGTTTTTTTCCAATCTTTTTAACAAAAATGCATTCTCCGTATTTATCATCAATTTTTTTTCATAATCTTGCCAATTTTTTTATAATAAATCGTAAAAAATCAATTTTAAGCGTACCTGCAGATTGTGACGAAACTTGTCACTTTGGAAGTCGATAAATGGTTGAAAAATCGTTCAAAAAATAAAATAAAAATACTACATTGTACTTTCAACCCTTAAGTAACTACCACGATGATTCTATTCGATTCGTGCAATTTTTAATATAAAAAAAATGTCGAAAACAAAAAATTTGCAAAAATGACTTTTTTTTACGAAAAATGATGCAGAAATTTTAATTTTCAATAAAAAAAAATAAAAAATCGTTTCCCAAGTCTGAAATAGCATTTTCTCAAAATGTGACCATTAAGGGTTAAAATCTCGAATCGAAATTTCGGTAAATTTTGCTGAAAGTTTGACCTTGAAAAAATCTTGTTCGTAAAATTGAATAAAAATCGAAAAAAATAATTTGGCAAGACAACTGCTTTGTAATGAATTGTCGGATAAAAATCGTGCAGTGAGTTTTTGTTATCGATTGTTTCTATGCAGCCGACGGCGAGGCCAACAATTTTAGGGGACAGCGATTTCAACGCGACAGCAGATGCGAAATACCTCGTAAGTTTGTTGGTCGATACCGACGACTACGAAAACGAGGCGTTGGCCATGTTCACCCAGCGAACAGCAAAACAGCGTGAAAATATATTTTTCGAAATAAATCGTTTGTACGGAAACCCAACGTTGTTCGCATCGTTGTTGCCCTTCACGACCGACGATTTCGGAGTCGCCATGAGTGCAGTTTTGTCCACAGCTTCGATACTTTACGCGAGCGAATTGAACGACGCCGTTATCGCTGGCGAAGAAGACACGATTCTCGAAATTTTGTTGTGCCTGAGCACGAACGATCGCGACGAAACTTTCCTAGAATACGAATCCCGTGAGTGTCATTTTTCAAAATCATGGAAAATAACTCAACGAATTGAAAAACTTTGCAAAATTTCGATGAATCGATTTTTTTTCACTCTCAAGATTACGGGACGCCATTCCTCGCCGATTTCAACGCGTTGAATTCTTCGGAGACTTTCAGAGACATTATCGACACGCTGTGCAACGTGATTATCTCATTTTTATCGAGTTTTTTCTTCTTTTTACAAATTTCAAGGTCAAATGACCTTGTTTGACCTCTGCCGACACTTTAGGAACGTGTTTGTTTTGATGTTGAATTTCAGCAAGCGAGGAACGCCATATCCAAGGTCGACTACGTAAAAGCGAGAAGTACTGCGAGGATATTGGTGAGTTTATTAAAATGCAACCGAATAAATACGAATTAAACCTCAACCCTTCGAGTGCACGCTTCGAGTGCAACATTTTATTTATTGACTCTCGTAGGTAACGTTGCTGGAAAACCACGAAGAAATAGACTTTACTGTACTAAATTACATTTTCTTGCTAACAAATGGCGCTCAAATACGAGAAATCGATCACGAATACTACGGCCTTACGGGCCACACCATCAGAGCAGCAGTGAATGAAAAATTTTGGGGACCCATCAAAGACACGTATGACGCCATTGGTAAGAAACGTACCAACTAAATTTATAAATAAATAAATAAAATAAATAAAATAAATAAAATAAATAAAATAAATAAAATAAATAAAATAAATAAA
>JBAJMU010000004.1:15160950-15188007 GCA_037952995.1 Hyposoter didymator | reverse complement strand
AATAATGGAAAAGTGAATGAAAAAAAAAATATACAGAATTATAAAAAAGACAAAGATGGAAAAAAATTTCGAAAAAATGAGAAAATAAATGTTTCATCGAAATTTCTCACGTTATCGTTTTCCCCTCCTTGGAGTTTTTTTTATTTCTCCTCGACGTATCTGCAAATACAACGACTCACTCGTGACCGCTTTTGCTGAGTAATACTGCGTGTGACTAGACATCATGTAAAGTTGCTATTTAACTTTATTTTCTTCGCTTTTTTCTTCTTTATTCCATTTAATTGACTTTTCGTCGAATCGAGTCTTGTCGAATGTTTTTTTTTCTATTTCGAGAATTTATGAGATTACGCAAATAGCAACGTCACGGATGCGGGTAAGAGCTACGAATTTGTGCATCGAGTCGATCGCCATTTGCCAACGAGACGCTCAAAATCGATTTTTAGGGAATTTTTTCCCTCGATTCTTCGAGTATCTTTTTCAAATTTTGTACAAACGTTCTTGGCACAAAAACTCAAAGTTTTTTCCTCTGAAGAAAAATTTTCCGACCACCAGAAATTGAGATTTTAATTTTTCTTCATTTTTCTCACAAAATCGCGTTTTTCGTTGGAAAGAAAGGGGAAGATGGAATTTTTCAGATTCTCAAGGTCAGAGAAACTTTCTTCAGAGAGTGGCGAGAACTTTCGTACGAAATTTTGCAAGAGACTCGTAAATAAATCGCGTCCCATGAGACGCGAAGCCTCCAGCGGCTTCTCGCGACTCTTGGCTCTGGGAAAAAGTCTGAGGGACGAAACGAACGATGCAGTAAATTCGTGCTCGTATCCGGAAACCGGTATGCTCCATGAGTCATGTCATTCAGCTTGATTGTTGGTTTTTCGTGTGTGTGTGTTTTTTTCGAAAAGGTTTAAAGTAGCAAATAAAAAAAAAGGGTGGTTCGGTGACGGAGCGCACGAAGCGAGAATCGACGAAGCTGGAAAAATCGGGGCTCGCGATTGATCGAATTTAGACTTGGCGAATATTTAGTTAGAACGATTTTTAACGACGATCGTTTAGTGTGTGTGTGTTGATGATGAAAATTTGGATTTAAAAATGTTGAAAGTAAATAACTAGGGCGCGGCGAGGCCCTACTATGAGAAGAAGGCGCGAACTGTCATGGTGACAGATTGTCGACAAAGGGCGCATGTGACCATACCTGGCGCACATTTGACGCAAGCGACCATGTGTCCGCAGGGCAAGAAAACGACGCCCAATTCCTCGCCATAACATATTTTACAGAGGCGAGCATCGTCGATCGGTTTCTTGGCGTTCTCCTGCGACGTTGCAGCAGTTTCGATGCTCTGGGTGGTGGATTTTGTTGCTTCCGGGGCTGCCGAGCTGTGCGAAGCTTCGGAAAGACTGCTGCAAGTGCTCGTGCTGCAGCTTTGAGTGCTCGGGCCTGCCCTGCACGATTTTTCAGCCTCTTTTTCCTTGGGCGCGATGGCTTTGGGCTCGACTTTCTTAATGTAACTGGGCAAATTCATTTGCATCGTTTCCTGTGATAAAAAAGTGGAAAAAGGTGGAAAATTGATGAGTAAATCGATTTTTAGAATTTTTTTGTAGGGGTGTGCGAATAGTGATCGAATCGAATCGAATCGAATATTGAAATTCGATTCGGTTTTCGAATCGAATATTCGATGAATCGAATGTTCGATTTTTTAGTCGAATATTCGTCGAATTTTCGAGTATTCGATAAATTTCTGAATATTCGATGAATTTTCAATTCGATTTTCGAATAGAATATTCGAGCAATTTTCAAGTATTTCTTAAATTTTCAAATATTTGAATATTCGAAAGAAAATCGAATATTCGAAAGAAAATCGAATATTCGAAAAAAAATCGAATATTCGAAAAATAATCGAATACTCGAAAAAATCGAATATTCGGTTTGAAATTCGAATCAAACAATTCGATTCGATTTGATGCCGAATATTCCAAGTTTTCAAATATTCGCACACCCCTATTTTTTTGGTTTTTTTTTCGAATATTTACCTCGTTGGAAGGCAGCGGAGTCGTTTGACCCGTGACGCTGTTGACGTACGCTTGACCTTTGACCATGAGGAGATAATAACACTTGGAAAACCATTGGGCGTGTTGCTCCCACGGATCGTCCGTCGGCTCCCAATCTTTGAGGCCGCCGCCGCAGTGGTAACAGAGAGTCTGGTCGCTCTTGCCGGTGTAATAGAATCCGGCGTCGGCGAGGCACTCTTTAGTCTGCGGCATGGACTTGGGCCAAGACTCGAAAGTTCTTAATCTGGCGTCGTAACTGGCGTACTCCGGATGAGCAGGTCCTTTGGGTCGGCCGATGCCTAACGAGCCTAATTTCGCAGTGCTCGGCAGGGGGATCTCCGAGGCTGAGGAATGGCAATCGGGCACGGACTCCGGTCTGTACTCGATCGCGTAGGGCCCGCAAACGTCGTGGCCCCTCGGTCTGGGCTGTGGTATGGAATTTGGATTTTCTCCGATGGGCACGTTTCCGCAGGGAATTTTTCTCACGAAACGACATTGCTCCTGCCACCGCTGATGGTCCGCCATCGGATTGTCCCCCTCCACCCATTGGCCGATCTCCACTTTGCACTCGAAACATCGCACCTTGTCGCCCTCCCCCGTGTAGTAAAAACCCGCCGCTGCCATCTTTGCGGGATCCAGAAACGCCACCGGCCACGTCGAGTAACTCCGCAGTCGAACTTCCTCCAGACGGTAGTCTCGGTTGTCCACCTCGTCCACCGTCGCTTGGGCACGCGACGCGTACAACGGAAAACGACTCGTCGGCACTATCGATTGCTTCATCGAACCGATGTTGTCTCGCAAATCGCAATGCTCTATGATATCCGTCATTTTTTCGCTTTCTACCGTACTCTCTTTCAGCCGCTTGTTCTCCTCATGTATGTGACGCTCCTCTCCAGCCCTCAGAGGCTGTAGAATGGAAAAAAACGAGAAATTGTTAATTTTTATGGTAATTTTATGATTTTTTTGGACGAGGAATAAATTTGTGGAATTTGACGCGATGTATTGGCGGAAAAAAACGAAAAAATTGCAGCTACGAATCTCTCCGTGATTATTCGTATTTTTACAGTCAAATTGGGTCATGAAAGTCGCAATTCTTTACTGAAAAGAATTAGGAATTTAAAGAAAGAAAAAAACAATGAATTATCAATTTTTATCGTGATTTTTATGGATTTTTTTCGACGAGGAATAAATTTGTGGAATTCGACGCGATGTATTGGCGGAAAAAAACGAAAAAATTGCAGCTACGAATCTCGACGTGATTATTCGAATTTTTACAGTCAAATTAGTTCGAGAAAGTCGCAATTCTTTACTGAAAAGGAATGAGGAATTGATAGAAAAAAAAACCAATTAATTGTCAATTTTTATCGTGATTTTTATGGAATTTTTTCGAAAGAGAAATAAATTTGTGAAATTTAAGGAAAAAATTGCAGCCACGAATCTCTCTGTTTGGACTCAACTGATTATTCGTATTTTCACCGTCAAATTAGGTCACAAAAGTCACAATTGTTTACTGAGAATAATGAGGAATTCGAAGAAGAAAAAAAAATGCAACGATTTTCGTTTTTTTTCTTGGATATTCGACGAAAATTGCGAGAATCGTTGAGACATGAAATTTTTCAATACGAAGCACTTTGTGGACTGACGAAGTGTCACGAGGCGAAATTTCCAAGTTATCGCGAGAGGCGAATCGTACGATGACTCGAAATTTTCATTCCACGAAAATGCGTGACACACTGTGGAAAAGTTTCAACAACGAGAGACATTGTTGCTGATGAATGTAGGAAATAGATCGAGAAGGACATTGAAAAAGAGGCAAGAAAAGTAACAAAATGGCACTAACACACGTGTCGATAATCATGGCTCGATGTTTCGTTGTTTTTATTCGGAAGCACGAAATTTCAAAGGCGAGAAAATGGAAAGACTCGTGACCGTGGGTCGCGCGCGGAATGTTTTGGTTATTCGCCGCGCGTCGTCAACAACAAAGTCGCATCGGGAGCGCCATCTGTCGTGAAGAATTTTCGGGTGTATCGTAAGGAGAAAAAAACACGCTTCGTAATCCGCGCGAGATAATTAATAAATTCCCAATCGTTTCGTAAGTGTCAAGAGGGCGAGACGCGTCGACAAGATTCCACGATTCGCAAACTGCACAAAGTACGCGCGATAAAGTTGGATGAATGAACAGACTGATTCGCTTTAAATTTCTTTCACACGACACGCGCACATGACGTTTTTTTCGATGTATTTGCGCGAGTTCCGAACGGAAATGCCGAAACGAAGTTTCATCGACGAATAGTTTTCACTCTCCAGCTGGCCAAGCACGGAGATTAAGGGAAAAAGAGATCGAAGCAGCAACGAAAAGAAAGAGACAAACGATATCCCGTAGTTCCCGGAATGGCAGGGCTCTCGAGAAACTCCGAGAAGCGACCTCGTAGTCACAATCGTGCCCCACAGCTGTACACAGCTCGTTCACCCGTCAATTTGTGTGTGTGCGTCTGTGTGTGTGTGTGAGTATTAATGTGAGTGTATGAACGAGCGCAGCGTTGCCGCTTCGTCGCGAGTCTCCCATGGCCCCGTATTTTTTTTCACTACGTTCTCTTGTTACTCTGGTCGCTACAGTTCGGTTGCGATTACTGCGCGAGTCGAAAGTCGAATATTCCATCGAAACTTTGACTTCGCGTGTGCGGGCATTTGAAAATTTTCATTGTGGAAGAAAAAAAAATGCAAATACGTGACGTGGCTCTGTGGCTGTACGCGTCAAAGTTCAAGGTCAATGTCAAGGTCAAACGAGTATGTGGCGAGCTGGAAAAATGTACGAATTGTCTTTTCTTTTCTGCGACGAACACAATTTCGGGGAAATTGATTTCGTGGCTTTTTTGGTAGGAAAAACAAAAAAGTTTCGAAAAGATCGAAAAACTATGGATTCGGAGTTTTCGTTAATTCGCAGCTGGGAGTGGCTCGTTTGATTTTCATGTCCGAGCTGCACACTGCCGGGAATAAACATCGAGACTCTACTGTACAATGACAACACGGCTATCCGGCAGCCACATCGCGGTCGGAGTCCACGTTGGAACGATCCCTTCCCCCCCCCCCCCCCCCANCTCCCCAGAGGCCTTTAGTACACAGTCCGTACGAGTCGCACGAGCGGTACGATGAATTCTCATTCCCCCCACTCTCCGCGCGAGCGTAGGAATGCGCGTGTCTCCCGGTAATTATTGTCTCGATGTTACTACGAGCCAGGATTACGAAAATACTCGGTTGAAAACTGGAAAATCGGAAAATCCAGAAAAATTCGCGTAAAAATGAAAAAAAAATCGGAAAAAAACGTTCGAACGAGAAACAAAATGGCGCGGCCTTCGATTAATAAATGTTTTGCTATAAATCAGAAATCTCCGAGATACCCGTTTGCCAGGCGCGATCTTTACGTTGAATTTCCAAAAAAGGCCACGGGGCGCTGATTCACGCGTCCGTGGGCCACATCGCCATCCTACGAGCATTCCCATATACAAAAAGCAGAGCTCGTCCATGCGCTGCTCCGTATATATTAATATAAAGGAGAGCACACGAGTCGCTCAAAATAAAAAACGACATAATAGTTTGTTGCTTGGCGAGGACTGTACACAGCTTTTCAACGAAGCATTGAATAAACCTACACGCGCGCACGGACACACGTGCGGCGATGTATGTGTCGCGACTGGTGCACACGGACGCGATGGTAGAGTTTCTAAGCGCGCCCGCCATGCGAATGCGATGGAAGGATCGATACGTATACTACGTTTCTAAATTCCATCAATGACGTAGCCTCGATCTGTGCCATTTGCGACTCGTGAGAGAAATCGGCAAATTTCAATTTTCAGCGTTTTTTTTATTTTTCGTTGAAATTATAAATTTTGGAAAAAAACGTTCTGGAACGTGGAAGTACGGACTTGTGTACGATGTCTTAGAAAATTTGCAGAAATTGGAGCGGTTGGACGATTTTTTGAAAAACTCAGATTTTTGGGAAATTCGAAAAAATTTTAAATTCAAACCGTTCGAACAATTTTTTCCAAATTCAATACCAACCTCTCAATTATGAAACTCTATTTATAAAAAAACAAATTAATCTTGAAATTTGCGCAAGTCGAGCGTCGACACGATTTTTTAGAAAATTTCAAAATCCCATAGAATTCGTATTTTTCGAAATAATTTCGACAATTTTTCTACAAAGTAAAGAGAAAGTACGGACTCGCACAGGATATCTTAGAAAATTTGGAGAAAAGCGATTGAACGATTTTTCAAAAAACTCAGATTTTCGTAAAATTCGAAAAATCATTTGATTCAAACCGTTCGAACAATATTTCACAAATTCAATACCAACCTCCCGATTATAAAACTCTATTTATAAAAAAAAAAATTAGTAACAAATCTCGAAATTTGCGAACACGATTTTTTTTTAAATTTCAAAATCCCATAGAATTCGTATTTTTCTAGCAATTGCAAAAAAATTCTCAGAAACCGAAGAGTTTGTACAGATCGACGTCTGTGCGAAACGGGAGCCCTGTAGCTCGAACCGTTCTCGAGTTATGAACGTTTGAATTTTCCAGTCCCACACACGCACATTCGGAAATTTTTCCTAAATACGATTTTTCGATGTTTTGTAAAACTGGAAAAAAAAAAATGTTCATAGCCTGCTCTCTGTATGAGAGAATCGTTTTTGGGAGCGCCTGCCGTGGACGTTATTCACGTGGGAGTCTGTGTATTCAATAATCCGCGCGCATATATATTCATGACGCGATGGCGCGCGGTCTGAAAAGCTCGCGCGCTCTTGGTTTCGCGAAGTATTCGCATATACACACACGCGCGTATATATAAGTATATCGCGAAACAGTAATCTTTATTTGAACTTTCACATGTTTTTTTTTGTCTCTCTTTGGCATTCCCTCGCGCTCGCTCTCTCTCTCGCTCGCTCGCTCGTTTGATCGAGCCGGCAACGTCGCACAACGGAAGTGGGCACGTAAGCAAGATACAGATATGTATCGCGCTGTGTGTCCCGCAGTACAAAGCCCGTCGTTCTTTGTACAGACAATAATGCCAGACGCGACGAGGAGGAGAAACGAGCAGGACTCTTTTGGTTTTTCAACAGGAAGCGACTTTCGAAAAAATGAAAAATACACACGAAGTTTCGAGTGGGCGAGGGAGGGGGGAGGGGGGGATAGAAAAACTGTCATTTTCCGTGGCGATTATGTAAATTCCCAAAAAAAGTAATTTCGCGTGTTTTTTTTCTTGTTTTTCGAACGCGGGGGGAAAATTCGCCCGCGTGTTCGATTTTATTGGCTCGCGTTTTGTCTTATCGCGAGATCTCGAAAAGTTGGGGATTTTAAAAATAATCTAGAGTATTGACGTTCGTCGAGACAATCTCGAGGCTCGCGCAACGTCCTTGCAGGACCCGCGGGGCGACAGCAGGCTTGGCCATTTTAAAAAACTCCATATGTCGCGATCTTATCGACGTAATCTCGTGAAAAAAGAAAAAAAATGAACACGAGGCCAACGCGCAGCGGGCAAGTTTTTGGTCGGGCAATAAATTAGAGTTTCTTTTGAAATCTCCGAGATAACGCTGCGCAAGAAAAATCAAGCCGCTCGTTCGAACGATGAGGCATGAAAAGTTTTATAGATCGACACGCTAATCAAATGTGTGTGTGTGTGTGTTTTTTTTTCAACGTACCGTTACGCCCTCTCGTTGACGCTTCGTTTTTGATTTCTTGGAATATTCAGAATAAATAGAAAAAAGGCGGTTTTCGATGATTGCGGAAAATCCTTTTGCTTATCACGAAACACGCACGTAAACGAGTTAAAATACGAAGGACAAAAACAAAGGAAACACAAGACACACTTTTTCGTTTTAACGACGCGCGCGATCTCTGTAGAAAATAATAAATGCGCACGTATTTTTGTTCGTTTCGAGAATCTTTTTGCTTTTTTTTCGTTCGTTCCCGATTTATTTATCAAAAGTCTTTCGATGTGTGTTGTTTGGAAGAAACGAAGATTTATTTTTAAGAACGGACTCGGCCGCGTAACACTGAGAACTCAGCAAGCATTTCACTTCGTTACAGACAACGAGCGAGGCTGCAATGGCCGTTGATCGCGCTCGCTCGGTCGTCGTTCCGCGGCTGCTCGCAGACGCCGCGCGTATTACTCGTACAAAAGTTAAATTGAGCCAGCAGCAGGCGCGTCAGAGAGAAGGCCGCGGCGGGAAAAGGCCGCGAGCCGTAACGCCAAATAACAAAACAAAAGGTTAACACTCTGTTCCAAAGTACGCGATTCGCACTTTTTATTTAACGCCCAACTGGAAAGAATCTCGCGCGCGCCATTATCGCACACAGAAAAATGCTCCGCGCGCAGTCGGTTCCGACCGCCCGAACCAGAGCAGCTGGCACGAAAAAATGATAAACAAAGGAGAAACAACTCTTCGCGTGACGATTCTCAAAACTAAACACTCCACTTTTTGCTCAGCGTCTTTTTTACAGCGATTTTTAAGAATTGGAAGAATTTTTTCGTACGCCGCCGAGAGCCAGACCCGAACGACTAGCTCGTCTATTGTTCAAATACCCTCCGAGCTAAGGGAAGCCCTTTTTCCTCGTTGCGAAGGCTCCCAACCGATCGATAAACCCCCGGACACAGCCAAACGGGGATTATTCTCCATCGTTTCCAAGTTGCGCACTTTTTACTGCGCTCGCGTTTCATCCGATTCTCCCTTTTCTTATCCCAGTCCGGCTCCTACTAGCAAAATTTCGCTAAAGACTACTCGATGCAGTGACTTTTGCAAAAAAGTTGGAAAAACGAGAAGTTTGGGTTTTTTTGTTGCAAGAAAAATTATCGCTGCGCCCGAGACTCTTTGTCCGAACGTCGCGAAGAAAAAGCCTCGATTTCCACCCCCCGAGCAAACTCCTTTTCATCCGGACATCTGCTCCAAAGATTCGGGCTTTTTTCTTTCCTACGATTTCGTTGTTTGAGCCTCGAGATCGCAAAGACAGCTGCGGCCTGCGGCTGCTCAGCAGCAGGCGCCATGTTAGTACAAACGCGGTGGCGCTCGAGTCGCAACATGGCGTCCCGCACGATCGAGAAAGTCAACTTGATCGCGCGCGACGATGAATTGTTCATAACAGGCGCCAACAAAGTGTTTACCTTGTTGTTGAACGTCGTGAGCTAATTTTCCAAGAAACGACGCAATGCCCGGAAGCTCGATAGGAATTTAACGACTGGCTCGAACGGAGCGTTGTCGAAAAATTTTCCATTTTTTTCCTCGTCGCGTTCGAGATTCTCGCTCGCCCGCGCGTGAATTGCGGATTCGTTTGGCACACATTCCATGTTTATGCAATGAGCAATTTCGTCATTGGCAGAGTGACTAATTGTCCGGATATGAGCTTCTGATCATGCAGCAGCGGGGCGACACAAAAAGGCTGCACGAAAAATTCAATTTTATCGAAATTTTGTTTATAAAAAATGCAGATTGTCTCGGAGAATCTTGGATTCAGAGGATTTTGTTTTTTAGTCAATTCGTAACGATTCTTTTCAATGAACTTGGGCTCGCGAACCATTTCGTACGAAAGAAAAACTGAAAAACAAGAATTTTTCGATCTAAATGCCGAAAAATGGTGAAAAAATTGGAAACGTCATTCGAGACACTTTTCGACGTGATTTTTCCGTTAGATTCGACGAAATTAAATGGAAATATTCAAGCGAATATCTTTGTCCATCGATCTAAAAGGCTGCGCACAAAAAATTCAATTTTATCGAAACTTTGTTTATAAAAAATGCAGATTATCTCGGAGAATCTTGGATTCAGAGGATTTTGTTTTTTAGTCAATTCTTAACGATTCTTTTCAATGAACTTGGGCTCGCGATCCATTTCGTACGAAAGAAAAACTGAAAAACAAGAATTTTTCGATTTAAATACCGAAAAGTGGTGAAAAAATTGGAAACGTCATTCGAGACACTTTTCCACGTGATTTTTTCGTTAGATTCAATGAAATTAAACGGAAATATTCGAAAGAGAACGAAAGTGAAACGAGGGCGGATGCTCGTTAGACGAGCGTTCGATATATACGACTTGTTTATCTCTGTGGACCACGTTTGAGTCAGCAGCTAACGCCAATTCTGAGAACTCGCTTGATGAAACGAAACAAACGTGCTTGCTCTCGTATATCGGCATGAGTTGCCTTTGGATATATATTTGTTTTTTTTTCTTCCTTTTCGAACAAACTTTGCTCTTCATCGACAATTATACCGACGCCCACGCGGCCTGCAATAAATATTCTCGTGGGAGTTCTGCCGAGACTGCATCTCGATCGTAACAATTTCGATGACTTGTTTTTTGTTTTCACTCTATTCTTTGGGTTTTTGACAGAAATCGAGACTTTTGAGTGACTTGAGCCTTTTTTTCGTGGCCGTTTAACGACGAGCGCCAATTACGAACAATTTTTTTGAAATTTTGAAATGTTGATATTGAAATTTTCTAAAAAATCGTGTCGACGCTCCAACTCTCGCTGGTCGACATAGCAGCGTCGCCTGGGATATGCGACATTGAAATATTTTCATGATCCATCACTGTAGCTGGCGAAAAGTGACGCCNTAACAATTTCGATGACTTGTTTTTTTTTTTTCACTCTATTCTTTGAGTTTTTGACAGAAATCGAGACTTTTGAGTGACTTGAGCCTTTTTTTTCGTAGCCGTTTTTTTGTTTTCCATTTTTCAAAATGGAAAATTCTGTAAAATTCAAACGTTCATAACTCGAGAACGGTTTGAGCTACAGGGCTCCCGTTTGGCACAGATGTCGATCTGTACAAACTCTTCGTTCTCTGAGAATTTTGTTGGAATTGCTAGAAAAATACGAATTCTTTGGGATTTTGGAATTTTCTAAAAAATCGTGTTCGCAAATTTTGAGATTTGTTACTAATTTTTGTTTTTATAAATAGAGTTTTATAATCGGGAGGTTGGTATTGAATTCGGGAAATATCGTCCGAACGGTTTGAATTTTAATGATTTTTCGAATTTTACGAAAATCTGAGTTTTTTCGAAAAATCGTCCAATCGCTTTGCTGCGAATTTTCTAAGATATCGTGTGCGAATTCGTACTTTCTCTTCACTTTCTAGAAAAATTGTCGACATTATTTCGAAAAATACGAATTTTATGGAATTTTGAAATTTTCAAAAACATCGTGTTCGCAAATTTCAAGATTTCTTACCAATTTTTGTTTTCATAAATAGAGTTTCATAATCGGGAGGTTGGTATTGAATTTGGGAAATATCGTTCGAACGGTTTGAATTTAATGATTTTTCAAATTTTACGAAAATCTGAGTTTTTTGAAAAATCGTCCAATCGCTCTAATTTCTGCAAATTTTCAAAAATCTTGTGTACCAGTCTCTACTTTCTCGCAACTTTCTAAAAAAGTCGTCAAAACTCTATAATTTAAATGCAAATACAAAAAAACGCTGCAAATTGAATGATCGATCGATCGGACGTAATCAGTCCAGTCGAAAAGTCCCATGTAGTGGAAGAAAAAAAGCTTTTATCATAAATGTTTGGGTTCTTTACAAACGTTGGTTGAGTCTCGTCTGGCTGTTGATATAGCAGCGTCGCCTGGGATATGCGACATTGAAATATTTTCATGATCCATCACTGTAGCTGGCGAAAAGTGACGCCAGCTTATTAAAATGCAGACGATTAATCAGTGACTCACGTTCTTGTTGTGGAGGTTCCCGGTCTCTGTTGTGTCACTTTGCATCTTGGGGCGAGGGATCGTCGTTGAAAACCGAAAATCCGGAGCAGAAACTGAAAATTTGACGCACTCGTTGTCCACGTAAAAAATGTCGGATCTTTAAGGGCCTAATCGATCGACTGGCGAATTAGCCGGCCTCGCCGGCGATGCATGGCACACGTTTGACTTTCTTCGATCGAATAAACGACGAGATAAAATTTCTTAGTATATATTTCTCGTTTCGATCGTACTACGATTGTCGTCGCTTTTTTTTATCACGATTCTCGATAAAACGATCGAGGCGATCAATTTATCGATCGATAAGTCGCCAGGCGATGGTGAAATTAATTCTTCACCTTTTTTTCTCTCTGCTCATCGATCGCGAACGACTGGCACGTGTTAATAAAGAAAAAAATGGCAACTGGGAGGCGCAGAATCGAGAATAACGTGGAAAAAGAATTTTTCACGTTGCTTCTCGAAAATCGAACTCGATTCGCCTCGAATCTTTGTCGACGATAAAAAAATCGAGAAAAACTAAAAAAAAAAAGGGAAAAAGTTGATGAGCCGATCGGAGGATAACGTGGAAAGATTATTTTTCCAATTGTTTGCTCATTGCCGATAATATCGTGTATTTCCAAGAACGTTTTTCTCTCCTTTCTCCTTCGACGACACTCAATTACAATAAATAGAGACACAATGTGTATTTAAGAAAATAAGTTAGACGAGCCTTAAGAAAATAATTCACGGATCACAATTCCATTTACGATTCACACGATTCCGAGGAAAAAGCGAATTTATTTCTTTCTTTTTTTAATACGTTTTTTTTTCTTGTTTTTTTTGCTTCGAGTCGTAGTTTTTTGCCGACGCAATAGACACCATAAGGACTCGAGGCTCTAACACGTGTATTATCACTTATCTTTGCTAGTAACGTTACATTCAACTTTTCATGTCGTTAGATTCTACTGCTTGTTGCATTTTTTCATTTTTTCACCAATTCTTTATTTTTCAAGCTCGTTATTTCATTTTTTGGGTTTTTTTCGTCGAGAAGTTTGCACCGTTCGAATGGAAAGAATTTTTTTCCGATTTTCAGGGTTTTTTGATTCGATTTTTTGCCGAAGGACAAAGTGACGGGGAAATTTGGGGTCTCTCAGACCCCGGACGTTTCGGTAAAGAAAATATTGCAAAATTTATGGATTTTGCGACGATTTTTCATGGGGAATTTATATTTTATTGTTGAATGAATATTTTTTACGTAAATTCGAATTTGAGGAGGAAATTTGGGGTCTCTCAGACCCCGGACGTTCCAGTAACGAAAATATTGCAAAATTTATGGATTTTGCGACGATTTTTCATGGGGAATTTATATTTTATTGTTGAATGAATATTTTTTTACGTAATTTCGAATTTGAGGGGAAATTTGGGGTCTCTCAGACCCCGGACGTTCCAGTGACGAAAATATTGCAAAATTTACGGATTTTGCAAAGATTTTTCATGGGAAATTCAGATTTTATTATTAAATAAATGTTTTCTTATGTAATTTTCGAATTCGAGGAGGAAATTTGGGGTCTCTCAGACCCTGGACGTTCCAGTAAAGAAAATATTGCAAAATTTACGGTTTTTGCGAAGATTTTTCATGGGAAATTCAGATTTTATCATTGAATGAATATTTTTTTACGTAATTTCGAATTTGAGAAGGAAATTTGGGGTCTCTCAGACCCCGGACGTTCCAGTAAAGAAAATATTGCAAAATTCACGGTTTTTGCGAAGATTTTTCATGTGGAATTCTATTTTATTATTGGATGAATATTTTTTTACGTAATTTCGAATTTGAGGGGAAATTTGGGGTCTCTCAGACCCCGGACGTTCCAGTAAAGAAAATATTGCAAAATTTCCGGTTTTTGCGAAGATTTTTCATGAGGAATTTATATTTTATTGTTAAATGAATATTTTTTACGTAATTTCGAATTTGAGGGAAAATTTGGGGTCTCTCAGACCCCGGACGTTCCAGTAAAGAAAATATTTCAAAATTTACGGATTTTGCAAAGATTTTTCATGGGAAATCCAGATTTTATTATTAAATAAATATTTTCTTACGTAATTTTCGAATTCGAGGGACAAACGTATTCGACGATCGTTGGACAAAGATATTCGCTCGAATAATTCTCATCTTTACTAACAAGAATCTCGTGAAGTTAATATTTAGTCCGGTTCGTGATTTTGAGGAAATTCACTCTCATTCGAACGATGCAAACTCGTCAGGAATTTCCATTTTCAACGATATGTTTGCAACAACGTCGCGGAGCGAGCGAAAATCTTGAGTGAATTGGGAACGACGTTGCAGCGATTGCTACTCGAACGTCATTTATCTTTTTTTTTTTGAAACAGTTGAGTTAGTCAAGAGAATGACTACCATATATGCTCTTTGCTATTTGTATTATTAAATAATATTTATTCTCGCGATATATTAAGTTTTCAAAGTGCGATCTAACCTTCAGCCGCTATTGTCCAGTAGTTAGAATATTTAATATTGTTTTCCATCTCTAGATTTCTATGTGAATTCGTTTAATTCTCTAACGCTTGTCTAATCGCTGACACACCGATCAAGCTAAAAAGGTGCGGACAGTGGCGCGAATTTCTTGACGACACATCGGGCAGTGTGTCAACGAGGGTGCGCAATGTACGCAAGTTGCGAGATGACCGCATGGCAAAAAAACCACCGAGACTTCGCGGTCCATACAAACTTTGCATAATCGAGCTTCCTTCAATCTCCGATTCTCTTCCTCCAATGCGGCTGTAATAAAACATTTTTCTTGACGTTTCTAAAGTTCAAGGAACGTTGAGCAAAAAGATTATTTTAAAAAAAATGAACGATTGTTATTTTTCGGAACGATGCAAAAATGCGAAATCGCAATTGTGAAGAAAATTTTGGCTCGAATTTTAATTTCAGTTTCGAATCTATCGGATTCGATCGATTATCCGTTCGAGTACACACTGGGTCATTTTGACCCCGACAGAGAAATTTTAGGAGAAAGATTATTTTAAAAAAATGAACAATTGTTATTTTTCGAAACGATGCAAAATGCGAAATCGCAATGGTGACGAAAATTTTGGCTCGAATTTCAATTTTACTATCGTTCGAGTACACACTGGGTCATTTTGACCCCGACAGAGAAATTTTATGAGAAAAATTATTCGAATAAAATGAACAATTGTTATTTTTCGAAACGCCACAAAATGCAAAATCGTAACTGTGACGAAAATTTTCGCTCGAATTTCAATTTTACTATCGTTCGAGTACACACTGGGTCATTTTGACCCCGACGGAGAAATTTTAGGAGAAAGCTTATTTGACTAAAATGAAGAATTGTTATTTTTCGAAACGCCACAAAATGCAAAATCGTAATCCTGACGAAAATTTTGGCTCGAATTTCAATTTTACTTTCCGATTCCAATAATTAACCCTCCGAGTACACACTGGGTCATTTTGACCCAAACAATTTTTTTTTTTTCACCAATTGTTTGCCATTTCATTTTCTTGTTCGTAAAAAACAAAAAATTCACCGGAATACAACGATTCGAAAAACGCCCCGGGTCAAATTGACCCAGTGTGTACTCGAAGGGTAAAATTTCGATAATAACGGAGTTTGGATCGTTTTCATTGAAGATTTACTTTGTTTTTTCATAAAACTTACTGGTTCTGTCGATCGGTGAAGTTTCCATTTGCCGGACGGCCCGTTCGCTCTCGAGTGTCGAGGCCTCAGTCGAGCTTTCACCGTTTTCAATTTTTCGACGCCTTTTCTCAAACTTTTTCATGAACGCCAATTCCATGTCGTGGAGGATGATCGAGTCTAGCGATCGTCTGCTCGACGGGAGCGTTATCACTCGGTTGAGAAGATTCGATAACTCCGAAGACGGCGATTCGACGTTGCTCGATTCCGATCTGTTGGCAAGATCGATGTCATTACTTCGCGAATGCATTTCGAGTTTCAATATTTTTTCCCTTTTTTTTGGGTTCTTAGTTTCTATGGCGTTTATTTTTGTGGAAAATCGATTTACGAATGGAATCGTACAGATCGTTCTCTTCGGCGAGATGCACGTGGCGAACGTCCGCGATCAATTCGTCGGCGTTCGCGTACGGCAGGCCCGTCGATTCGATTCTTTGCTTGATCGCCATTTTCACTCGTCCGACGTTCAGTCCGATTTCTAACGCTGCCTGCAAGCGAAACAGCAAAATGTATGTCACTAAACGATGAAAATTCAGTTTTCCACAATTTTCTCGTGTAACGGAAACGAACATTTCGAATAATCATGCAATTTTTCTTTTTGCCATGTAAACCTTGCAATTTTTCATAATTATCAAATAAAAAAAAGATTTGCGAACCATCGCCGGTGCAGAAGTGAGGAATCCTTCGACCTCCGCATCCGTTATTTCTCGTCCTCGAGGTCTCGTTGTACTCGGGACTGCAACAGCTCGAGTTACTGCAACCGAATCGTCTTCACTGTCCTCCGGGACCCCCATCAATATCTACAAAAGAAAAAAACATGGAAAATCGCCCTCCGAATAGAAAGAAACTAGAAAACTTGACGATGGCGAAGTTTCCATCGTTGGAATGTGACGAATTTCTCTTTAAAAAATAAAAACGCTGTTAATTGAAATTTCCAAATTGATTTCTCAAGATTCTCAAGATTCTCAAAATTAAAAATATTATAATATTATGAATATTATAATATATACGTTTTTTAATTGTTCAAATTTTTATTATTATAATTATTATTTATAATATAATTAATAATTAATAATTAGTGAATTATTAATTAATTATTCAATTATTAATAATTATTCAATTGATAATTAATTACTAACAAAATAAATTAATTGTTAATTATAATTATAATTATAATAAATAATAATTATTCTCGTGACGGGTTGCTGGTCCCGCATCGGGCGCCTCCCCAGGTGGTGGATAGGGGGACGCCCTCCAGAAATGGAGGGTACCGACGTGCTTCGGGGTGAACCAAAATCAGCGCACACACACACACACACAAACACCTAAACAGACACGCCCGAACGACACACCGGGGATATGAATGCCCTGGGGACACAGGAACGGACCACCCGTTCAGGTGCCCCCGGGAAAAGCGAATGACTGGGGGATCCCTATAAACGGGGCCCCCAAAAAGCGAATGACTGGGAACCCTANTAATTATAATAAATAATAATTATTAAAAAATTTAAAAAGTATATTATAATATAAACGTTTTTCTATAATTGTTTATAAAAAATTTTGTAAACATGACAATTTTCGTACCGATTTTGTCTCTGGATTTAAAAAAATCGTTTCTCTGTACTGACGAAATATTGCATAAAAAAAATGAGCTTTGTTGCTACAAGAAAAAAGTGAATCTGCTCACCACTGGATCGAGAGGAGGTCGATTGTCGATGCAGTGCTTTATGAAGTCTTGTCCACGGACGAGAGCGACAAAACCGCATTTCGGAAACCATCTCGCATGCTCGGTCCAAGCGTCATCAGTTTCTTCCCAATTTCTGAGGCCTCCGTCACAATGGAAACATCGCACTTGATCGCCTGTGCCTGTGAAACGCGATCAGGGATTTGCAAAGTTATTGGACCTCGCGGAATCGCTGGTTCGAGCAGGAAAAAAGGAGGAAATACTGACCGACGTAATAAAATCCAGCGAGGGCTAACATTTCCGGGGTTTGTTTGAGATTCTCTGGCCATCCTTCGAAAGTTCTCAGTCTCCCTTCGTAAGTGGAATGTTTTGGTTCGCGAGGTGCTGTGTGCCTCTGGACCCCAAGCTCGCTGAGGTCGACGCTGGTACCGGGCAAGAGTTTGATATTGCTCAACTCGCCTTTTTCTGCTGTCAACACTGAACGACATTAAGCACGATCAATATATCAAGTTTTCTCAGTTTCTGGCTGTTTTTTCCAGCCTCAAAATAATTGAGAATTAGGAATGACTCTTTCCCCTTGAACTTGTCATGCTGGGACGTTTTTTTAGTTTCTAGTTATCTCGGTACCTGATCCCATTAACGAAACTTAACGATTCACAGTAATCAACAGCTGATCTACACACGGACATGTGAAAAGTAATTCAGTCACACAAAGTGACATTGCCAAAAGAGTTGTATTTTTAGTCTCTGCTATAATCAGATGAAGCAAAATCATTGGTACACAGTCATAACGTGGAGCAAGAGTTTTTCAGCTACAGTAGAATCTCGATTCGATTTAGATCCATCAAAATACTGGGAAAAACCTCAACAATTTGTAAAAATGTTTAAATTTGATTAAAAAAATTGTTGGAACGCAGAGAAATTCATTGATTCGTTCTATTTTTTGAGAGCACAGCGAAAACTTTGATGTCGTTGAAAAATAGTGGGGCGGAGATTGAAAATGTTTTGGGGAGTCGTTAAAAAAAAAATTGTGTTGTTTGCTGACCAGGAAATTGAAAAATGTGGCTGGAAAGATAAATCCCAAGATTCGTGGGAATTTAAACGTTTTGCGGATAAAAATTTACCTTCGGCGATGTAAGGGTGATTGTAAAAATTACAATTTGGAAAAGTCTGCCTATGTTTCTTGATGGGATCGTCGCCGGGATCCCATTTCATGATGACGCCTTCGCAAAAGGCACATTTCACCTGCGGAATGGAAATAATGTTTAAGCGGCTCTCGTTCAAAATCAAGGTCGTTCGATGGAACGACCTTGAGGTTCGATTTTCATTAACATCCAATGTCCATAACACGAAAATCCATTCTGATGAATAAATCAAAGAAAAACTTTAATTTCAGGAAATAAAAACGTTTCAAAGAGCTTTGTCCTTCACCAAGTTTATCCCTTTGCACGCCTACCTCTTCCAAACGCATGTTGGGTCAATCTGACCCGAGGCATTTTTCAAATCGTCGTATTCCGATAAATATACATTTTTCGTTGTTTTTTTGTAGAAACGTTTTTTGTAGTGAATTATTCATATTTTACACAGAAATATTGTTCGGGTCATTTTGACCCAGTGTGTATTCGAAGGGTTATAAAAAAGATTCGTTCCCACAAAATGCCAAGCAACTGGTGACAAAAATTTGTTCGGGTCAAAATGACCCAGTGCGTACTCTAAGGGTTATGAAAAAAAATTCGTCCCCATTAAATGTTAAGCAATCGGTGACAAAAAATTGTTCGGGTCAAAATGACCCAGTGCGTACTCGAAGGGTTATGAAAAAGATTCTTTGCCATTAATTATTCGGGTCAAAATGACCCAGTGCGTACTCTAAGGGTTATGAAAAAAATTCGTCCCCATTAAATGCCAAATAATCGGTGACAAAAAATTGTTTGGGTCAAAATGACCCAGTGTGTACTCAAAGGGTCACAAAAAAGATTCTTTGCCATCAATTTTTGGGGTCAAAATGACCCAGTGCGTACTCCTAAGGGTTATGAAAAAGATTCGTCCCCATTAAATGCCAAATAATCGGTGACAAAAAATTGATTGGGTCAAAATGACCCAGTGTGTACTCCAAGGGTTAAAATATTTGCTTACCCTGGCATTGTCCTGGAGATAATAGAATCCAGCCCTGGCAAGGCTCGATGGCGAAACTATGAAAGGAATGGGCCAATTGTCAAAAGATTTTAATCTTTTTAAAACACTGCTGTACCGCGTACAAGGATTAGAGGTTTGTGCGACAGATGCCGATGAGGAACCTCCGTTCCGAAGCATCTGCGAGGAGCTGTCAGAAGCCGGACTTTGAGGCAGTGGAATTAAAGGAACGTTGCAAGTTTCAGTCGGTCTAAGGACGAAAGGACACTCCGGATCGGCCTGGCGATGTCTAACCATCGCCTGGTCCCCGTAATTCCACTCGGAAATTCTCACTCCGCAAAGAAAACACTGCACTTCGAGACTCCGACCCGTTGCGTAAAATCCCGCTTTAGCTAAACGCTCCGCACTTATCGCTGCGTTCGCTGGCCAGCCCACGTACGTGCCTAACCTATTTTCTTCGATATTCATCGTCGCAACTTTCCACGAGATTCACGAAACACGCGGATGCCGAATTATGCTCCTCGATGCTTCGTTATAATGGACGATGATCCGCGAGAATCATTGCGAGACGTTCATCGGAATCAACAATGGAAAAAAATGGGAAATCCTTCAGTTTGTTTGTTTTGGAGGAACCGACGAACCACTAAACACAACTCTTCTCCACCGCACAATACTTATTGCTAGTCACTTCGGCCCGAACGAACGTCGATACGAGAAAACGCAAAAAAAAAACAACAATGCTCAATCGTTGAGATTTTTCGATCACTATGAATATCGCACTGTTTCAGTAAACCGAATAATCGCCGATGACATTTCGCGCTTCTCGATCGATAGTATTTCTTTTTCGCATCGAGTCTTTGAATCGGGAAATCCAATTTTAAGTTTTGCACACTCTTTGTGTTTATTTCAACTTCAAACTGTCAAATTCCCAATTTGCCAGATTTCCTTTGATAAAAAAAGTGGAATCAGCGACTACTACGTCAAACACGAAAGAACAGGTTATGCGCATGCTCGTTCATTTCACTGTGTGAGTTACGTACGCACAGCTTGGACGAACGGAGCGCCACGACGTCCCAAGGCATTCTAACCTCAAAAACTCCTGTCAGTTGTTTATCGTCGTTGCTCTCTCGTTCATGCTTTTTTCTGTTTTGTGCATAAAAATAACGAGTCTCGAGGCGTGTCTGCAAAATTTTCTTAACCTAAAATCCCAAACACTCTCTGCACCTTGATCAATAATCGTTCTACTTCGATAACTACGCGACAGCGTATCGAAACATCGAAAGAATCGACGTAAACACAAGTTTCCGGAAAGCACGAAAACAATAACAAGCAGGTAAGCTTTCCAGCACCAATTACACATTTCGTTGTGCACAAGATCGAAATTTCCCTACAAACTGCAAATATCAAGACACTAGGGTCCCCCGGACCCCCTTGAATTAGCCAATTACGAAAAAAAACCATAAATTCTCAAGGTCAACTAGAAAATTGTTTTTTCTTCGTTGACACTCAATCGATTGGCCATTTTTTAGTAAAAATGGGCGAACGGAAAGGAACAAATTTGTACTATCCCCCGGATTATGATCCGCGCGTCGGAGGCCTCAACAAATTCATGGGAACCCATGCCCTGCGAGAACGAGCTCGCAAACTCCACATGGGAATTCTTATCATTCGTTTTGAAATGCCGTACAACATTTGGTGCGAAGGATGCGGCAATCACATCGGCATGGGCGTACGATACAACGCCGAAAAGTCGAAAATCGGAATGTACTACAGCACGCCGCTCTATCAATTCCGCATGAAATGTCATTTGTGCGACAATCATTTTGAGATCAAAACCGATCCAGCGGTAAGTGGGACTTTCAAATTTGCATTCAGAGACTTTCTCGACTGTTTGAACGGTCGAGCGCTGTCAGCAATTTCAAGGAAAAGGCAATGGAGCTCAAAATTTTTTGGACAGATTCAGAAACCGAAGAAAATTGCAAAATTGTTTTGGTTTTTTGAAAAATTCCAACAATCTCCAGATTAATTTAATTTTCTGGTTCAGAAATTCGAGATAATTGAAGAATATTCAAAAATCTCAAAGAATTTTGTATTCAGAGACTTTCTTGATTGTCTAAACATTCGATCGCTCTGAGAAATTTCAAGGAAAAGGCAATGGAGCTTAAAATTTTTTGGACAGATTCAGAATCTGAAGAAATTTGCAAAATTATTCCAAAACATTGTGCAGGAAAGAATAAATTACGTGGATTATGAATTGTTTGAAAATTTTCTTCGTAATCGGTGGAAATTTTGTTCAGTTTTGTTTCTTTTAAAAATTTAAATTTATTTTTTTTCTTTTAAATTCCAAAATCTCACAGAAATGAAAAAAAAAGTTTCCAGAATATTGACGAGTCGCAAACTCATTATTTTTAAAATTCAGAGTAAAAAGTCGACAACGTTTCGAATCTTTTTGTAGAATCTCGACTATGTGATAGTGAGTGGAGCCCGGAGACAAGAAAAAAGATGGGACTCGAAAGAGAACGAGCAAGTAGTGCCAGAAACCAAAGAAGTATCTCGGAGATTATACGACGATGCGATGTACAAACTGGAGCACGGGGTGGAGGATGTGAAAACGGCGCGGTTTCGAGATTCTGGGCTCAACAGTGCAATTGCATTGAACAAGGCGCATTGGAGCGACGATTACGCGTCCAACTGTGCTCTCCGAACATCTTTTAGGGTTCGTTTTTTATTTTACTGTCTGCACGATTTTTTTGAAAATTTCAAAATCCCATAGAATTCGTATTTTTCTATCAATTGCAATAAAATTCTCAGAGAACGAAGAGTTTGTACAGATCGTCGTCTGTGCAAAACGGGAGCCCTGTAGCTCGAACCGTTCTCGAGTTATGAATTTGAAAAAAAAAAATATAATTTTAGGCCCAAAAAAAAGAACTGGAACGAGTCAAGTCGTTGGATCAATCGTTGTTGAAAAAAGCTGGTCTGGACATGACTTTGGTGCAAGAGCACAAAGATGACATAGAAATTGCACGGTTATTGACGCAAAATAAACGAAAAGGTGAGCAAAATCTACTAATCTCCTAAAATATCGATTCCGTTGCCTCGAGTCCATCGCCACGACAAAATTTCCCAATCTAACAATTTCTTTGAAATCAGATCCAAAGGAAGTTTCCATTTTGCCACTGAAGAGACTGATCTCCGTCGTGAAATTGAAACAGAAGCAACAAAGATCGTCAAAAAAAGAGAAAAATCTTGGAGTCGTACCCCGAAACGTTTCAGCGCCATCAGCGACTCTTTCCAAACCACAGACAGCAGCGACTCTCTCGAAATCCCCGACCTCAGCGACCAACGACACCGGAAATGTTTCTCTCGTGAGCTACACGTGTACGAGCTCCGACAGCGATACGTAAGATTCTCAATCGAGTACAATTTCTCCCTCACATCGTTGGCATGTAAATAAATTTTAGAAAAAATCGTGAAAATCAATTTTCTCTAAAGTTTCGACAATTTCTGTCGGATTTTCATGCGACAAATCTTTTGGCCGAGGGCCAAAGCCCCTGTAAATAAATAAACTAACAAAAGCAATAAACAATAAATTTATTATTTAAAAAAGTGAAAAAAATGTTTTTTAATTCTGAGAAAGTTATTTTTGATTTTCAAGAGAATTTCGAACGAAAATCCACGGAGCTCACGTCGCTCTCTTGCAAAGTGGACGCATCGGTCGAAGAAGTTGAAAAAGCTTTTTCTATAACGGCGTCAAAGCTCTGGCACTTTTCTACACAATGGACAGTGTCGCCATCGACCCCTGAGTACATTGTACCGTTCTCTATCACAGAAGATATTAATTCAGCTTCTGGAGTCAGGAGCTCGAACTCTGCCAGTTGGTCAAGTTCCTCTTGCAAAGCTGCACGCAAAACCGTTGCCTGAAAACATGATTTTCATCATTTTTAACAATTTCGTAAAAAAACAATGGATCCTGATTTTCTTGATCTTAATCATAACCTATTTTTATTTTATTTTATTTATTTTATTTATTTTATTTATTTTATTTATTTTGTTTATTTTATTTATTTTATTTATTTTATTTATTTTATTTATTTTATTTACTTTATTTATTTTATTTCATGGAAAATTTGAGTGGAAATGATTATTTTTACCTGCCGAGCTTGAGACTGTAAATCTTTGAGGTCCTTCTCGATTTTTTCGAATTCTTTTTTGGAGTATTGAGTCCTTTGGCACGAATCTTCTTCCAATAAGACATTTTTGGGAACAGCCATGTGTTTTTTAATGCATTTCTGAAGAGGTATCAACACGTAGAAATATTGTAAAATTGTTTTTTGGGATTTAGCGGAGTTCAAGGTCAAAGGTTAATTTTTTGAGATTTTTTTGTATGGCGGAGCACCAGGGAATTTTTTTTTTTTACAGTAGGGAGAGGAATTTACCTTGACGCCTTCTTTATGGGCTTTCGATCGCAGAAAATACAGTTTTGCAAGATTTTTCTCAGTGTCCTTGATGGTCTGGTCACAATTTTCTTTCTCCGCGTACAGCCTGCGTAGAGGCTCGCACAGTTTTCGACAACAGGACTGTATTCTTTCCGCAGCAACGTTCTCGACTGCAATTTCGTGAAAATGGAAACGTCGATGAAACGAGAAAGTAATTTTCACGTACGAAACGTTTAGAAATTGATGGAAAACGAGGCTTTGAAGGAAAAACGAAAAGCCTTTCGATTTACGAATGCAAAATGAGAAAGAACGCGCGAATTGATTTTTTGATTAATAATGTTGATTTTTCCCGCTTGCCTGTTGTGTACACGCCTCTCGATGTGAAGCCGAACGACTGCATCTCGTATTCCTCATCCTTGCGAGACTGTAGCTCCGAAGACATCGTGTTTTTCCAAAACTTTGAGTGGAAATCGTGCAGACAATGAAATTGTTTATGAATGTACCGCCAAAATAATTGACAAGTGAAAAGTTTGGTTATGGTTTCCGGAGCGACTCTGCACGACCTTTCGAGCAGGCACACGAATGTCCACTTACCGACTGAGCGGTACGACGCAACAGTGATCTCTATAGATTGATTATATTTTTGATTCGCCGCGACCACGAGTCTTGTTATTGTCCATCATGATTTATATTTTTCTCGCGTTTAAAAACAAACGTTGAATACACCGAAGCAACTTGAGGAGAGGCTTGGGATCGCTAAATGCAACGAATTATTGTTTAGTCCGTGAGACAAAATGTCAAACGATGCGATTCAATACTCGGACAAATACAATGACGATAAATACGAATATAGGTTAGTGTGCGACGCAATTTCTCAACGAAATCTCACTTTTAGAATGTACTTTGATTTTCTCTATTTCCTGCGACGTTGAAACGTTTTTTTTTTCCATTTTTCAATGTCCCAAAACATCGAAACAATCATATTCAGAAAAAATGTCGGAATTTGTGTGTGTGCGTATGTTTTGGCACTGTAAAATTAAAACGTTCATAACTCGAGAACGGTTTGAGCTACAGAGCTCCCGTTTTGCACAGATGTCGATCTGTACAAACTCTTCGTCCTCTGAAAATTTCATTGCAATTGCTAGAAAAATACGAATTCTATGGGATTTTGAAATTTTCGAAAAAATCGTGTCGACGCTCCGACTTCCGCAAATCTCAAGATTCGTTACTAATTTTTTTTTTCATACATAGAGTATCAAAATAGGAAAGTTGTTATTGAATTTGAAAAATATCGTTTGAACGGTTTAAATTTTACGATTTTTCGAAATTTACGAAAATCTGAGTTTTTTGAAAAATCGTCAAATTTCGTAAAATTCTCTTTATTTCATTTTATTCTGTTGAACCAACTGCCAGGAATGAACTCATTGTCGTTTATTAAAATTCAAGGCACGTCATTTTACCTACCGATCTTGCCAAACTGGTGCCAAAATCTCATCTGATGACGGAAACGGAATGGCGTAATCTTGGAGTTCAACAGAGTCCCGGTTGGGTCCATTACATGATGCATGGCCCAGGTATTTCATTATCGAACGATTCTCTTAAAAAGATTTTCCCCCCATTTTCAAAATTAAAGAGAAAAAATTTGTTTTGCCGTGGAAGTTCGATCACAAAACCCAATCCAAACAATCTCTCTCCTAGAATTTCTCTGTCGGGGTCAAAATGACCCAGTGTGTACTCGAAGGGTTAATCGTATGCCGAACGATATTAAAAATCCCTGAAAACTCAATAATTCGTTAAAATCACCAAATTCCTTAGCAAATGAAAATGTTTCCATTAATTTTTAGAACCACACGTCTTATTATTTCGGCGATTGAGAAACAACGTGCCCCAAGTGGCTCGGAACGGTCCAGCGCTCGCCGAGAGCCAGAACGCCTGTGGATGAACGTTCCTCGATAAAACATCGCGGCCCCGAACGAGTGTCGTTCCAACGCTGATAAAAAAAGCCAAACAAACAGATCGAAAGGAAAGCAACGGAAAGAAAAACTGAAACATTGCTCTGTCGATGCGAAAGGGTGTTTTTCGACGATGGATCGGAACGTGGGGCCAGAAACTGCGAGCAACAGTTTCGATCTTCACTGTCGAGAGACAACGAGCCTTTGCCCCAGTATTTTACACAATAACGTTCGCTTTATTGACCACATAATTTTACGGCCTATCGTGCCGATGAATTCTTCATATTAATCACGTATATACGTATCTCTATGTATTTGTACAAAGGTATAGAATAACTCTGTTTCCACTCGGTCCTGCGAAAGACTTTTCCCGCGTCTCCAGAATAAATATAACGAAAAAAATGAATTTAAAGCCCGCACCGTTATTCTAATCGTTCTTATTTATCTACAGAATGAATTCTACGTTATTGATCGTTTGTTGCAACAAAATCTCGACGTATCGTGTTTCTCGGTTTTATCGGGCGAGTTGAGTAATGAGAGCGGCGCACATTTCGAAGAATTCCATGGTGTGGTGTCCGGTCGCTTGGTTGGGTGCGATTGTTGGATCTGGACAAGAAATCTCCAATTATTTTCTCCCCAATTTTCAAGAAATTTGGATTTTTAACTTTTCAACTTTGAGATGCAAGTACCGTAAGTGCTCCTCAATATATCCTCCGTATCGTCGGAAGCCAATGATTTGAAATCCAATAGATAACTCTTATAATCTACTTGATACAGCTGCAGCGACATCTTGCTGTATTTGTTCGTCAATTTATTGTTCTGTCGGACTCTGACGCTGTAAGCGTTGATTATTCGCCATTCCTACAATATTTCATCCAAACGTCAATTACAGAAAACACGAGAAACCAAAAACCAGCAAGAAAAACGAAAAAATACACAAAAATTAATTAATTTAAAAATCAAAGATTAAAATGAAGAGAAAATAGTTATTTGTGCAACGAGTGCGGAAGGCAAAGNTAAAATGAAGAGAAAATAGTTATTTGTGCAACGAGTGCGGAAGGCAAAGCAATTCAGACTCGTACGCCTAAATATTTAATTAATAATTAATAATTAATTAATTAATAATTAAAAATTCATAAATAATTAATAAATAATTAATTAATAATTTAAAATTCATAAATAATTAATAAATAATTAATTTATAAGTAAAAATTAATAAATAAATAATAACCGAAAGCGATGGGTTCGCGGTCGGTGCGTGGCTCCGGCGATCACCCAAGTTAAGCAGCAACGACTGCGGTCAGTACTTGGTTGGGTGACCGCTTAGCCATGTACCGGCTGGCGAATCAATCGCTG
>JBAJMU010000004.1:15128219-15155132 GCA_037952995.1 Hyposoter didymator | reverse complement strand
AAGACGCCAACGCCCCGAACAAGAAAGAAAAAGCCACGGAACAGAAAAAATCCCTGGCGTCCGGTGCTGACGACAGAACGAATCTAATGGCCGCAATCAGAGCCGCCGGTGGCCTCGGAAAAGCCAAATTACGTAATATCGTCAACGATGAAAATCCTCCTTCCTCCGCCTCCGTAGGCGGCGATCTGATGGATGATCTACGCGCCAAACTCGCTCTTAGAAGAAAAGGCATCGCCGGTGGAGGCTCCATGCCTCCTGCTATGGAAAGAATATCGCGCTTAATACCACCGCCGAAAATGAACGAGAACTCTGTTTCCGATCGGAACTCTGCTACCAGCGAGTACGACTCACAACCGGAAGCCGATTGGGAATAATTATATAATTAACAATAAATATTGTATTTATTCGGGATGGAAATATGAGAAAAATTGGAAAAAAGGATCCGGCAATTGTTTGTTGCAAATTTGTATATATTGTGGTACGTGTAAAGTTATAAAAGACTGCATTCCATTTCAGTGACGATTTTTTCCCTCCAACGAAAAATATTCGATTCTGTTGATCATTCGTTCACTTTTCAATGTCGTCCAAATTTTTCGAGCTTTAAATCATTTTTTTCTAAACATAAAAAAGAATTCCATTGCATTCCAACACGATGCACATTTTCAGAGTTACATAGAACGCTAAACTTGTATTTTTTTTTTTTACCGATTCCGGCAATCTGGGGCGATAAATGCTCCAAATTTTGAAAAAATCATATCTCCCTCGAAATTCAACGAAAAGGCTTCAACTTGGGCTCGTTTTTTCGTTTTTTCGTTTAAGAAATAAAATTACAAGTGCTGACGTGACGAAGTTTCATGGCGATGGAGCATTTTTCAAATTGCCCACACTTCCGCGCGGGCTTTTGCTCATGCAATCATGCAGCATCCGGGATCGTGCAGATTTTCGAGGTTATGTTGTTTTCAATGAAGAATAATAAACAACGATAACGACGGACATGCGACCGGGAAAAGAACGTAATCGGTTTCAACGATAAAAGCTGCAGATATTCGTTAAAATAAAAAATCCACAGACCAGTGATCGAAAATTTGAGTGACACTCTTCGCAGCGAGAGTTTCGTCGATTTGAGTTCGAAGCGAGAGGTTATGTTCGCGATATCGACAGTCGTTCGAACGGTTTGAAGCAAAAAAGATAGAAATATAAAAAATACTCGAAAATGATCGCCCTGATGAACACTCGTCGTGGACGAGGCAAATGTTTAATATATTCATTGTCACGCGCGAGTTACGCTAAATTACGCACCGAAATCGAAACCGATAAAAAACAAGCTGTCAAACGAGATTGGTCGGTATTGCTGCCAAAAACCAAATTCCCGACATGGGTGAAGAGCGAAAAGAGAGTCGAGTCGGATCGATACCTGATGAACGTAAGAAAATCTAAATTCGCACGAACTTTTAGAAAAATTTCGAGAGCAAAAAAAATACTAAGCACACAGTATTCGCGAACTTTGAACACGAATAAACTTTGTGGAAAATCTTTTCCAGAAATGCGCGTTCGGAGAATTGTACAATTGGCAGAGAGAGAATTTGCAAGGGCCCGATTTTGTACTGCACGATGGCCCGCCGTACGCCAACGGACGGCTTCACATGGGACACGCCGTCAACAAGGTTTTTCCTGATAAAAATCCCCTTTTCCTATGAACCTGACGTCGTGTCGTTGCAATTTGTCGGCTAAAACTGGACAATTCCTCGTTACAGATTTTGAAAGATATCACGATCCGGAGCAAGGCCATAAGGGGTCAGCGAGTTGAATTTGTACCTGGCTGGGATTGTCACGGTTTGCCGATAGAATTGAAAGCCTTGACTAGCCTGAAGGAGCATAAAACAGAATTGACACCCCTAGAAATTCGAAAACTCGGTAGGACGGCATTTGAAATAAATTATGTACATGAATCGATCCAATTTGTGGATATTCATTGACGCCTCTTGTCAAGTATCAAGTTCATACGATAAAACATTCAATTATTATTATTATTTATTGTTATTAACAAAAGCTGTCATTATCAATTTATTGATTGCTTATGATTAATTATTATTAATAATTTTTTATTTCATTATGATCAATTATTATTAATAATTATTCATTTTTATTAATTTTGCTTCTTCCCGATTTCAATGTCAATGCTTCCGCGAATTTTAAGATTTTTCACTCATTTTTTTATTTATAGAGTATTTATCATAATAGAAAGGATTTTGTGATTTTTCGGATTTTACGGAAATCTGAGTTTTTTGAAAAATCGTCCATCCGCTTCAATTTTTGGAAATTTTCTAAGATATCGTGTACGAGTTCGTACTTCCTCTTAACTTTCTTCAAAATTTCTCGAAACTATATAATTTATATGGAAATACAAAAAACGCTGCAAATTTGCAAATTTCTTCCTCAAGATGCTCAAAAAGCACAATGCTCGAAGCTTCCTCTATGAGGAAACCAAAATTTAAAACATTTTGGAAGATTTGTGCATCTCGATGAAGCAAATTGCAAATTTCGATCTGCAGCGTTTTTATTATCGTTTTTTATCAATTATTATTATTATTATTGGTCGATGAGGAAATTAATGGGATTTTGCAATGATTGGAATAATGCAGCGAGGAAATATGCGGCAAAAACGGTGAAGGAGCAGCGCAGGGTGTTCGAGTCCTGGGGGATAATGGCAGACTGGAAAGATGCTGGTTGTTACACGACAGACCGTGTTCCATACGTGAAAAACCAGCTGCGACGATTTTACGAGTTGTACGAGAAGAAGCTCGTATTTCGGGACTTTAAGCCGGTTTATTGGTCGCCCTCGTCCAGGTATTTTCTGCAGCATCGTGCAAAATACTATCCAAGAATATTGCAACAAAAAATAATGTCACTATGATTTTTCGTTGTTATTCGATGCTCGAAAACGCTCGTTTCCAATATTTTTTACAATTTCATCAAAATTTGACAAAGCTCAGTCTCAAAGAAAATCATTCAGGACAGCTCTGGCAGAATCGGAATTGGAGTACAATCATCAACACAAAAGCAAGTGTGTCATCGTCCGTTTGCCGTTGACGCGGTTGCCGGAGGTGCTCGAAGAATTTAAGGCAAAGAGAGTCGATGCTCTCGCTTGGACGACCACACCATGGACTTTACTCGCGAATCAAGCTCTCGCCTATTCTGAGAACGATACTTACTGCGTCGTTCGTCATCGGAGTGAAAATCTCTACATTGTTGCTGAAGATTCGATCGCCTCGATCCAAGAGAAAATCGGCCCTCTCGAGCCGCTGTGTCATTTCGAAGGTAAACTTTTATTTCGTTATTTCGATTTTCCGCCGTCTCCAAAAACTGTCTCGCTCATTTTAATTGATTATTTATTTTCCACTCGCTCCCACAGGCAGTCGACTCGAAGGAGCGCGATATTCGCAGCCGATAACCGGCGAGAGTTTACCATTTTTACGAGGAAATCACGTCAAAACGAATGTCGGGACGGGATTAGTTCACACGGCGCCGGCTCACGGCTCCGAAGACTTTGTCCTCGCCCTCGAAAACGATTTGTCTGTGGTAAGAAAAAAAAGCGTGTCGTTTGGGTTCGATTCTCGATGGTGGCGTGCAAACGTTTCGAAGGAGCTGACGACGATTGTAATTTCCAGGTGTCATTGGTGAACAAAGAAGGTCGCTACACATCCGATGCGGGTGAGAATTTCGCCGGTCTCGAAGTGATGACGGAAGGAAACGAGGCTGTTGTCAAATGCATGGGCGACAATATTCTACACGAAGAATATATCGTACACAGTTATCCATACGATTGGAGAACGAAGAAACCAGTTCTTACGATCGCGAGTCGTCAATGGTTCATCGATACGAACGCGTTGAAGGAAAAAGCCATAGTAAGCAAACAAAAACTTATTCATGACCGTTCGAGTGCGCGCCTGGGTCAAAATGACCCAGTGTGTACTCGAAGGGTTATAAAAAAAAAAATCGTTGCCATTAAATGCAAAACAATCGGTGACAGAAAATTGTTGGGGTCAATATGACCCAGTGTGTACTCGGAGGGTTATAAAAAAAATCGTTGCTATTAAATGCCAAATGATCGGTGACAGAAAATTGTTGGGGTCAAAATGACCCAGTGTGTACTCGAAGGGTTAAAAAATAAAAAATCGTTGCCATTAAATGCCAAACGATCGGGGACAGAAAGTTGTTGGGGTCAAAATGACCCAGTGTGTACTCGAAGGGTTATAAAAATAAAAATCGTTGCCATTAAATGCCAAACGATCGGTAATAGAAAATTGTTGGGGTCAAAATGACCCAGTGTGTACTCGAAGGGTTAAAAAAATAAAAATCGTTGCCATTAAATGCCAAACGATCGGTGACAGAAAATTTTCGGGGTCAAAATGACCCAGTGTGTACTCGAAGGGTTAAAAACGGAAAAATGTGGATTCATGTAATTGATATATTATTTTTATTAATTGCAGGAAAGCTTGAACGAGGTTGACATTTATCCTGCTGATCAAAAAAATTCCTCGGCTAATGGTCTGTACAAACAAGTTGAACATCGACCCTTTTGGTGCATTTCGCGACAACGAGCCTGGGGGACACCGATCCCAGCGCTTTACAATAAACAAACTGGCGAAATGATACTAAACAAGTAAGAAAAGAAATTTATCGATATGGAGAAGAAAAATGATGAAATTAAATTCGCACGAATTTAATTTTTTTTGTCACGAAATTGAAACTCAATTGACGAACAAAATTTAGGGCGTTCGTGGAAAGACTGTGCGGGTTGATTGAAAAAAACGGATGCGACTGCTGGTGGACGATGTCGGTCGACGAACTTGTGGGAACGGAGATTCTGCGAGAACTGAACGTCGATTTGACAGACTTGGAAAAAGGGCAAGTACGTAATTGTCGAACGTGCGGAAAAGTGAAAATATTTTTGCAAATATTGGAAAAATTTGGGCGTTTGGGAAGAAAAAACGAAACGAAAACTCAATGAACATGAAAATTCGACAGGACATTATGGACATTTGGTTGGACAGTGGCTTGTCGTGGTCGGCTGTTCTTCCCGAAGGTCAAGCCGATCTGTACATCGAGGGGATGGACCAATTCACCGGATGGTTCCAAGCTTCGTTGCTCACGTCCGTAGCTCTCCAAGGAAAATCGCCTTACAAGTATGAAAAACTGAAATTCCAATTTATCGAGATACGGAGAGAAAAAAAAGTAAATGAGTGAATGAACGAAGCAGCTGAAAATGTGAAAAAGTTCGGTGATTGGTCGAATCGAGCGATCGAAGCATTTGGTAGAATTTTTCTTTAAACTCGTCGCGGCCAGTTGTTGAATATTTCATTTCTCTGAACTTTACAGAAACCTTTTCGTGCATGGATTCACGGTTGACGAGAATAGCAAGAAAATGTCGAAATCATTGGGAAACGTTGTGCATCCGGAGGACATTACGGAAGGTGGACAAGATCGAAAAAAGAATCCGGCGTACGGAGTTGATACACTGAGGTAAAAAACACGTTTCCTCTAAAATATTAATCCTTGATAGTCACACCTCCAGATTGGGACGTAANAAAAAAAAAAAAAAAAATACTGCAATGTATTTTCGACCCCTGAGTAACGACCATGACGATTTTATTTAATTCGTGCCATTTTTAATATAAAAAAATGTCGAAAAAAAAAAATTCTGCAAAAATGACGTTTTTTTACAAAAAATTATGCAGAAATTGTAATTTTCAATTAAAACAAAAGAAAAATCGTTTCTGGAGTCTGGGATAGCGTGCTCTCAGGTGGGACTGATTAAATTAGCGACCGTTCCAAAAAATATACTTTGCAAGGCGACGAATAGTTGAAAAATCGTTAAAAAAAATAAAACAAAAATACTACAATGTATTTCCAACTCTCGAGTAACGACCATGACGATTCTATTTAATTCGTGCAATTTTTAATGTAAAAAAAATGTCGAAAAAAAAAATTCTGCAAAAATGACGTTTTTTTTATAAAAAATGATGCAGAAATTGTAATTTTCGATTAAAAAAAGAGAAAAATCGTTTCAAAAGTCTGAAATAGCATGCTCTCAGGTGGAACTGATTAAATTAGCGACCGTTCCAAAAAATATACTTTGGAAGGCGACGAGTAGTTGAAAAATCGTAAAAAACAAAATAAAAAATGTTTGTCTCTCGTTTCTCTTGGGCGACTAAGGTGGTGGGTCGCCAGTCATGGTTGTCAGCACTCTCAAATCCCCCTGAGCGATAATCTTTTGCGAGCGAGTGCCGAATCCGTTCAACAAATCCGATCTCTCTTACGATTTCTTCTCGGGGCTCTTCATCCTCATGATTCCTGCTGCGATGCCGTAGAAGGACGATATTTATTTCTCGACAGGTTCATGCTCCATCAACTCTATCATTACAACAACGAGGTACTTTCGCAATTATATTTTCCGTTAAAATTTTTTTTTTTTCGCCTAAAATTTCGTCGGTGTCGTTTGTTCACTTTTACGAAAATGGATGCAATTTTTTTTTGCACGTTTTGCTTCAATCACGTCACTACTGAACATATTCCGTCGAGGAAGTTTGCCATTTTGTTTTTTTTTCACTTTTTATCGACAAAATACCAATTCGATGAAATTTTCCATCGTTTTTCGTAAAATTAATGAATAATAATGAAATCTGGAGTGAAAAACGATCCCAGGCGAATGTCCCGTGCCCCTTCGCCCCTCGTTTTCCCGATTTTCATCCTTTTACCGCATTTTCGAGTGATTTTTCAACTCCAAACTAAATTTCCCCAGGCTCGCGTGATTCTGCATTAAAAAACGAAAAGAATGAGCCCAAGTTGAACTCTTTTCGTTAAATTTTAGCGAAGATATGAATTTTTAAAGTTTATCGATAAAAGTAACGAAAAGAAAGGTTAATGGATTGTTAAAAAAAAAAATGGTTTCAGATTCAAGGATTTTACGACAGCTACCAATATCATCGCGTATGCCAGACGATATTAAACTTCATTGCGAAGGACGTATCCAGCGTTTATTGTCATCTCGTGAAAGATCGATTATATTGTGAGGAGGCAACGTCGCCCTACAGGGTCGGGGCGGTCGATGTAATCGGTGAAATTTTGGTCGTTATCGTCAGAACTCTGGCGCCAATTGTGCCGATTTTGGCGGAGGAAGCGTGGCTTTATCATCCGGACAATTTGGGTGAGTCGATGGGATTCTCGTGTCGTGCTCGACGTCGGGCGGAGCGAGAGGAAACGGAAAAGCACACAGTGCTCCGTTGAGTTTCTCGCTCTCGTTCCTCGTCGCGACTGATTATTTCGATCACTCGCGAAAAATGCAATTTTCTCCATTGAATCGTTGACTTTTCAGCGTCCGTGTCACTGCATCGCTCTCCTCGCGTGATTCCCGATACCAAATGGAACGATCCGCATGCGAAATCTGTCATCGAAACCGCATTGACGATGAGGAACCATTTGAACAAACTGACGAAAACCAACACGTGGGAACTGAAGGCAACGATCAGGGCGAATGCCGAACAACATGCCGCTCTCTCGGTAAGTTTTTGTTTTTTTTTATCCTTCGAGTACACACTCGGGTCATTTTGACCCGGAGGAAAAAAAAAACTAGAAAAATGCATGTTTACGGGAATACGACGATTTGAAAAACGTTTCGGGTCAAATTGACCCAATATACACTCATAGGACGCGTGCACTCGAAGAGATACATCCACGTTTCCTTTTCATACAAAAAAATTGCCAAAAAATCGGAAACTTTATATTTTTTGCTTGAAAATCCGACAGCTGCTGCAACCGGAACAAGTGGCAACGAGTTCCGAGCTCTGCGAGATCCTCCAAGTTTCCACGGCGACTTTGATCGAGGACGCTGCTAGTACGACCGCGAACATTCATTTCGAGCCAATCGGAAGCAAATTGTGTCAACGTTGTCGGAGATTTCCGGAGCGGGCGCCTGGACTAATTTGCGAACGTTGTTCACGAATTTCCGACTCGTCGGCGACCTAATTCCCAAGTAATTTTTCGTGTTTTCTTTTCTTTTCATTCCCATTCGTTGAAAAAGTGTGTAGAGTTTTTGGAAATTAAAAAATGATGGAAATTCGTCGGAGAAATATTCTTATTTCTTGCCCACATTTCATCGTCGGCCGAAGAAACGGTCGCCGAGACGAGAAGCTTCGTCTCTTAGACCTCAAAACTACAAAACGGGGTAAAAATTATCCTCATGGGTTTCTTGTCCGTGAAATCGTTCCGAAAGCATTACTCTGACTTATAAGTACATGAATCTTTTCGTTTTTTCATGACGAGGAAAATGGCGAAGAGAAAATTGAATTTCATCAAAATTTAGTCGGTGAAAAATCGATTTTAATCGCCAAAGTGCTGAAAATATTTCTTAGCAACGTAATAAATTGAACAATTTTTTGACTTCAAGCAAAATTGCTCCAGGCCCACGTGATTCTGTATCAAAAATCGAAAATTTCATCAGAAATATGAATTTTTCAAAATTCGCCTCATTTATGACCGCACGTTAGCAGAATAGATAAAAAAAAAAAATAAGATTACCGTTCCAGGAGTTAATCATACTGTTAGAATATTAACCAAAGCTCAATTTATGGAAAAATTAAGATTTTGGTCGGTTCGTTTAACCAGGACGAGGTTTTGTGGTTCCACGTCGGAGGATGCAGGGACAAAAAGAAAGTGCATGACATCGATGATCATTAAATTCTCTTATTTTTAAAATATCTCAGAATATTAACCAAAGCTCAATTTATGGAAAAATTAAAATTTGGTCGGTTCGTTTAACCAGGACGAGGTTTAGTGGTTCCATGTCGGAGAATGCAGGGACAAAAAGAAAGTGCATATCGTCGATGATCATTCAATTCTCTTATTTTTAAAATACGTCAGAATAATAACCAAAGCTCGATTTATGAAAAAATTAAAATTGATCGGTTCGTTTAACCAGGACAAGGTTTTTTGGTTCCACGTCGGAGGATGCAGGGACAAAAAGAAAGTGCATGACGTCAATGATCATTAAATTCTTTTAATTTCAATATCTCAGAATATTAACCAAAGCTCAATTTATGGAAAAATTAAAATTGATCGGTTCGTTTAACGAGGACGAGGTTTAGTGGTTCCACGTCGGAGAATGCAGGGACAATGATGTCAGAATAATAACCAAAGCTCGATTTATGAAAAAATTAAAATTGATCGGTTCGTTTAACGAGGACGAGGTTTTTTGGTTCCATGTCGGAGGATGCAGGGACAAAAAGAAAGTGCATGAGGTCGATGATCATTCGATCCTCTTATTTTTTAAATATGTCAGAATAATAACCAAAGCTCGATTTATGAAAAAATTAAAATTGATCGGTTCCTTTAACGAGGACGAGGTTTTGTGGTTCCATGTCGGAGAATGCAGCGACAAAAATGTCAGAATAATAACCAAAGCTCGATTTATGGAAAAATTAAAATTGATCGGTTCGTTTAACCAGGACGAGGTTTTGTGGTTCCACGTCGGAGAATGCAGGGACAAAAAGAAAGTGCATGAGGTCGATGATCATTAAATTCTTTTATTTTGTAATATATATATATATATATATTTAATACATAGTCTACATTACGTACAATAGATATTTGTTTATAAGTACGTATGTATAATTAATAAATATTGTAATGCAATATATAAGTTATACAACTTCAGTCAGGCTTAGAGTGACCGTGAGTGACATTAAGCCGTATTATTGTCTGACACATCTTATACATTAAGTTCAGCCGCGAGTGGCATTTATTTATTGTTCAGCCTGCACATCAGAAGAATGCGTCATTCGATCGAGCCTTCGTTGGCTCGTCTTTCATAAATCTGTACAACTAAATCGGATTTTCTATTGTCGACTAAACGGTTGGAAACTTTGGATTCGATCTCGAAAGATTTTTCCATACTGATATATTTGTTTTTAGCATTTTCATGACTTTAGAGACGGAAGATAATTCAGCGAGTAGCTAGAAATTAAGGACGCGGAAGCTTTTTGCAGGTAGACACGATTCTCGATTTATTTTCGTTTCTCCATCTTCTGGATTTCTTCGTTTTCTCTCATATTTCTCACGAAACGACTTTATTTAGAGTTTTTCCATAATTCTGTGTTCTTGGCACGAAAACTAAAAATTTTCTTCCATGAAAAAAAAATTTCTGACGTTTAGAATTTGGGATTTTCAATTTCAAATTTTTTTCTCATCTAAACGCGTGGAAATTGGAGTCACGTTTCGTCGAAAAGGTTGCAAGAAACAAACAAGAGAAACGCGACGCGAATTTCGACGCGGTTACTAAAAGTAAAACTAAAATTAAAAATTTTCTTCCATGAAAAAAAAATTTCTGACGTTTTGAGTTCGAGATTTTCAATTTCTCATTTTTTCCCATCGAAACGCGTGTAAATTGGAGTCACGTTTCGTTAAGAACGTTGCAAGAAACAAACAAAAGAAACGCGATGAAAATTTCCACGCTGTTACTAAAACTAAAACTAAAATTAAAAATTTTCTTCCATGAAAAAAAAATTTCTGACGTTTAGAATTTGAGATTTTCAATTTCTAATTTTTTCCCATCTAAATAATCTATTGGAGTCACGTTTCGTTAAGAACGTTGCAAGAAAAAAACAAAAGAAACGCGACGAAAATTTCCACGCTGTTACTAAAACAAAAACTAAAACTAACAATTTTCTTCCATGAAAAAAAAATTTCTGACGTTTAGAATTTGAGATTTTCAATTTCTAATTTTTTCCCATCTAAATAATCTATTGGAGTCACGTTTCGTTAAGAACGTTGCAAGAAACAAACAAAAGAAACGCGACTTAAATTTCCACGCTGTTACTAAAAGTAAAACTAAAATTAAAAATTTTCTTCCATGAAAAAAAAATGTCTGACGTTTAGAATTTGAGATTTTCAATTTCTAATTTTTTCCCATCTAAATAATCTATTGGAGTCACGTTTCGTTAAGAACGTTGCAAGAAAGAAACAAAAGAAACGCGACGAAAATTTCCACGCTGTTACTAAAACTAAAACTAAAATTAAAAATTTTCTCCCAAGAAAAAAAATTTCTGACGTTTACAATTTGAGTTTTTCAATTTCAAATTTTTTCCCATTTAAACGCGTCTAAATTGGAGTCACGTTTCGTTAAGAACGTTGCCAGAAAAAAACAAAAGAAACGCGACGAAAATGTTTTGTTTCATAGAAGAAAACTGTGAGTTTTCGTGCCAAGAACGTTTGTACAAAATTTTGAAAGAATTCTGAATAAAGTCTCGTTTCGTGATGACTTAATATTTCTTTGGTAACTTCCGAATGAAATGCTCACGTAGTAGTGGGAATACGTATGAAAATAACTAGAGCACATTTTCCAAGAGCTATATAGAGCCTACTATGTTTGTCCTCGACGTTTAAACAATTTGTCGATGAACTTGATATTTTTGTTATTCGAGGAAATTGTTTTGAGGAAGCGACTATTGGGGGTGAATAAAAATGAGGTAAACGTTGAGACACTATCGTGCATAAAATCCGATTGTCAGTCTATCCGGAGATGAGAATCTCGTGTATTCCTGTGTATCGACGAAGGATCATAATTCTTCGGGGAACGAGGCCGGCGATGGCAAAAGACGGTTATTCCCTTTAATTACATTGCTAGTAAATTGTTGCTCGTAGGTTACCCGTGCAATATTTGGAGCAAGCTTAGTTTTTTTGTGTTTTTTCATTTTTTTTCGTGTACAAGAGTGTGGAGTCAAAATTGAGAATCCCCATAAACGTAACATTGTAGTTTGTTCGTCATAATTGTATCTCGATCGATGTTGTTTTGGTAGATTCTCAAAATTGGGCTCGAGGTGAGACGCAAAAGCAATTTGTTTTTAGAAAAATATTGGCTCAGTCGCCTCGGTCGCGCTTATTCGTACATTTTGTTAAATATTCTTCCTATTTGCTCAACGAAAAAAGGCGCAGGTTCTGGCCAAATCGGATTTAATTATTATAATCGAACTTGTTGGGTTTTTTTTTTTGTATTTTCTTTGTTTTTTTTTTGGTATTTTTTTTTTCATGCCTTCCCGCGATAGAGTTAATAATTTTTAATAGTCTCCAAGAACAATAATCTATCTATTAAACGTGCGCCATATTGTCGTTTCGTACATTTTTCATTATTATTATTATTATTATCATTTTTTTAAATCTATTCATTCTTCTCTTTTGAATAAATAATTTATTGTCTCACGCACAGTTAAAGATATGATATTATTCGACGAGGGATTTTGTTTGATATCCCGCCGCCCGAATTACTAGCTTGACGGGGGACCCACATCATATTGACATTTGTAATATTTATATTTTTTCTTATTTTTATTATTTGTTTTGTTTTTTTTTTTCTTTTTTTTTTATCGTTATTGTTATCGTCACCCGGATGGCTGTATCTTTAGTTATTGTCGGAAATTTCATATTGATATGACACGTAATTAAGCCTTATACTCCAAAACATTATATTTATGCCGTTTTCTTCAATCTTCCAATTATTTTCCTCACAATTATTGTCATTGGTATTGTTTGCGTCGCACCATTCGGATCGAGAGATTCGTGTCGTGAGCGAGCTAACGTTTTGTCGCTTTTCCTCCTCCAAAAGATTCCTCAACGTTTTTTTGTTCGTTATTTATTAACCCTTGATAGTCATGACTCCGGGTTGTGACTCGATAGTCGTTGGGGACGTTATCAACCCCCTGTCACTTTGCAAGGCGATAAATAGTTGAAAAATCGTTAAGAAAAATTGAATAAAAATACTACGATGCATTTTGAACCCTTGAGTAACGACCATGACGATTCTATTCAATTCGTGCAATTTTTAATATAAAAACGAGTCAAAAGAAAAAATTCTGCAAAAATGACGTTTTTTTACAGAAAATTATGCAGAAATTGTAATTTTCAATTAAAATAGAATAAAAATCGTTTCATGAGTCTGAAATAGTATACTCTCAGATGGAACTGATTAAATTAGCGACCGTTCCAAAAAGTATACTTTGGAAGGCGACGAGTAGTTGAAAAATCGTTAAAAAAAATAAAATAAAAATACTACGATGTATTTTCAAGCCTCGAGTAACGACCATGACGATTCTATTCAATTCGTGCAATTTTTAATATAAAAAAACGTCGAAAATAAAAAAATTCTGCAATGATGACGTTTTTTTACAAAAAATTATGCAGAAATTTCCATTTTCAATTAAAACAAAGAAAAATCGTTTCATAACGAGCCCTTTCAAATAATAACGACGAGGCTCCCTACTAAAAGGTTCAAACTTCCAATAGAGCGTGTCACAATTGCCATTTTTTCAAAATTTCTATTAATAATTAAATGATCGTCGGAAAAATCATAAAATTTAAATTTGTAATTATCACGAGAAATCGAGATTTTCTTTTGTATCGAAACGACGGGAGAATCAATTGAGAGGAGCGTTCGAAACGATAGAAAACGTTGGCTCGCTCGCAGAAATGTCGAGAAGCTCGTACACTCACGAAATCTCCATTCGTCTTCATTTATTCCGACGTTATTCCGAAATACTCTCTCACCCAACATTCAAAACACGGCAAACATTAATGAAGATATGCATTCGAAAAAGATATATATATATATATTTTCCCTCGCTAACTGCGATCTCGTGCGTTGCCCTTGGGATATTCCCGTCGAGACCTAAACAAACCGCATAAACTTTTTTCCTTCTCTCCCTCTCGCTCGCTCTCTTTCTTACGTTCGATCTCGAAATTTTCTCGCGTGCTAATTAGTTGCATATCGATTGATGCTTTATTGTCGATGCTCTTGTAAAATCATTCCCTCGATTTTCTTTTTTTTTTTCCCCCGATTATTTTTTTTCCTCAATATTTCAATAAAAATTACTAAATAACGAATGATTGTTGTTAATTGCGAATAATGCACGCTGATTAAGGGCGAGAGCGCTAATGCCCTCCGCCCAGCTATAGATATGCCCGTTTCGATATTTTATTTCTCCTTTTTTTAGCCTTTTTATTTTTTTCATTTTTTCCCTCTTTTTCGGACGTGCATGCCCAACGCTTTTCGATCCTTCGTGTCAGTGTTTTTCCTAAAATGATATTATTTTCGATCGTTACTTATTATTTCGCCCCTTCCAGCTTTCCCGCGATAATTCTCCGATTTGAAAAGGCGGGGTTTTCGTCGAGTGGCTCAGTATTGACCAAGTTAATCCTTCGAGAATGCGAGCCAGTCCCTTTTTCATAAACATTTTTCTTCGCGCTTCGATTTAANAAAAAAAAAAAAAAAAAAAAAAAATGGAAAATATTGGACGAAGGGACGCGTTTGAATATTATTCGGTACGTGCCTTTTCAAAGTTTTCGAGTCGTTAAAATTTCAGTTCCCATTAATGCAGCTTCGAATTTTTTTTTTTTTAATTTTTTTTGTAAAAATCGCGGATTTTTTCGCTTCGAGGAATTTTTAACGTTTTGTGGCATTGCGATTTGTGGTCGCGCTCGTTTATTTTGTCAGCGATAAATTGTGATTTTTTTTTGCGTAGGAATATTCGCGCCACGTCCGATTAATAAAAAGTTTCGATCGAAACTTGCGATTATTCCGTGGGCTGTAAAAAAATTTACTCCCTTTTAATTTTCTCCTCGTTTGGCGGTTTTTTGTGTTTGCAAAAAATTCGAGATTCACTTTTATTGTTCGTGTCGCTGTGAATATCGCGAGGGACGTTATTGGAAAACTTTGGAACGTTGAATAATCCAAAGTTTCATAAGTTAATGATAAATTGATCCATGTTCGTGTTGGATATTAAAATTTCCTTGAGAACTGTCAAGAATAGCGAGTCTTGGTAAATATCTCGGAAAATCCGGAAATTGTGGGAAAGCGACGAGCGCGTTGTTTCGAGTTATCGGAGCAAACGCGTCGTCGTTCGGGACACGGCGATTGCGGTATTTTCTCTTTCGAGGAAACTCGCGCGACGGCTCAACAATACGAAGGAGCTGAGAATTCGCGTCTCGAGGTTCTGACGACAGTAAATATTGCAAATTGTCAGAACAAAAAAAAAAGAGAAAAAAAAAAATTAAAAAAATGGAACGTAGAAACGTTGAGACTTTAGTTTGCTGTAAATTCTGCTTTTCCTCATTCGGTTTTTTTCTTGATTATTAAAATTTCGGTTTCGCGAAGCCTCGAGATAAAAATGATGAATTTTGTAAAGTGACGTCACGTTGGAGGGTAGAGCGTAGATAATCCGAATAATCTTGGCCAACGATTAATCACCCTCAACCTTTTTCTCTCTCTCTCGCGTTTTTCCTTTGATCGAAAACCTTTAAATATTATTTTAATAATAATGATAATAATGTTATTAATAGAATAAGAGATTCTACGGATAAAGTGCGGGTTCGAGAGCAGGACTATTGAGATATGGTAACGATATATAATAATATAAACGAGATTTCTCGTTTTTTTTGTTTTTTTTTCTTTTTTTTTTTCCACGTCATTGTTCCCCCTCGACTCGAACCCGCTTTTTCATAAATCTCCTTCATGCTCGACGCAAGTTTATCATTTTTTGCTCTGCCATTCCGCCAACGAGCGGATCCCAATATTTTGAATCTTTTCGTTTTTTCTTCATTTTTTTTGTTTTTTTTTTTTTTTTGGCTTTCGTGCGAGTGCCCTTAATCGGTTTGTAGTTTAAAAATGTTTTTCTTGAGTGCTCGACGCGACGGAGATTGTAGAATATTCACATGTTCGGCAGTTCATCAGTGACAACGTTTCCTTGCAAATTCTTCGTTAGTGATCGGTCACGAGGCTTGGTTCATTTGTGTAACATCGTGTCACGATCGTATTTGTCGGCTGTCCGCTGCGAGAAAAAAAACGATGCAATTTTTACCGTTTTTTTTCAATTTTTTTTTTTCTTCCATTTTTCGCAATTTTTTTTATTCGTGATCGATGATCAGCCCGAGGGGAAAAAAATCGTGAGAGAATCGCTACGAGCGATTGAATGATTTTCTATTTTTTTTTTGGTTTGAATTTTTTTTTAGTTGCGATTTTTTGATTTTTTGATTTTTTTTTTAATTTTTTTTTCGACTCGATTCGATTCCATCGACGTGGCTTTTTTTTAAATTTATTGGACAATGGGCGGAAGCGGTTGGGGTTAAATTAATCCCGTGCGACAATTAAGCGGCTCGTTGAGTGTGAAAAATGGAAAGATCGAAGTTGCATGGATAAAAATTTGGGGATTCGGAGTTTGTGGATCGAAGTTTGTGGAAGTGGCTTTGGCATGGAAATTCGAATTGAGCTTCCGGGGACGGTCGAAACTGCGATGCCACGGGAAAATAAATGAAGGACGACTTACCAAGGATCCTCCATCGAAATTGGCCAGGACGGGCACGTACCGTGACTCTCCGTAACCGTAATTCAGACTTTTTCGTTCGGGATATGGTTGCACGGAGTTTAAAAATTGTCTTCGTGATTCTTGGGAGACGCGTCTCTCGCCGTTTGCAATTTCCTTCAAAACGGCAGCTCGCGCTGCCATTTCTTCCGCGTCTCTCTGTTCCTGTTGCCAGTTTATTTGCATAAATACCAATGATTTTTATCGTCGATTAAAAAAATTCGAAGGAATCCACGAAAAACGTGAAAATCGAACGAATTTTCATTTTTTCCATTTCGTTCTTTTTGCTCGTCGCCGAAAATGTTGAAATTTCCCGAAAGTCTCGAGAGCGATATAAAGAAATATGAAAATCATGCAAACCTGAAGTTCACGAGCCCGTTCGCTGCGTATGAGCTCCTTGAGATGCTGGAAGCTTCCGGCCTGAGGAACTTCCGATATGGGGGCTCCTCCACCGCCGCTGACACGGAAGTTGGTCTGTCGACGTCGCGGATCCGGCATTTGGCGATTAATCGTTCCATAAAGACGAGAAACTTCCTCGAACGATTTCATCCGATTAGGCATGCCGTTTCTCAGTCTGCTACCAGCCGGAGCTTTGTGAACGAGTTTTCCGTAAACAACGGAGGACCCGGCGCCGGCACCCCGACCACGCGATTGCCCAGCACCGCTGTTGTCTGTCGGTTCGTCCAACAAAAAAAACAAAAAATAATAATCAACTACGTTTTTTGTAGTAAATTATTCATATTTTACACAGAAACATGGTTCGGGTCATTTTGACCCAGTGTGTACTCGAAGGGTTATAAAAAAAAAAAATCGTTGCCATTAAATGCCAAGCGATCGGGGACAGAAAGTTGTTGGGGTCAAAATGACCCAGTGTGTACTCGAAGGGTTAAAAAATAAAAAATCGTTGCCATTGAATGCCAGACGATCGGTGACAAAAAAATTGTTCGGGTCATTTTGACCCAGTGTGTACTCGAAGGGTTAAAAAATAAAAAATCGTTGCCATTAAATGCCAAACGATCGGTGACGGAAAAATTGTTCGGGTCATTTTGACCCAGTGTGTACTCGAGGGGTTAAAAAATAAAAAATCGTTGCCATTAAATGCCAAACGATCGGTGACAGGAAATTGTCGGGGTCAAAATGACCCAGTGTGTACTCGACGGGTTATAAAACAAAAATGGTTGCCGTTGAAGCGTCTCTCGTACCTCGATAACCGAGCGGATTGGAGGATCTTACGGGATAAGTGTCCCATATATTGTGAGCGAAGGGATCGCGATACATGGGCAAATCGTTGGTCGTCTCGGCGGCCCGACTCTGTCGTTTGCTGTATATCCACATGGCTCGCAATTCGTCGCAGCTCGGCTCAGCCTTGTTGGCCCTTTTGTCACGAGACGCGATCTCGCTGAATATCGCAGCTTCCGAAGACGTCATCGAGTCTCCGCCAGGACTATGGCGTTGCGCCTCCGTCGCGAAGCTCACACACGTTTGTGCCAAAAAAATACATCCCAGTATACCGATTCTTTGCATCTTGCCTATTCTCCCTCGTCACTCTCCCTCGCACCCTCACTTTTTGAAAATCTCTATTTTTATTTTCTGAAAAAATCTGAAAATTGGAAATAACGTGAAAATCAGACAAACGCTGAGAATTCTTGCGACATTTACATTCCGGGAGACGAAATTTAAATAAATCGAAAATTCGAGCAAATAAAAATTTTTCCTGGACCGTTTTTTTTTATTATTTTTTTTTAACTTTTATTTTTAACCCTCGAGTGCATCTCGGGTCAATTTGACCCGCAGCATTTAGCGCTGAATTGATTTTTTGACGACAATTGGGGACTGAATTTTATTGTTGGGGTCAAAATGACCCAGTGTGTACTCGAGGGGTTAATTCTCGTTCATGCAAGTAATTTTCATTTATTTTGGCAAAGAGACTGAACAAGCTGCAGAAAACTACACACACATGTGCGACGTTGATTCTCACCTTTGAAAGAGACGGTCAAATTTTCTTTCTATCCCAAGCCCGTTGCCTATGTACACGATTGATATGTCTCGAAAAAAAAGTCAAGGCTCCAAATATTTCTGGAAAAAGGAATGAATATATGGTCGCGGTGTTTGAATTTAAGGGACTCGTTGGAATAAAATTTGTCAAAAGTTGGGCTCGTCAGCGAAACGACGACGAGTAAATAAAAAATCAAATTTTTTCAAGTTTCCTGTCAAAGCTCCTCGCGCCGACGTCAAGGAATAATTATAATCGAGTAAATAATAACAAAGGGAAATATTAATCGCGCGAGAAGAAAGTGATAGGCCGGGTGTGTTTCATTTGAATCGCAGGCCAATATCGAACAAAGGTACAGAACGGAATTGAATTTCGACGCGTCGTCGTACGCCGCGCATTGAAAGAGAATATAATGCCATTGTAAAAAGCCAAGTGATTATTGTGCGAGTGTGTGTGTGTGTGATGCACGGACGTGGGAGAAATTAAATGAGAGACGAAGAGAAAGGAGCGTGGAGCAGCGAGGGCGCAGGAAAGAGAAAAAAGCAGCCGAGGGGAGAAAAGAAAAGAAAGGAAATAAAAAGGGCTGCGGGGGTGGGCGACGAAAGAAAGAAAGAACGAAAGAAAAAGCGTCGAGTGTTGACGTTGGCCGGGGAGGCGGCTAGGGCGACGGAATCATTCGCCTGCTCTCCGCAGCCTCCGCGATATCAAAGAATATCCAAGAAAGCTTTCTTCGTATATGCCCCACGGGAACGCGACAGGATATTTCCTGGCCTTGCGGGCACTTTGCACGTCCGGACGACCAGAAAATTGAATTTTTTCTTTTTTTTTTTAATTTTTCTCGAATTTTTGCGGCTCCGTGGACCAAGAAGCGACAAAATTCGCTTTCGATTTTTTTTTAATTTGATTTTCCTTAATTTTCCTCTGGGAGAGAGAAGAGAAACGACTTAACGAGCCGGTGGAGAATTATTAGCATCGCACAGACTCGCAACAAGTGTGTGCTCGCCTGGCAGTGGCGTTTCTCGTCTCCCTGACTCATTTCTTTCCACTATTCGGTACGAGCTGAAGGATTATTCAGCAGGGGATGACGACAATGCACACTGGGTCATTTTGACCCAGTGTGTACTCGAAAATATAAAAAAATATTTATTTCGACGATTTTTAAGAAAATTTCATTTCCAATGGGGCGATCGATCGATTTTTGACGAAACTATGTTTCCAAGCGATTGAACGCTGCGTGGACTCTGCCATGAGGCTGCAGGATGTCTCTATCGAATTATTGCTGTCCTCGATCACAGGACAAGAGGCTGGCATATCAAATTCGCCGATAATTTGATTCGACGCGCCAAAGAGACTCCCCGGATCGCATACACCCTCGTATCGATATCCCTCGAGCATTGTTAATGAGATTCCCAAAGGCTAATTCCATTGATTTTCATTTGATATAGAAAACAAACAAACTGGAAATGATTTTTTTTTCAAATTTGTCGATATTTTGTTGAACACGGTCGAACTAAATATTTTTTGATTATTTCAAAATTTTCTTTGGCAGTATTTTTCGTTTCTAATGGAATCCTCAGCAAAATTTACGATTGGAACGATAAAAATTTGCTCCCGAACAGACTTTCTAAAATATTTCTTGCCCCAATGACCGAATTTTTGGGATTATTAAAAAAAAAAAACGTTTAGTCGAACGTTTCGAACAAAATTTCGATCTTTTTCAACAAAATCTCGTTTTTCCTTTTAACGTTTCGAACAAAATTTCGATCTTTTTCAACAAAATCTCGTTTTTCCTTTTTTCTCCAACTCGTGATCGACCAAATAATTTGGCATCGCGATCAAGCGTATAATTTCTTCACACTGGAAATGAAATTTTGTCAAAAATCGTCGATATTTTGTTGAATTTTTTGATAATTCCAAAAATTTCGTTATATTTGCAGAATTTTTCGTTTCTAATGGAATCCTCAGCAAAATTTACGATTGGAACGACAAAAATTTGCTTACGAACAGACTTTCTAAAATATTTCTTGCCCCAATGACCGAATTTTTGGGATTATTAAAAAAAAAACGTTTAGTCGAACGTATCGAACAAAATTTCGATCTTTTTCAACAAAATCTCGTTTTTCCTTTTTCCTCCAACGTTGTGATCGACCAACTAATTTCCCATCGCGATCGAGCGTATAATTTCTTCAGTTTTTCTTTGAGACATGCATTTTTTTTTTCATCGAGTCCCTCGAGATAAATAAAAAAAATAATGGAACGCGATCGAGTGAAAATGAAGGCGCTAGGATAATGAGACGAGTGACGTTGGTACAACAAATAAAGGAACAAATGAAAGGTGTTTACTGCGGATTTGAAGCGCGACTACCCTAAAACGCCTACGCAGCTGGTTACTCATTTCCACCCCCGGCCAGTTGCTTCGCTTCTCGTCGCTCAACCAAATGTCAATGAGCGATGACACCCACCTCGAAAAGCTTCAGCACCGCAGCAACGATTTATATAGAGCATGCGGGTCCGCAGCTTCGCATGGCGTTACTTTATTATTTTCCTCAAAAATATATTCGCGTTTCTCATTTTTTTCAACTTTTCTCGAATTTTTTCCAATTCAATAAATTTGCGAACATGAATTTTGGATTTTTCTTCGACTTCTTCGCGCTTTGGCTCCGGACCACCGTATGACAATTGTAAGTTTTCAGTGGATCTGTAAAATTTACGATTCAGAATCGATTTTATGACAAAAATCCGCGAACTCGATGCAAATTTTTATCGACAACGAAAAAGTACAGACTTGTTATCGAAATTTTGCATTGATCGAGCAATCACTGTGAAGTTTTGAAAAACACGAAAAACTGGAGTAAAAAAAAAAAGAAAAAAGAATTTCCTGGATTTTTTAACAAAATCCCGAATCGCTGAGTGTTTTTTTTTTCAAAAATCGCATTTTTAACGCGCTGCCTCGGAGTCTCGATCGGAGCAACTGGAATTTGTTCTTTTTATCGAAAAAAAAGCTCCAGGTTTTCGTGTTTGTCGAAAATTCACAAAAATGTTCGTTGTCGACGAAAATTTGCGTCGAATTTGCGGATTTTCGTCGGATAACGCGATCGTTTCGAAAAATCACCCTCGCAGATTTCGTGTTGAAATAAAAAATGAAAATCGGCAATTTTTTTATTCGTTCGATACGTTGCGGGGCTATGTTGTCCGCAAGTACGTCAGTCGTTGCGTCAAATTGCCCCCATTGAGCATTTTCCCTTGAATTTCCTATCGAACGTGACCAAATGACAAAATTCCCAAAAAAAAAACGAGTCCAACATTTTTTTTTTTTTGGAAAAACGAACTAGCAAAATGGAAAGTCGAATCAACGGATTTTCGAGACTCTAAAAAAAAAATACGTCGAACGTTTCGTTCGTGAATTATCCAAAAAATTAATTAATCGTATTTATTTATTTTTTCTTTTTTTCCACGCGTCACATTTTTTTTTTTCGGAAACTGCTGCAGCGACGATTATAATTTCACTCTCGAATGCAGCACAAGCAAAAAATTGAATTTCGTTACCGAGGGATCCTGCGAGTCGAAAATTACTTTCTCGATCGTATTTTTTTTGTTTTTTGCAATTTCTTGTGTTCTCACGGGGTTCGAGGGTTTTTCGGTCGAAATTTAAAAATCTTTTTGTTACGGGGAATCAATGAAACCAGGAGGATCAATCCGAGGGGCTAGAACTTTTGGAAAATAGTTGCTCGCGGACTGGACATCGCGGTTGAAAATCGTCGATATTTCGTTGAACACGTTAAACTAAATATTTTTGGGTAATTTCAAAATTTTCGTTATTTTGGCAGTATATTTGGTTTCTAACGGAATTGTCAGCAAAATTTGCGATTGGAGCGACAAAAATTTGCTTCCGAAGAGACTTTCTAGAATATTTCTCATTGCGATGCCACAATTTTTGGGATTATTAAAAAAAAAACGTTTAGTCGAACGTATCGAACAAAATTTCGATCTTTTCCACCAAAATTTGGTTTTTAGTGCGAAATTTTTTCCAGAAATTCCTAAAAAAATGAAAATTCTTTTGTGTGCGTTGGAATGAATCGAATGATTGATTTTCGTTCGAAAGCTTGCTATGGCAAAGGACGAAATCAAGAGCGTCGAGTGGGTACATTACCTCAAAAGTCCGAACAGCGTGGAGGAAGCACGATGAAGCAGGGATGAAAGAAAAAAGCACAAAACGTTTGAATCTCGCGATCTGCTCTCTTGCTCTCGGGAAAACTCGATGGCATAATAAAAATCGCGAAAATCTCGGTCTATGGTGTTTTTATGGGGAATATTGGAAAGGCGTATGGGGAATCGATGGGAGGTTTATGGGGACGGGAAAAAAAAAGGATTTCGTGATAAACTCGAGACGGGGAACGGGTTGGCGTGAAAAAAACTACGTTTTCGGAGAAGATAGCGAGTGTGTGCGAATCTGACTGATGAGGAACAGGTGCCGGTTGTATATAAAAGCCGAGCGAGCAGAACGGCGAGAGCGAGTGAGAGCGCGCGCGCGAGAGGATTGAATGGAGGGAAAATGAATGAACGGGTGAATGAGAACGAGAGATGAAAGACCGCGGCGCGAGTTCGATCCGAGACGGAGAAGGAAAGCTCGGCAAGTTGCATTGTGCGGGGGGAGCAGAGGAAGAAAAGGGCAGCGCGGGAGCGAGCAAAAGCTCGAGATCTGCTCCTCGGGGAGGAGGAGGAGGAGGAGGAAGGGATGAGCGAGAATCGCGGAGGAAAACTAACCTGTCGGTGCGCAGAGTCCGGAAACCTCGAACCAACTGATGCGGTAAGCGGCACGGGACCGGCTGTGTGCCTCCTCCAACGCCTCCGCCGCTCTATACGGGGTGTTGGCGAAATTCCGCCAGTTCCGCGCGCTCCAAAAGCCGCACTCCGCACAGCAGCAGCCCCTACACCGTCGCGGCGCTCTGTACGCATTCGCCGTACGGAGTTTGCTCATTCCTGCTCGATCCTTCTTTCTCTCTCGCCCCCGCCTCGCCTTTCTTTTTCTCCGCTAGCGCCCCCATCACCCTGGGGACAGCCTCACGCGCCCTGCGAGCTTTTCGGCACTCTCGAACCAGCCTGATCCTCCCCTTGCGCGCCCCCCACCGTTTGCCCTCGCTCGCCACTTTGATTTTTCCATCGCCACCCTTTCGCCCCCCCGCGAACCACTAACTCTCGCGCGCTCATCCGCACTCTTTCGCATTTATTTCTCGATCCTCCTCCCGCAGTCACCTCGGGCTACTCGAGAAAACGTCGCTCCTGCTCCGGACTCCACGACACGTCCGAATATCGCTTCCAACTTCCGCCGGCCCGCGGCGGCAACAGTAAAACGGATTCCCTGCTCCGGCTGGTACTCGCGGACTTTTCTATACAATCCCCAAGTATCGGACAGTTGCTCGGAGTGCGTGCAACTTCGATCTGACCTTTGGAATTCGGGAATTTCGCATCTATATCGTTTTTACTGACCAACCCCCCGAGTCGCCCAATGTATTTTTGAATAGAGACACTGCGATTAGCGCCCTAGACACACATGGGTCAGGGGTGTCTCGTTCTTTACTGTACTCGAGTCATTTAAAAATAATTTGCGAAAATTGAAGCCGTTGGACGATTTTTCAAAAAAAAGAGATTTTCGAAAAATCGTAGAATTAAAAGCGCTCGACCGATATTTTTCCAATCCGATACCAACCTTCCTATTGAGATACTCTATTTATTGAAGAAAATAGAAATGAAGCTTCAAATTTGCAAAAGTTAGAGCCTCGATGGACTTGAAAATTTCAAAATGTCGTAAAATTCGTATTTTTCCAACCAATTTCGAAAATTTTTCGAAAATAAAAATGAAGCTTCAAATTTGCAAAAGTTAGAGCGACGATGGACTTGAAAATTTCGAAATGTCGCAAAATTCGTATTTTTCGAAACAATTTCGAAAATTTTTCGAAAATAAAAATGAAGCTTCAAATTTGCAAAAGTTAGAGCGACGATGGACTTGAAAATTTCAAAATGTCGCAAAATTCGTATTTTTCCAACCAATTTCGAAAATTTTCCGAAAAAAAAAAAATTATTATTATTATTCTTAGAAAAACGAGAAATTCAGGCTGTTCGTTGCATGAGCTGGACACCCAAGACCCATGTGTGTCTATACGGAGGGTTTTAGAACCAGAGACACGTTTTCTTTGCCTCATTTCCTCTCTCCCTCTCGCAGGAGATAAAAAGTCACATCAGAATGTTTATTACGAGGAGTTGAGGAATTTCATTCATACGAACGTGTTGCTCGTGGGAGGGAGGAATTTGTAAACACCAGGATTCTCGAGACGATGGTCAAAAAATGAGAGAAACGAAAATGCGATTTAAAAAGCAGAGACTCGCGTGGCATGCACTTGAGACTTTTTTTTATTTTTTTTACAATTGCTACGATAATGTCAAACCGACTTGACGAGGGTCTCGCAATAACGGGACCACACCCTCGAGGATCCCCGAGGCGACACGAGGCCGTTGCGTTGTCATCGAAATTTTTCAACAATAATTGCGACTGCAATTTTTTTTTTTGCCAACAAGTTGCTGCGACGCTCGAACGACGAAGGTCCAGAGGAAAATTAACGCAGTCGCAATTCGTAAATCGCGAAACGCCGTTCGCTGCTTTTCACGTTTTTTTTTTAATTCTCGATGAAAAAAAAGAAACTTCGTGGCTTTTTGGATTTCGTGCGGAGAAAAACTTTTGGGATCGAGATTCGGTGGGCAGGGAATTTGGAATTTTCATTTTTAAGCCAAAGGCCTCGACAGCCTCGTAACAGAGACTCGGCCGTTGATAGAGACGATTGGGGAGCTGAAAAAATGCATAGGAAATTTTTAAGAGTTTGTTAATATGGAAAGAAGAGAAGCTCTGCGGAGGAGATGGGTGGGTCGCGGGGTATCGGCCGTGAACGAGGAAGAGGACGAGCATATGGTTCATTCATCGGTGTAAAACGCGTGGAGAGGTTATTTGAGAGAGCGGGCGGGTAGGAAGAAGAAAATTCGATCCAGCTCTGGGGCGAGGAGGGTTTATATACGAAATTCAGGCCAACCATGTACTCCGTTTGGATCTCATGCCACCTACGCGGTTCGAACCTGCTCCCACTGGTGTCCTCGGAGCTCTATAATAAATTGAGAGCATAGTCCATTGGTCTATGCGCATCGGGGCGCGATGACGATCTTTGTTCCTCGAGTTCGTCAGCCTCGCGTCTTTTTCGATATTTCGATGCTACCTGCTCGCGTTTTCATATGCGAGTGGTTCAATGATCGTTGGGGATGCATCTGGTCAGTTGGATGGGTCGAGTTTGTCAAATATCGTATGAAATGGCGTCTGGGGGTGTTTTTAAGGGAAAAGCTGTAAAGAAACGATTACCAGAGGACGAGAAGGTTCAGGGGGTTGGACACTCGTTCCTGGGGACGATTGTTCGCCTCGTTAAGGAGATTCAATCACGACGATACAAAAACACAATAAATTTTTTGTTATTTTGTAAAAATAATATTTATAATAATATATAATATTATATATTATATAAAAAATAATATATAGCATAATATATAATATAATATAATATATTATGTGGTGAAAAATTCGTAAAAATTGCATTATTTTGGAAAAATAATATTTAAAATATTTATAATAATATATAATATTATATATTATATAAAATATAATATATAATATTATATATTATATAAAATGTAATATATAATATAATATAATATATTATTAGGTGAAAAATTTGTAAAAATTGTATTATTTTGTAAAAATAATATTTAAAATATTTATAATAATATATAATATTATATATCATATAAAATAAAATATATAATAAAATATATAATATAATCTATTATATAATATATAATATATACTATAATATTAATAACAATAATATAAAATGTTGTTATTACCAAATTTGATAAAATTCTGATTATTGTGATTTCGTGATTGAACCTCCTTAACCCGATGCATTAGACCGAGTCTGCAGTGAGGAAATAGTGGAAACAGTATTTCCATTCGATTGGGAAGGCAGGAGGATAAATTTGACTGGATGAATGTGTGACGAACGTTGCGCAATGTTGAGCAATTGTTGGATAGCAATAGGGACTCGGATACGAAGGGCTGTTTACGATTGTGGCAAGGCCGGAGAGACAAAGAGAACGAGAGAGACGTAAGGAGGTAGCGAGGAATAGTTATTTGGGGCTTCTTACTCTTGGAATCCGTTTATGGAGCTAATGGGCTACGTAGGACGTAGTAACTGCGTCGACGGTGGCCGGTCGCTCTCCTCGAAGGGCTTGAGCGTCGGGAGGACGCAAAAGCCTACGAACCAGAGCGCTCAGTCCGCCGAGAAATGTCTCGAGGACGAAAAGGCTGGAGGGGGGCGGGCGAGGGCAAGGAAAGGAAAAGAACGGAGAGGGGCATTCCAACCATTTTCCACCCACGCGATCGATCCTCGCAGCCTAGCAGTTTCTTCACTGAATGGACGAAAC
>JBAJMU010000004.1:15087068-15128194 GCA_037952995.1 Hyposoter didymator | reverse complement strand
TCCCTCGTCCCCTGCCTGCGTACCCTCCTCCAATGCCAAAAAGCCAACGGTCACCCCTCCCTCGTATTGATTACTACGTCCCTAGGGGGATGCTGCATCGATCCCCGCCCAGCTGTGCTCCGTGCCGGTTCATTCATAAATTTACCGTTTTAACATCTGCGATATGCTATACGCTTTGTACGACGTCGCGGAGGATGATTTTCGTCTTTTGGACTCGCAGTCTCGCTCAGTCCGTCGCTCATCCGCAGGACCATCACAAAACCAGCTACGAATCTTCGTTCGACTTGCAATCCCAACCTGACCGATTATTTTTACATAGATCTTGAAAAACGAACGTAAAACCATTAAATAGGCCGAAAGGCCTTTTAAAGAAAATCCAAACCAATGTAAAAATTGAATAAATTAAAATTTCGATGCCATAATTGTTTAGAGACCCTAGAGGCAATTCCCTCGATCATTAGAACGTGTAAATGAACGATAACAATAAATTCTTTTAAAAAAAAACCGATAATTTTCACATAAATGTTGAAAAACGAACGTAAAAACATTAAAAAGGCCAAAAGGCAACGTTAAAGAAAATCCAAACCAATGTAAAAATTGAATAAATTAAAATTTCTCTGCCATAATTGTTTAGAGACCCCGGAGGCAATTCCATCGATCATTAGAACGTGTAAATAAACAATAACAATAAATTCTTTAAAAAAAAAACGATAATTTTCACATAAATGTTGAAAAACGAACGTAAAAACATTAAAAAGGCCGAAAGGCATTTTAAAGAAAATCCAAACCAATGTAAAAATTGAATAAATTAAAATTTCGATGCCATAATTGTTTAGAGACCCCGGAGCCAATTCCATCGATCATTCGAACGTGTAAATAAACAATAACAATAAATTGTTGAAATAAAAACCGATAATTTTCACATAAATGTTGAAAAACGAAAGTAAAAACATTTAAAAGGCCGAAAGGCAACGTTAAAGAAAATCCAAACCAATGTAAAAATTGAATAAATTAAAATTTCGATGCCATAATTGTTTAGAGACCCCGGAGGCAATTCCATCGATCATTAGAACGTGTAAATAAACGATAACAATAAATTCTTTAAAAAAAAACCGATAATTTTCACATAAATGTTGAAAACGAACGTAAAACCATTAAAAAGGCCAAAAGGCAACGTTAAAGAAAATAGAAACCAATGTAAAAATTGAATAAATTCAAATTTCTCTGCCATAATTGTTTAGAGACCCCGGAGGCAATTCCATCGATCATTAGAACGTGTAAATAAACAATAACAATAAATTCTTGAAATAAAAACCGATAATTTTTACATAAATGTTGAAAAACGAACGTAAAACCATTAAAAAGGCCAAAAGGCTTTTTAAAGAAAATAAAAACCAACGTAAAAATTGAATGAATCCAAATTTCTCTGCCAGAATTGTTTAGAGACCCCGGAGGCATTTTCATTGACCATGAGAACGTGTAAATAAATAATAACGAAAAATTCATTGAAGAAAAAGAAAAAAAAAAGAAAAACGATAATTTTCTCATTAATAAAAGGATTTCGTGGTCGCAGCTCTGCGGCGGCTCTCCCACCAAAAACAAGTGAATGCATATAAATGTATTTTATTAATGAATAACAATCGTGCGTTTCATACTTGATAAATAAACGGTGAGATTATTTTTTTTTCGTCGTTCGCAAGAAAATGAAAAAAACAATATTCTTGTTGAATACGAAAACGGTGGAAAATACAGATACACGAGGAAGCACCTTGTTTCGGTTAAGACGCAAGGACGAGAAGAATTTTCTCTATTTTTCTAAACAGCTCGTCCGCGCAGCAAAGTTTTTTTTTTCCTTTTTTTTCGTGGAAACGCCGAATTACGTGGCGTCGACTCGCCACACTGCCAAACAACAAAGCTCCGTTTATTAATTCGCTCTTTTTCTCGCTTTTCATCGACGCGTCAAAATTCAATTTTGCACACTCGCCCGATTCTCGCGGTTCCCAAAATTCTTACAGCATCAATAACAATCATCACGACAATCACAATAATGAGGCATACTCGTCAAATGTCGCATAGTCAACGATAAATCGTTCGATGAAGAAAAACAGAAAATTTTTCTTATTTTTTTAAATTTCAATTTTTTTCTCTGCTCTTTTTTTTCGTATCTCTGCCCCTCCCCCTGCCGTTCGTTCTCCGGAATATAATAACGCGATATTAATGAAAAATCATGACGATCCTAATTACCAGAATGAGCTCAACTAAATAAATTGAAAAAAAAAACAAAAAACGATGAAAAAAAAAAAGAAAAAAAACTCACAACTCGCTCATCACTCTACTACGAGGGAAGCACTCGCGTAACTGACCGAACTGTCGTTCATATTGTTGCATTGACTGCTTTGAGCATACTTCAGAAACTTCAAGTTCATCCTTTGACCATTTCCTCTGCCCCCGATGTACTGAATCGCCTGAAAAGAAAAAAAAATTAAATTTTTTTTTTCTTTTTTTTTTGCGAAATTTTTTTTTCATGGGTCTGAGGGACCCGGATGGGTACTGAGCGGTATCGACGAATGTATCGTATTCTCTTGCCTGTAAGAGTACCCCGATAGGGTGACGACCGCATATCGTATTGCCGTATTTCTTAAGATACTCCGTGAACGACGCCGGATTTAGCGTTTCTATGATATCCATTCCCTGCGAACAACAAAGACGCAGGATAAAACCCTCGCGTCCAATGATTCGATTGTTTGTTGAAAAAAAAAGAGTCGGGCGAAGCGGAAGATTGTCCGAGAAAAAGTGAATTTTTTGGTTTTTCGAATGTGAGAAATTTGATTTTTTTTCGATTTTTTTATTTTCTTTGAGAAATTTTGAATTTTTATATTCGAGAAAATTGAAATTTTGAGGTTTTTGGGATTTTTTCGCTTTGCCAGGCTCTTCGCTGTATTTTTTTTCGCAATTTTGCACTCGAGCTGTACCAGAAAGTCGAACAGTCGGGCGAAGCGGAAGATCGCACGGAAAAAGTGGAATTTTGAATTTTTTCGTTTTTTTTTTGATTATTTGATTTTGATTGAGAAATTTTGAATTTTCAGATTCGAGAAAATTGAAATTTTGAGGTTTTTGGGACTTTTTCGCTTTGCCAGGCTCTTCGCTGTATTTTTTTTCGCAATTTTGCACTCGAGCTGTACCAGAAAGTCGAACAGTCGGGCGAAGCGGAAGATCGCACGAAAAAAGTGGACTTTTGAATTTTTTCGTTTTTTGATTATTTGATTTTGAGAAATTTGGAATTTTCAGATTCGAGAAAATTGGAGTTTTACGGTTTTTTGGGATTATTTCGCTTTGCCAGGCTCCTCGCTATATATTTTTTGAATTTTGCACTTGAAACGTACCATTCTATCGAGGTTTTCAATGGAACGGTAGATCGGGCCACCGGAGCGATCGTAATAAGTGTATCGAAAGCGTTGACCCCAGTGGCAAAAATCGGAGGAAACAACGAATAAACTCTGTGGGTCCGCTAAGTACGGGGCAAAAAGTCTTCCATAAATAGATTCTTTCTCTGGACTCAACGAACCAACCAAAATCGGCACAATGGTGAATGAATCCCTGAAGCTGTAAGAATAATTGGGTATCGCGTGATTCGATTGTTTCGGGATGTTGAAAAATCGAGTATAATTCACCATTAAAATTTCTTACTTTTCCATAACTTTGGCAATGAATGGTAAATGCATTTCGATGCTGTGCTCGTCCTCGTCCGTGTTCATGTCCATCCACTCGAACTGTCCAGTCTTTTCGAGATCTCTGTAAACTTTGATCCAACATTTTTTATATGGCGAGGAAATTTATTAATTTATAGATTTATAAATTTATAAATCTATAAATTTATAACTTTATAAATTTATGAATTTATGAATTAATTTATTATTTTATTCATTATTTTATTATTTTATTCATTATTTTATTCATTAATTTATTAATTTATTGATTTATTAATTTATTAATTTATTAATTTATTAATTTATTAATTTATAACTTTATAAATTTATGAATTTATGAATTAATTAATTTATTAATTAATTATTTTATTAATTTATTAATTTATTAATTTCTTGATTTATTGATTTATTAATTTATAGATATATAAATTTATCAATTTTTCAATCTATCAGTTTATAACTTTAAAAATTTTTAAATTTATAAATTAAAAATTGATTAATTTATTAATTTATTAATTATTTTTTGCTGTTTTAAGGCTATCGAAGAAAATTGGATACCTTGAGCGTCTATTGGTAAATCGTACAGAGGAGTTTCGTAAGTAGTGGCCGAAGAAAGAGCGCATCCCGGCAGTCTGACATTGTGAGAAGGTCCCAAGATAAATATCCTGCGACTGTAACAGACACTTTTCCTTGTACACTGAGAGAATTGAAACGTCCAAATTAGCGTTATTGTCTACAGTCTTTACTGAGCAGGATGTAAATTTGCACGAGAATGACGTCATTTCCATTCCATTTCCATCAAACTAGACCCCCGAAGCCTTTGTTTATCTTTCTCCCGAGTCGACCCACAAAAGAAAAATGAAAATATCGAAAAAAGAAATGCATCTTTTCAAGATTTTTCAAAGTTTCGTGTTTTACGTTTAAATTTGCCCAATATCTGGAGCAGCGACGATAAACTACCGAGTAAGGAAGCCAAGAGGAATAAAACGCAATGCAGAATCATTTGTGAAATCTGTCAAAGAAAAACGCATAAAATGCATTGAAAAAAAAACGTTGTGCTTACACGACGGCCGGACTAATTTGGCGATAAGCGAACCCCGAGCAAGCTCCGCAGTAGCTGTATCCGGCGTGCCTGCAAATTCATATTCGCATTAGTTCAACGCATCGCGACGGACGAATCTTCATCGGAGCAAAAAATATTTCAACAGAGAAATACTAACGGAGCGATAATTGCTCTGGCCGGTCCGTGGCTCAAGTCCGCGCCGTTCAGCCAGTCTTCCAGTTGTTTACTCAGCTCGTGACCTGTACGTCGCATGCAAGGGAACGTTTGGTACTCGATTATCAATTTCACGCGACGAAGCATCAATTTTTATCTTTTTTCGTTTTTTTTTCTCCAATTTTCTTGGAATCTCGCGCGTGGAGCATTGGAAGAAAAAAAAAAGGATTATCATTGCAAGGATTTGTGTGCCTCACCGGAATCGGTGTACCAACTGCCGCGATGAGTCGCTCTTCTCGTCAACGCCATTGTGTCGCAACCTGCGGGAGAGCAATGACCCTTGGTGGTAGCAAATGCGTATAAATATGGTGCTTGTTGGCGGGGAGTGATCACGAAGCCCGATCGCTGAAAGCAAACTGCTGGCCCTGCTGGGCCGTCGGTGCGCGTTACCGAGGAGCTGATCCGCGCTGCTGCAAGCATATTCATGAAATTGTTAATTCTCCATTTTTCTCCTGCACATCGATCGCCACTATTTACGTTGTTTTTGAATCGAAACAAAGGCACGATTCGTAGGATTCGATTATTGGCGAACGTATGAATGAGAAATGGAGTTTAATTGCGAATGAAAATAAAAAACTTGGCTGTGTGGCTGGAATCGTTAAGAAACGTTGAACGAAGAATTATCGGAGATTTTAATACTTCTCAACGAACCATCAAGCTTCTGTTTATCCTTATTATCATTCACCACCGACGGACGACAATGACGGCATAGTTGTGATGCTAAAAAGGGTGAAAGCGCAAGACGCAAACGAGCCAGTACCAAAACACCTCCGTGAAGTCTGTCCCCTCGGTGCACTTGTTTTTATGCTGTCGATCGACACATTTTTTTAGAACGTGGCGCCTCTATTGGCCGGTTTTGGCGTGTGTGCAATGCGCGAGACCACGCTGCTGCTGTGAAAAATTTCGATGCTCGTCAAATTATCATTATAAATATATACATTATTGTTTTTTACGATTATTAACGTTTATTGTTAACATTATCGATATTATCAATGTTAATCGGACAATCGAAAGTGATAAAATATATTCTATTGTTGAGGCAAAATTGTGAGCAACGTTACGAAATAAAAAAGCTCTTTTTTTTACTAAACGAGTATTCGCACTTGTTGATTGATTTATAGAAATTAATTCCGCGCCAAAACGAGACCCGAACTGCTGCGGGGAGGGCCGAAAATTTTTGACACCGTGCAAGTCACCTGGTTTCGAAATTTCCATGTGTATTTCAAGAATTGTTGATTTTTCGTGGAGTTATCGAATATATATCGCGAATCGAGTGCTTGTGGAATTTCCTGCAGGATATTTGCAAAATGGACGAAGACAGTAAGTTAATAAATATCGAAAATTTATCAAGGCAATTTGTAACTTCATACGAATCCAAAAATCGCTTTATGAACGAGAATTTTACTCATTATTATCATTGCACTTACGAAATGCACAATGACCTCGTTAAACCTAACCTCACGAACAACGAAATGTTCCAATTCCAAGCAACGATTGTTCGAATTTTACTCACAAGAAATATTGATTTCGCTTCCTCAGTAGCGAAAATTTTGTTTCTCCACTTTTCATTGCCAATATCGTGTTTAAAATCGCCCAAAACATCGAAAAATCATATCGAGAAAAAATGTCCGGATGTGTGTGTGTGTGTGTACGTTTTGGCACTGCAAAATTCAAACGTTCAGAACTCGAGAACGGTTCGAGCTACAGAGCTCCCGTTTCGCACAGATATTGATCTGTACAAACTCTTCGTTCTCTGAAAATTTTATTGCAATTGCTAGAAAAATAAGAATTCTATGTGATTTTGAAATTTTCAAAAAAATCGTGTCGATGCTGTAACTTGCGCAAATTTCGAGATTCATTACTATTTTTTCCTTATAAATAGAGAATTGAATAGTAGGAATTTGGGATTTTATGGAATTTTATGATTTTTCGAATTTACGAAAATCTGAGTTTTTTGAAAAATCGTCCAACCGCTTTGATTTTTACAAATTTCCCAAAACATTGTGTCAAAATTTTATAATTTGAATGGAAATACACGATCGAAATTTTTCCAAATTCAAACAGGGCTAGTGAAGCGAAAGCAAAAAGCCAAACGAGAGGGCAACATGGCGCAGTTGTCTCAAGTCTCCAAGGAACTGGGTGACATGTATTTTGAAACCGGGCGCCTGAAGGACGCTCTCTTAGAGTACACCGATCAATTGAGCGCTTGTGAAGTATTGAACGAGAAGCTGAATTGCGCGATAGCGCACCGAATGATCGGCGAGGTCCACGCGAGTCTTGGCGACTATGACGAAGCTCTCACTCACCAGATGCTCCATTTGGGTAAATTCCAGTAACCGCCGCGCCGATAAAACAGAGTTAATCCCTTGGAGTACACACTGGGTCATTTTGACCCGAACAATATTCTGGCGACGATGGTTCAGCACTCGATGGCAAGAATTTACAGAAAAAAAAAAGGAAAAACGCATATTTCGGAGAATATAGAGATTTGAAAAACGCCTCGGGTCAGATTGACCCGGTGTGTATTCAAAAGATCAACGTCGATTCTGCACAAAGCTCCGATTTTTTATTTTTAAGGATTTTTGGTGGAAAACGCTTCTAAGATTAATTTGTAATTAATTACTAATTAATTACTAATTAATTACTAATTAATTACTAATTAATTGGTAATATCTTTATTTTTATTTTTATTTTTTAAGGGTTTTTATTTTTAAGGATTTTCGGTGGGGAACGCTTCTTATTTAATTAATTAATTAATTAATCACTAATTAATTAATTAATTAATTAATTAGTAATTCATTTTTAATAAATAAATTAATTAATTACTAATTAATCAATTACTAATTAATTAGTAAATGCTCCTCGTTAATGTTGATGTTGTCTCGTTAGCACAGAAGGAGCCAAAGAAGCGGAGAGTTTGCTGGAACAGCAGAGAGCATTGGCAACTATTGGCAGAACGCACTTCTGTCAGGCACAAGCTCTTCCAGAAGGAAGTACAGAGAGAAAAGAAGCTTGTGCCGCTGCTAAGAAAGCTTACTCCAAAAGCTTGAGAGTGTGCAACGAGTAGGTCTTATTTTTCGAGAATTTCTGAGAATTGTCTGAATAGAAAGTTTTTCTTGTGAAGTTTAGAGCGAATTTTCTTGGCGAACGTTTACAATGAATTTTTCATTCGTAGTTTGGAAAACACGAACGTTGGGGTGGCTGAAATGATGACAATGAGGGCGAGACTTTTGCTCAATCTTGGCCTCGTTTTGGAGGAGCAGCAAGAATTTTTGCAGGCTGTCGAGTTGATCGAGAAAGCAGCTGAACTTTTCAAAAAGCACAAAGTCGTTGAAGACCTTCACAGAACACACATAGCGTTGGGGGCTCTTCACGAACGCCAGAGAAACTTTAGCTTGGCGCTGAGACATATCGATCGGGCGATCGACGTCGACGACTCGTCATTGAAGGCTGTTGGCCAATTAACCAAAGCGGAATTGCTGCTGCGACTCGGAGAATGGTCAGAGGCCCGGAAAATCTTGGTGGCTCTGTACTTGTCGAAAAATAGCTCGGGAACTACGTCTCATCAAGTTCAGAAATTACTGCGAATTGGTAAATTTTTTATTCGCTTAAAAAAAATCGAAAAAAATGGAATCTTGATGAAAAAAATGAATTTCGTGGGTGTTAATTGCAGTGGTGACGATTTGCCGTGCCGAGGAGAATCTCGAAGTGGAAATGGAGCGTTCGACGCGTCAGAAGCTTTACGAGACTCTGGGTGACGCAGCGGCAGCGGTTCGCGCGTACGAGAAGGCTTTGGATTATTACAGAGAAATGTTGATGTGTGCGGAGCAAGAGGAGGATTCGATCGAGCAGATATCCGCGGCGTTGGTGAGTTTGGTGCAAACGTACAGAGACGTAGAACGTTACAGAGAAGCGATACCATTCGCGCGTCGTGAATTGAGCGTTTGTACGGAAGCCTCAGAGATTTGTCGTTCGGCGTTGAATCTCGCGGACTTGTTGCACTTGACGCGCGAGCCGAAGAGCAAAGTAATGGAAATGTACAATCTGGCGATCGCGAATGCTCGAAAATGCGGGAACAAGCGATTGGAAGCCTCGGTATTGAACGACGCGATCGTTTATCTCGAAGAAACTTGCCAATTGGAAGAAGCGAGAGAAATGAAAAAAGAATTCGATGCTCTGGGCGTCGCGGTGACCGAGGACACGGCGAGCAGCGAGAACGAATCGGAATGCGCGAGAATCGGCGACGACATTTGTCTCGAGGATCTCTCGGACGTCGAGACGGAAATGCTCAAACGAGAGGACGGTACGAAAAGGAATTCGAAGAGAAACGTCACGAAACGATCGTCAAACATTTTGAAAAGAAACGCCAAGGGAGAAACGAGGCTTCACGTCGCGTGCATCGCGGGGAACATCGAAGAAGTTACGAAACTTTTGGAATCGAATCATCCGACGGGAGTTCGCGATTACTGCGGATGGACGCCGCTCCACGAAGCGGCGAATCATGGCCACGTCGAGATCGCCGAATTGCTCATCAAGTCCGGAGCCAACGTGGACGACCCTGGTGGCCCGATGTGCGGAGGAGTAACGCCTTTGCACGACGCTGCGTCGTGCGGCCATTTTTCTATGATGTTTCTATTGATCAAAAGCGGCGCGAACCTCCGGGCGAAGACACGAGACGGCGACACGATCCTCGATTGTCTGGAGGCTTGGAAAGATCGCTCGGAACGTTTGTCCCCGAGCGAGCAAGTCGAGTACGACAATTTGCATTCGAAACTCTCCGCCGTTCTCCCGCAAACTTCTCAAAAATCGAGTTTCCTCGGACGAAGAAACAGTCTCGATCGTTTGGTCGACAAAGACGAAACTCTCGACGAGGATTACGCTCCCGAGAGAATCTCCGCTGGCGAGGATTATCGTCGCACCATTCAGAACGTTAAAAACCGATTCAGACCGAACAGCACCGAGACCCGAAGGTTTTCGTTGCTCACGGACAAAATTCAATCTCCTCTTGTCGACAGCGAAGAAATTATTGACGATTGGCTCGAGGACGATCTCAATTCTACCGTCAAAGAAAAAACTCCCCTCGACGAACATTCTTCCTCGACGAATAACAAAAGAAAATCCTCGAACGCAACCCCCGAAAACGATAAAATCGTTAAACGTCCTCGCACTCTCGTTTCCGAGGATTCTCAAAATTACGAGAACGTCGTCGACGAAAACAGCTGCGAAAGTAACAACAGCGATTCGTCGGATATTTTTTTTCTTTCTCGTCAAAAAAGCGACAAAGTTAAGAAAAAAAAATCGATGCAATTGTCGCTCCTAAAAGCGGGCTTCACCAAAGACACTCTTCCGTCACGCACGCCCTCGCCTCTCTTCGATTACAACGTCGAAAGTAACAATCACTTTGAGAGAATCGACCAACTCGTCAACGAAACCGTCAAATTGCAAATTCGTATCGAAGACAAAACTATCAACTTGAAACTGAGATTTCCCGAGCAACGAGAAACCACCGTCGAAAGTCTCTCCAACGACATCGTCCAGAAATTCGAAGATGAAACTGGATGCAAAGTCAAAATTACGCTGACGACGATGAGCGGCGAAATTTTGCTGCGGGATAAAACTCTAATGAACGTCAGAGTCGTCGATGGCGTCTTACGACTGGTCGCCGATGTCGTTGAAACCGAAATACCCGCGAGCGTTGATCGATATGGAAAAATTTGCAAAAACCATCAAATTCGTGAGTCGAAATTTTTTGATTTATCATTTTTTGATAATTACGTTTTTCTTTACGAAATTTCCGGAACAATATTTCTAAAAATACTGTCAAATGCGATCGTTGATTTCCTTCGAATTAATTTTTTTCTACGTAAAAAAAAAACAAAAAAAAATTATAATGAAAAAACAAGTTCGTGAGTCGAAATTTTGAAATTTATAATTATTTCCTTGCAATAATTACCATTTTGATAATTACTTTTTTCTTTATTCAATTTCCGGAACAAAATTTCTTCAAATATTGTCAAAAGCGATCGTTGATTCCCTTCGAATTAATTTTTCCTCTTCTTTTGACGAAGAAAACAAACAAAAAAAAATAATAATGAAAAAACAACTTCGTGAGTCGAAATTTTGAAATTTATAATTATTTCCTTGCAATAATTACCATTTTGATAATTACGTTTCTCTTTATTAAATTTCCGGAACAATATTTCTAAAAATATTATCAAAAGCGATCGTTGAGTCCCTTAAATTTTTCCTTTTCTTTCAACGAAAAAAAAAACAAAAAAAAATTAAAATTAAAAACTAAAAAAAAATTGGGTTTAAAGTTAATTAATTGGAACGTTTTGTTTCAGAATCCCGGGATGCTGTACAGAAGTGTTTGAAAATAAGCGACAACAGTTCGACATTCCGTGTGAAATCAGGCCAAATAATGGACAAAGAGATAATTCCATTATTAAAGTGTCTAGAGTATCAAGAAAAGCTGCAAGTTCTCCAGTTATCAGGGAGCTCTTTGTACGACTGTGGTCGAACGTTGAACAGCGCGTTGAAACGATTGTCAACGTTGCAAGAATTACATTTGCAAGGCTGCGACATCGATGAGAATTGTTTGAATTGTTTGGAGGCTTTGCCCGGGCAGTTGAGAGTTTTGGATCTGAGTTACAATCCGTTGGGAGGAGATTGCGAGGAAAAGCTGAACGAGCTCGTGTCGCAATTGCGTAGCTTGCAGACGCTCGTGTTGCGTTTTTGTAAGTTGAGGAAATTGAGGTCGTCGGAGGCGTGGTCGAGTTTGGTGAATTTGGATTTGTCGTGGAATCCATTGGAAGCGAGCGTGGCGAGGAATTTTCTACAGCGTCAAATGTTGAGTCTGAATCTTTCGAGAACTTGTGAAAAAGGAAAAGGCTCGATGGTCCGTGAGATACTCGACGGGTCGCCGATGTCTTTGCGAACTCTGGAGAGCCTCGAGCTCGCTTCGTGCGATCTGACGGACCGGGACGTCGAGGAAATTCTTTCGAGAACGGTAAACTTGTCGAAAATCGTTGTGAGCGGAAACTCGAGACTGACGAAAAAAACGGTCGAGTTTCTGGTCGCGAGGGAACCCTCTCTGACGCACATCGACGCCAGTGGATGCGAAAAAATCGTTGAGCCTCCGGCGAGTTACGTTCGCATCGAAAATCCAACAATTTGTACTCTCAGGGCAAGCATGTCGGAAAACGTGGAAAAATGTTGGTTGAAACTATGGCGAGGCAATGCCCATCCACGCAAATTACCTTACGATCTCATCACCTTCGAACCCATTCTTCGTTGACACCAAATTCCTCAACTCCGACGGTATCCTAATTAAGATTCTTGTATTTAATTAATTAAATTAATTAATTAAATTAATTAATTTAATTAATTTAATTAATTAATTAATTAAATTTATTAATTTAATTAATTAATTAAATAAAATTAATTAAATTAATAAATTAATTAAATTAATCAATTAAATTAATTCAATTAATTAAATTAATTAAATTTATTAATTTAATTTTAATTGATTAATTTAATTAATTTATTAATTAAATTAATTTTATTAATTTTATTAATTAATTAAATAAAATTAATTTAATTAATTAATTTAATTAAATTTATTAATTTAATTAATTTATTTAATTAATTAACTTAATGAATAATTTTTTTGTATTTATTTATAAATGTATTAAAGTCCAAAATTTTTATACACGTTGAAAAAAAAGTTTGTTGGGTTGTTGCTTTACTTCAGACCAAACTCGTACAGCTTATTTCCTATTTTGCAATACAAACGATCGATCGTAACGAGAGATTCCGATGGAGAGTTTTCCAGAATTTTAGCCAGTTCTTTGGACAAAGTTTGTTCGTAAGTTTTCAGGAGTTGTTCCGAGTTGCCAGTGCAGGAAAGAAAACTTATGTGGTAGGAAGCGTCCTTTGGAAAATGAAAGAAAAAGCCACGAAAAATGTAAATTGAAAATTTAAATTGTTAATTGATTTTTTGAATTTTTACCTCGTAGAAAGGCGGCAGCTGATACTCGGTCAATAACGCGTTCAAGGCCTCGGTGAGCTTTTCAAGAGAATTGTCCACACTCGCGCATCTTATGGCCATGAACGTTCGATCTTTCTGGTCGTTGAGATAGAGCTTGACGTCTTGCAATTCGATCGCGAATTTTTCCGTCTCTAGGAACAGCTTTTTTAAACTCTCGACGAACGATTCGATCCAGTGGAATTTTAACGCCACGGTTCGCGTCAGACTTATGTGGAATTCGGGGACCAGCGAAACTGGCAATTTCGAACTCGTTGCCTTCATCCAAACTCCAATCGATTCCGAAGGTTTGTCTGTAGAAAAATAACACATTTGGTCGTGTGATCGTGAAAAAAGTTCGTGCACGGATCAGACGACCTTTTAAATTTGCCGCCAACTTTCTCGCACTTATGCGGAAACATAAAACTGCGCTCACATGTTGCGTAAACATGCGTTGCCCAATTGCCACGCTCGTGTTTGAAAGATCGCGTTCGTCCGTCATGATCGGCCGGATTGTCGATTACTTCCTCGTGATGAGTAACGCCCTTGAAATTCAATATGCTCGGCGGCAAAGGCAAACGCGCCGATTCGGCAGCAGCGCTAAAAAATCGTTCATTTTCGAATTTTAATGACCAGCAATTCCGATTGGTCAATTTTCAAGTTCAAACGCTCCTCCAATGACAACGCAAATGCATGTTTTCGTTTTTATTGAATGGAGGTTAGCTCCGCGCGGCTAAATGCCGATCGATCGACAACCATGTTTTTTTTTCTTTTTTTTTTATATCGCTCCCGTGAGCTTGACCTTACAAAACGTAAAAAACAATCTACGGACTATCCTACCTGCCTTGGATCTTTTCAATAGTCTCGCTCATATTACCATCAGGCTGAGTCGTGGATTCGTCGTCGTTGTCCTCGGAATCGGAGCCATAACTTTGTATCGAGTCGAATACTGTCGCCGGTATTAACTTTGACGCTCCAGTGTTGGGAAACGCTTTCGACAACTCGTCGTCAACTGACATGGCAAATATTTACAATTTTTTGTCGACACGTCCGTCCACTGTCGTGCACTGACAGAGACTGTGCGCGGGTTTACGTTTACGAGAAAAAAAATGTATATGCACGCATAATGCTGTTTTTATGGATGGATAACGTAGATTCCTGTCTTACCAGAGGACACGCGTTAAACTTTTGGGAATCGTATATGCGAGGAGAAAAATCGATGGGCAAGTTTTCTTGGGAAGTAGAAACTTTTTTCCTCTGGAATGATTCGTTTTATGGGATTTTTGGGGATGGAAAACGTGGGAAAAAGGAAAATCATCGACTAGTGTTTTTTTTTGGTCATGGAAAATACAAGGAAAAGGAATTTATTGGATAAAAATCATCGACGAGTATTTTTGGGATTTTTTGCCATCGAAAATGCAGGAAAAAGGAATTTATTGGAAAGCGAAAATCATTGATAAGGTTGTTTTTTGTTTTTGACGATTTTCGCCATAAAAATCGGAGGGAAATGGAAATTATTGGAGGAGGAAAATCATTGACAAGTTTTTTTTTCGTTTTTCGGAATTTTCGTCAAAGAAAATCGCAGGGAAAAGGAATTGATGGAGAAGGAAAATGATGGAAAAGTGTTAATGTATCTTTTCCAATAATAAGACGAAACTGGGAGGGTGTGTCATTACTGAACCATCATATATTGACAAGAAATTTCAATTTATACAGCGGCGTTATCGGATGATCTGAAGAGCCGAGCTAGATACTTGTACTAGAGTGAGAATGACATAGACCACGAATAAACATCGCTAAATCAAGTCTTGTCGGAGTAAAATGAAAACCATCATACGATGATCGAAGTTGTTGCGATAAATTCATGTTCTCTAGATTTTTCCGGCGAAAGTATTTTCCTCGATTTGTTCGCTCCATTTTTCGACCCATTCGCTGGGACAGAGGGATGTATAGACGCGTTTGAAATACTGGCACGCCTCGAAATCTTCGCCGCGGACTTTCGAGCAGCGATGAAAATCCACAAAGTTCTGGTAGCAGTTCCTATTTTTGGATTTTCATTCAATTCGTCAATCATTTTCCCATATTAATGAAAAAAAAAACCAAAACTCCAGAATATTGAAATTTCATTATTACTTTTTATCAATAAAACAAAAAAAATGATAAATTTTCAAAATAAAATAAAAAAAATGACGAAAAAGTTGCAATTTATTGAAAAATCTGTTTTTTTTGACAAACTTTTAGTACCTGATTGATTTTTTTTGTTTACCTTGTTTGATTTTGATTCGGAAATCTCGGGTCGAACGGCGGGGTTTTAATTTGGTCGATGCTCTTTAATTCAGGCATGGTTGACGCTTACAATCTCGCTGCTTAACAAGTTATGCACAAATTATCTTAATGTCAATTAAAATTAGTCATCTTATTATTATTATTATTATATATATGTATATATATATAAATGGAAAGTTTTCAAATCAACGGATCAAACGACGAAGCCTCTCTCTACTCTTTATGGAACTTGATCGAAAAAAGAAAAAAAAATGTTTCGTTCTCGCTCTTGTCCTTTTTCTCGGACCACTTTATCACACGAATGTCAGGACCAACAGTCCTCCTCATAGTCTTTCTCCCTCTCCCTCCTTATTCTCTTAAACTTCCTACACAAAACTCGGAAAATTGTTTTTCTCTGTCTCTCTGTTTCTAGCGTCTCTGATATTTCCCTTTTGGGCTATTCGTTCTTTTGATAATGTTTAATTGGCATAATTGCGATCGAGGTTTTGTAGGAATTGGGGAAAATTGAGGGGTTGGAAAAAAATGGGTTTCTCGAGCTGCGAAAACCTCTGACGATCCCGAAATCGGTTCGACGAAATGATTTTTCGAGGATTGTGGGTTTTTTGAGTTTGGGAATCTTACTGCCAAGAGGTTGATGGAACTTTTGATTTTTGCGGAGTTCTGGAGGTTTGTGGGAAGGGGGAAATGATTCTGACGTTTGTTTTGTTGGAAAATGAAATGAAAGTGCTGGCAAAAGTGCAGAGAACATTAGCGAGTGCGGAAATAATGATGAGAGAGATAATGCACGTTTGGTTGTTGCGTTTCAACAGGGAAAACTTGAATGTCGCAAGAAAATTGGGGAAAAGGGGGATTGGTGGAGAGGATCGAAGATTTTTATTTGACCAGTGGCCTCGTGTTGTCCTCTTCTTGGCAACAGACTTCGCGATACTTTTTAACTTCAGCCATGTACAAGGACCAAGCGTCTTTGGGTTGATCAACAGTTTGTTCCGTTTTGGCTTTAGCGACCATGCCAGTTTTGAGGATTCTACCGCCTCGTCTTTTTCCAACCATGAGAGGAGGTGGAACGACGGGTTTTTCTTCGAGAACAATTCGCGTTGATTGGCTCGGTGGAGGTTGCATTTGTTGTTGCATTTTTTTGAACATCTCCATGAAACTTCCGTCGTTTTTGAAAGCGTTTGATTGAGCAGCGGCTTGTATCGCTCTTTGTTGTTGTTGCTGTTGTTGCTGGAGCTGTTGTTGGCGCAGCCATTGTTGCTGCGCAGCGATATCGCTGTTGGGATCGTCCGGTTGGTCCGACGTGTGGGACGTGCCTCTGGCGTGACGCCGGGAATTGCCATCGCGATATCTGTGCCTCTCCCGACTCCTGTTTCTGCTCCGACTCCGCCTTCGCTCCCTGGAACGTGAACGTCCTCGTGACCTTGACCTTGACCTATCGCGTCGCGAGTATTTGTGAGACCTGCTCGAGGTTTTGCTGTCACGATCGTTCTCGCGCTCCGCGGATCTCGACCTCCTGTGGGCGTTGCGACTGCTCCAGGATCCACCGGGCGCCGGCGACCTCGAGTCGTTGCTTCTTCTCCGTCTCCGTCTCTCCTGAGACGACCTTTCGCTCCTTGAGCCGCGAACTCCGCTTTTGTGCTCCGGAGCGAGGCTCCCCGGAGAAGCCGAACGTCGAGGACTCGTCGTCCTTGCTCCTCCGTTCCTGTTTCTGCTCGACGCGTGATCCCAACTCGTCGACGAACCCGAGAGATTCGGCGGCGACGGCGGACTCGGCGGCGTCTCCGATCTCGCGTGACGATCCTGACGAATATCCATGGCGCGCGTAGCGCCGACGCTCTCTTCCGCCTCGATCCTCCGCGACTTTCCTCTTGCCGTTCTCTTTTATCTCTCTCGCCCGTGCGCTTTTTAGTTTCTTAACTCTTTTTATTCGGACCAACAGCCTCCGCCGAACACTCGCTTTGCGGGATACCTATAAGGATAAGAAACTACCTTCTATAAGTAAAACAGCTCTCGCACCATTCGCTAATGCCATCGCTTTTCTTATTTATTTTCTTTTTTCTTTTCATTCGAAATTTTCTCTCGAGCTATTTTATGCTTTTACGCTTCATTGACAACTCTTTTTCACATTCAGAGACAGAGAGAGAGAGAGAGACAGAGATGGAAAGCAACAGAGAGAGAGAAAGATGAAGAAAAATTCATCGAATTTTTGTGAATTTGCGTTTTTTTTTTGACGGATCGAGTGAATTTTTGAAATTCGAGTATTTCGCGATGTATTTCAAGGTCAAATGACACTGAATTTCTTGCGGCTTTCCGCACGATTTTCCCACGGACGTGACTCTCGATTTTTTCATTTTAAACATTTGCACGAGTCAGAGAATATTCATTTCTATCGGAACGATCGACAGGTTTCAATATTTCTGACAGCTGACGAGAAAAAAAAATGCTAACGAAAAGTCAACAATTAGAAAGAATAGTGAAGAGAGAAAAATGATTCCGTAGATTGAACGGAATGAACGAGTGAATTTGACCGTCTGATCGAGTGCCAGAGTTTTCGGAAAATATAATTACGAGCTCTCGCACACGGTATCGCGAACGCCCCGTTTCGATGACACAACAGAAGTTTTTGTTAATTGGGCCAATTGTCGAAAACACTTTGACGAGCTACAAACATTATTTTCTTCTCAACGTTCAAGCTCCTCCGCTCGCAATATCGTCGCGAAAGTAATCGAACGATAAATAAATGAAAACTTCACTGCGGACCCTTACCAATGTGTCTCTGCCTTATAGAAACCTCAATTTCGTATTTTTCGGGATTTTTATTAGTGCTTTTCGACAGAACGATAAATAAGGATCCTATTGTCGTTTAAGAGTAGAGGCGAGAGGCTTGTTTCGATCGTTTTTATTCTATGTAATATAAATTTGAATTTATCTTTTTGTGTAATACCTGATTCGGCTCTTGAGTTGAAAACAAAATGGCCACTGAGAAAATCCTGTCGGAGTGTTCGTTACGTCACATCGCTACTACCAAGCGAGCAGGGAGGGGGAAAAAACTACTCCCACTTTTTCGATTTTCGTGAAAGTTGCTAGCGCCACGGTCTGGGCTAGCGGCCAAACTTGCAACTAACGATCGACTGCGGTTATTCCAGGTAATTCGCCGTTGCTCGGTCGGTAAATGTTCTCAAGCACGTGCCATGGTAAATGACCTTGAAGCAACGTCGTGTCAAGTACCGAAGGAGATGCGAAGTTTCGGCAAAGTCCTTGCCCCACTGCAGAGCACATTCGCAGAGCAAATAAACTTTTTCCCAAACAAAAACACTTTCGACTTGCGGGCGTTGTGTCTTTTGTGAAAAGTTGCGAGAAGTTTGCGGAAATGTTTGGCATTTTATTTCAGGAAACAAATCGCAACTTTTTGCAGGTCACGGTTTATTTTTCGAAAGTTCCAAAGAGACAGAGAGAGAGAGAGAGAGGAATAGAAAAGACAATTCGTCCTCAATTGATAAATCAAACACTTTTGCGCCTCGGGCACTAACTCGCCCTCTTTGTCCTCCTTTCATTGGACGTGACGAAAAAGCTTCATCCATTCGTTTCATTCTCGATCTTTACCCACAATCCGTTCCAACCTCTAATATCATTTTGTACCTTGTCAATATTTCGCGTCGATTTTATCCACTTTTTCATTCCATCCACTCGGCGATGGAACAAAAGATCCGAAAATACGTGAATGCCATAAAAATGGCGGTGTGGCGAAATCCAAAGTTTTCGGAATAATCCAGAAAAATCACGATAAAATTTGTTTTAAAAAAGAGACAGTGAAAAATTCGTTTGTTGGTTGAAACTTTTGATGCAAACAAATAACAAAATTTTCATATTTCGTCCAATATTTCTTATCGCAGTTTTTTTTGCTGTTTGTCTCTCTCTCTCTTTCCATACACGCGCGGAGATATATTCGTCAGGAGGAAATCCCCGGAGCGATTTTAATGGCTTTTTTCCCTCAACTTGAAAGTCCGTCCCCTCGCGTTCCAAACTTTTTCAGTCCTTATAGAATTTCACACGCCAAGAGATCGAGAGAGAGGGGGAAGCAGGAAAGGAAGTAAAAGGCGGAGAAAAACTTTTCCCGAACAGTTGGCGAGTTTCGGAAATGGAACTTTATATCCACGTTGTCGTCAAATGCTCCGCACAGAGTCTCGGTAAACTCTGACCTGTCGCGAGCACAACAAAAGATATAATCTCAGTTGATTGACATATTCATTCGAACGGAACAAATGTTGGCATTTTTTCATCTTGACACTCGTGTTTATACACTTCTATAGATATACATATGTATGTACATTGATTTTATTCATTTATTCGTACCCTTAATATATCTATATATACAGAAAGTCGAAAAATAACGTTTCGATCGATAAATTCGTTCGGAAGCTTTTGCACCACGAAAAATCTTGATGTTCTCGTTAAATCCTCAAATTTACAGCGTTACGCTATTGTGCGTTTCCTTCGTAGCAGCGTTACATGTATTTTGTGTCTTTGTACACATTTTACAAATAGTATAACAACGATTCTTGTGACAGATTCAACAAAAATAAAAAATATCCCTTGTTTTTTTTCTTCTATGAAACACGATCGTGGCTCGGACGTTAGTTTCACGAATTAAGGACGTTGTATGGCGACGCGGTCAAGTCTAAATCTTTCTTTTCACTCTTTCTTACATAAAAAATGGTTCGCGAGCCCAAGTTCATTAAAAAAAAATCGTTACGAATTGACTAAAGAACAACGTACTCTAAATCCAAGATTGTCCGAGGTGATTTGTATTTTTTGGATAATAAACAAAATTTCGATAAAATTTTACGATCGATTTTTTTGAAAAACTCAATAAAGCTTCGAGATTACATCGAAAGTGTATGCAAAGTTTTGAGAGGCTTCACCATTTAGAAATCGAAATATTTAATGTTGAAAATTGCAACTTTTGACACACGCTCTTGTGAGAAATTAGTGAAAATTGTGATTTTTATAAATAAATATCTCGACTTCTGCATGGCGAAGCCTCTTAAAACTGCGCGAGCTATTAGCGATCACTGTTCTCTTTGTGTTGTGCAAATTTAAAAGAATTCTATCGATAGAAAATCGATTTTTGTCGAAAAACTAAATAAAGCTTCTTCGATGTTACATCGAAAGTGTGTGCAAAGTTTTGAGGGGCTTCACCATTTAGTAATGGAAATATTTAATATTGAAAATTGCAACTTATGAAACACGCTCTTGTGAGAAATTACTGATAATTGTAAATTTTATAAATAAATATCTCGGTAAAGAAATTCTATCGATAGAAAATCCATTTTTTTCGAAAAACTGAATAAAGCTTCTTCGTCACATAAAAGTGTATGCAAAGTTTCAAGAGGCTCCACCATTTAGAAATGGAAATATTTAATATTGAAAATTGCAACTTTTGACACACGTTCTTGTGAGAAATTGCTGAAAATTGTGATTTTCCTGAATAAATCAATGTCTCGATAGAAAATTGATCATACAACGTCCTTAAAAACAATCCGCTTGTATTTTAGTCGTTCGCACAATCGAGATTGTGAAATAAAACAAAAGTAAGAAAAAGTTGAAAGAAAATAAAATAATTGTAAAACGGTGGATTTAAAATTCAAAATAAAACTAGAAAAAAGAATCTCGAGTAAAAAGAGAGATCGTTGCGAATAGAATAGTGAATGAAAAAAGTCTAGACTCAAAGTTGTTCATGAATTTTTGATCGGAACATGGTGCGCGTTTGGGCACGAGAAAATATGCGGAAAATGTTCGAGACTCAGTGTGTTCGAAATATTGTTAACTCCGGATCGAAGAATTTCGCTCTTGGATGGAGATAAAAATATTTTTAGAGACACGACTAATGTTTACGCGTGTCCACGTACGACGAATGGCCCCATAAAGCTTGGCTCCTCCACCCCCAATCTCGTATGTGTTTTTTCTCTCATTTTTTCATCTCATCAAGTTTATACAAAACGCCAGCTAAGCCTTGCTCCTTAAACTTATTATTACGACGATATTTTTAGTGCCTTTTTCTTTTTATACATAATTTACAAGGTTGCAGGAACATCAGGGCGAGCTCGCAGCTTCGCAAACGTCTATTTTCTCACGTTTCGCTTTTTCGTGCGCGACAAAGACTTAAAAAATATTTATCTATGTATCACTTTATTATGTTGGCTCTATTTTTTTTCCCCCTTTCTCTAATTTTTCAGAACACAGCTTTTGGTTCGATTCTCGATCACTCGTGATCGAGCTGTTTTTCACTTTTCATTTTCTAGCGTTAATCGACTCGACTTTTTGGTTGTTAATGATTCTCAGTCTCCTTACTCTGAATCACTTGATCCGGCTGGATACTACGGTCCAGACAGTCTCGCACTGCTTGGAGTATCAGACCCACTCTTCTGTCCAATGCCGCCAAATGTGGCTCCCATAAAACTGGTGCTATCGGGTCAACTCCCATGCTCTTTCGCAATGCTGCGCTCAGTCGTGGTTGGCCATTGTGAAATCTGCAAAAGTCGTTACTCTCAATCAGCCATTTATCATTTTTTATTTAACGCAATTAGTTTTTATCGAAATTTATGGAAAAATGTATTTTTCTCGATATTTCTATTTTGAACGATAGCAAAATTTACTTTTTCAAGAATTCGTAACTTCAAAATTCCAAAATTGAACATTTGGAAGTTAAAAAAATGTAAAAGATCGAAAGAAATTGTTGGGAACCGAGTTTTCGGAATGAAATTCACGAAAATTAGAAAAATCAAGTTTTCCCAAAAAGAAAAGTGTTTTTCTGTGTAGACTCACTTCAAGAGTACGCTGACGGTGCTCTGCCTTATAACGCAACATTGCAATAGAGGGGCGAGTATCGATATTTCGTCGTGGAATGGTCGGCCAAATCCACGTCCGTGATCGAGGTGCAGCGTGAATGAATCGTTGCCAAAAATTTTAAAAGTTTCGTAATGATGACGATCCATATTTCCAGTGAGAAAATCAAGGACGGCCATGTCGATGAGATCGAGCAACCGTCGACCCTCGTCGTACGGAGGAATGTCCTTCACCAGGGTGCAATAGTCCGAATCTTTATTTCATGGAAACCACAAAAAATATAAATAAACAAATAAATGAATAAATAAATAAATAAATAAATAAATAAATAAATAAATGAATAAATAAACAAATAAATAAATGAATGCATGAATAAATAAATAAATAAATGAATAAATAAATAAATAAATAAATGAATAAATAAATAAATAAATTAATAAATAACTGAATAAATAAATAAATAAATTAATAAATAAATGAATAAATAAACAAATAAATAAATGAATAAACAAATGAATAAATAAATGAATAAATTAATAAACAAATAAATAAATAAACAAATAAATGAATAAATAAACAAATAAATAAATGAACAAATGAATATATAAATAAATGAATAAATAAATAAATAAATTTGAATAATTATTAGAATGATTTCTTACCGTGTTCCCATTGAGCCTTTTTACGTTTGTGATAACTTCTCCTCCAGGGATGTCTCCAAACCTTGCGACTGGCGAATTGTTTGCTGGGTAAAAAAGCAGCAAAACTGCCCTCGAGTTTGTCAGGATTGCCGCATATAGCGTGACCGGTGTCGCAATAATAACTGCAGCGACCGTGGAAGCACACGTTTCCAACGGGACTGACAAAGAATGTTTTCAACAATTCGCCATCAGCGATCTGATAAATCTCCGTCGTCATGTTCAAAGTTCTACCAACGACGGGCATCGCTCGACGAAAACCGAGCAATCGATCCAGATGGAAAGACGCTATCTCCGCGTTGTGCCTCTCAAAGTCGGTGAAATAAAAATGGTTCGGTAGAGTTTGTTGCTCACGAGGAAATCTGCAGGAAAAATAAAAGAAAAAACGTCAATTTTTTTTTTCAAAATTTAATTTTTTTCGTCGACGAGAATTTTTTTTGTTTTTTTTTTTCATTAATGAGAAATATTTTTTCTCGCTCGTTATCAAACGATGTTTGTTTAGAACCAATAAATCTGCTTTAAATGACGAACGCGAAGAAGGCCCTTTATTGGCATGTTGCACTCGGTACTCAATCTCCGAAAGTTCTCGTTTGTCGCAGAGTGCAATTCTTGCGTCCTCGTTAACCGCCTACGCTTAGTAACAAATCGCATGGAGGAGAAGACTGCATAATAAGTGTCTGAAAGTGACGTTGGGGATATGCATCACTCGGAACGTCGGTATTATGTGACACGTGGGCGTTCCTCTTGTAACTCTACTTAGTAGAAAGGCGAGAACGGAAGCCTCTCGATGCTGCTCTAAAGCGTGTCAAGTCTATCGCTCGAAACACTACCACTTACGCACTGGAAATAAAATTTTGTTAAAAATGGTCGATATTTTGTTGAAATTTTCGTTATTTTGGCAGAATATTTGCTTTCTAATGGAATTGTCAGCAAAATTTACGATTGGAACGAACAAAATTTGCTTCCGAAGAGACTTTATAGAATATTTCTTGCTGCGATGACACAATTTTTGAAATTATTCAAACAAAACGTTCAGTCGAACGTATCGAACAAAATATCCATCTTTTCCAACAAAATTTTGTTTTCAGTTCGGTAATAAATTCGGTCAGAAGTTCGCAACGTCGAAGTCCAACGAAAAATACATTTTTTTTAATTAATTTCTATTTATTTTCGATTTCTTTTCGTCCCGATTTTGTTATTATTAACAAAATTATTGTCCTGACCAAATATTGAATAAAAATCGTGAGCTCTGCTCAAGAAAAAATAGAATTTCGTTGCATCTCTGAGTCCAACGAAATTTTTTTTTTTTAAATTAATTTCTATTTATTTTCGATTAATTTTTATTAATTTTCGTCCCGATTTTGTTATTATTAACAAAATTATTGTCCTGACCAAATATTGAATAAGAATCGTTAGCTCTGCTCAAGAAAAAATAGAATTTCGTTGCATCTCTGAGTCCAACGAAAAATATTTTTTTTTAATAATTTCTATTTATTTTCGATTAATTTTTATTCATTTTCGTCCCGATTTTGTTATTATTAACAAAATTATTGTCCTGACCAAATATTGAATAAGAATCGTGAGCTCTGCTCAAGAAAAAATAGAATTTCGTTGCATCCCAACGATGCAATATTCCACATTGTGATTAATAAAAATGAAATCTGTCCGTTGTAAGAAAATGGACAATTTCTTGGATGAAAGTGTAGCGATGAAATTTTTTTCATTTTCCACTTGACCACGTTTTCCAGGTGTCAAAGATTTTTGATCTCGTTATAAAATATTTCTGTGAGGGAAAGAAGACGATGAGAAAAGTTGGGCAAGTTGGTTGCTGGGTCTCGAAAGTTTGGGGAGCAGGATTTGTCTCTTTATTCGGTTGGATCGTCGGGGACGACGAGGTCGTGAAAATTGTGAAATATACTGCTTGCCTTAAGTATGTGCACCAAGTACAAACTCTAGTTAATTAATAATACGTCGGGGCTACGTAATTAGTGTCCGATTTGCATCTGATTAAAAAAGTTAACAGCAGGCGAGTCCCTCCATCTCTCTCTCTCTCTTTTTCGCTCTCTCTGTCATTGTGGGCTTATGCATAAATAAAATAGAGTGCTTTCTCTCAAACGCGACTTTGGCGGATGAGCAGACAGAGTGAAAACCCGCATGGAGCGTGAATCACGTTAGAAAAATTTTAATGCATGCTTAATTGCGTGTTTTCTCATCAGGCTATTTTTCCCCATTCCTCCCGCAACTGCGAACTCAATTATTTCACTTTTTCGCATCGCGAGATAAATAATCATTGGGCTTTCCATCAATTTTTTTGCAAAACGTCAAAATTTATATCGCACGTTTTAATTGCACTTAAAAAAAGTCAAAAAAAATTGCACAAAGTCTGAGAAATTTTGGAAAATGAAAAAAATGTCAAAAATTAAAATTGCCAGAAGTTTTTTTGGTTTTATGAAGAAAAAAATTCAAATTTTTATCAAAACGTCAACTCTATATCGCACGTTTTATTTGCACGTTGAGAAAAGTCGAAAAAAAATTGTTCAAAGTCTGAGAAATGTTGGGAAATGAAAAAATGTCAAAAATTAAAATTGCCCGAAATTTTTTTGGATTTGTGAAAAAAAAAATTCAAATTTTTATCAAAACGTCAACTTTATATCGCACGTTTTATTTGCACGTTGAGAAAAGTCGAAAAAAAATTGTTCAAAGTCTGAGAAATGTTGGAAAATGAAAAAAATATCAAAAATTAAAATTGCCAGGAGTTTTTTTGATTTTATGAAAAAAAAAATTCAAATTTTTATCAAAACGTCAACTTTATATCGCATGTTTTATTTGCACGTTGAGAAAAGTCGAAAAAAAATTGCACAAAGTCTGAGAAATTGTGGGAAATGAAAAAAATGTCAAAAATTAAAATTGTCACGAGTTTTTTTTGGTTTTATGAAAAAATTTTGGCGTCCCTTCGCGATCGTAACGTTTTTTTTTATGATTCGAGGAAACTTTTCTAATTTTCCACACGTTAAGTTTTTCCATTGAGTTTGTTGAGAGAAAGCTTCGCACGCGAGTGTTATTTGTACGAAAGGAAAGCCCCCGAAAAAGTGACTTTTCCTCTGACGGGATAATGAGAGAAACGAAGGCTCGTTGGCTGTTTTTCTTATTGCAGTTTTTTTCAAAACCGCGCGGTCCGTGCAGCAGATTATCGCTCCGTTTCGCGGTCGAAAAGTTTTCGTCAGACTGCTGCGTGCGTGGGCGCGCGAGCTCTCATCCCGTCGCGCGTTTTGACGTCGTAATTTTCTCGGCTTTTCGCGTGGGAGACATTAAAGGGACGGCGCGGCCGAATAGACCGAGAAAAACTATGGGTTCACATTCCTCTTTAATCTTCGTTTCAGCGGCTCATCATTTTAAACAAAATTTCAACATTTTTTTCCATCGACAAAAAACACGAAAAACACGAAAAAAAAAAAATTCCGAATTTCCACAAAAATTCTTTTAGAATAAACGAAAAATTACATTGAGAATTGGGAAAATGGAACGTTAGACAGTGAAGACACGAGGGAAAAACTAAAAAAGACACTGAGGCAAGAAATTATGTCAAATCTTGAGAAATCGAGAAAATGTGCAGGAAAAGCAAAAAAAATCGTGGCGATAGAAAACGAGAAAATATAATGACCAAAGAGTATAAATGAGAAAATGAAAAAAGTTTGAAAACACTGTATAAGAATTTTCAACATTTTAAACAAAATTTTAACATTTTTTTCCATTGGCAAAAAACACGAAAAACATGTAAAAAAAATTTTTACAAATTTCCATAAAAATTCTTTCAGAATAAACGAAAAATTACATTGAGAATTGGGAAAATGGAACGTTAGACAGTGAAGACACGAGGAAAAAACTAAAAAAGACACTGAGGCAAGAAATTATGTCAAATCTTGAGAAATCGAGAAAATGTGCAGGAAAAGCAAAAAAAATCGTGGCGATAGAAAACGAGAAAATATAAAGACCAAAGAGTATAAATGAGAAAATGAAAAAAGTTTGAAAACGCTGTATAAGAATTTTCGTGAAAAACTGAAAATGCAAAGAAAAGTCAATATTTATTTTCGATCGTGTCTGCTAGACTCAAGAGTGATCGAGTTCCGGATTAAAAAACGAGATAATTGTAATGATATTTGCGGAATGGAATTTGGCATGGGGATGAGAATTGGAAAATAGAATTATCGTTGAATGTCTGGTGAAGAAGCTTCGCTGGGAAATCGATTGTGGAGTTTACATCGAGAACACGATGGGGAATGGTTATCGGAAAATCAATTTTGTCTAAAAACTCGCGACTAACATCGAACAGGAAAGCGTTAAAGTTTAACGAAGAGAGAAAAAAACTATTGGTCAAATATTTATTCGATACTCCGGAGATCCGGAAGCTCGATAAACTTGGGCAAATAACAATTTGACGGGGTGCGTTTATTTTTAGCTATTTTATTACTTTATTTTGCAGTTTTATTTTTAAGCCATATTTAAGTAGATCGTCCCATTTCCATTTATAGTGTTTTATCAACGGATTCTGAAAGAAACTCCTTAACGTATGGAGAATCGATGAAAACGTCAGACTCACCTCATCGGCTTGAATAATGCCTGCATATTGTCGGGGTAATCAATTACGAGCTTCAGTTGCGTGCCACCTTCTTTTTGAACTGGAAAAAACAAAAATATTTCGAAATTGAACATTTTTTTTATTCAATATTTTTGAATTAAAAATTTTTTGATTTAATTTTTTTTTATTTAATATTTTTTAATTTAATATTTTTTAATTTAATATTTCTTAATTTAATATTTTTTGATTTAATATTTTTTTATTTAATATTTTTTATTTATTGTTAAGAATAATCGTGACGACAATAATTTGTGAGATTTCGTGCACATAATGAATTCATTTGATGCTCGAGTAAAAATTCGTTGGCTAGATTTTATGTTTCAATATCGAGAGCTCAGAATATGCGACGAAAACCGACTTAATTTAATTCAATGACTATTATGGAGTCTAATTCGTTTGACCCTCGCGTCGAGAAGTCTTTCTTCGAACGAATTATGTATCGTGAATTGTGTCCAAGAGCTTGTGGTGACAATTCAAAAGCAATGGGAAATTTTTACTATATAGAAAAAAATTACACTTAAATCTTCGACTGGAATTCGTTTTTCTTACGATTTTTAAACCATGGGAAACACCATAAAAATGAAAAAATTGACAATCATTAGAATAATTCAAATAATTCGCTATCGATCGATTCCTTTTTTTGTATTTTGTTGTAAAACGAAATATTAAGACTCACCAACATGGAGGATAGGTTTGGTTGCCATTTCTTTGAGTAACTGATCGACGTATTTCGAGTCCTTTGGATACAGCTCAGTCCTCGATATGTCGAGATGAAATTTTTCGAGAACGGTACTGTTCTTCCTGAAAAAACAAAAATAACCATCATTCCCATTTCGTTAGACAAATTTTTCGAAATAAATTTTTTGGTAAATTAGGAAAAAAAAAAAAAAACGACAAAAACGATCAGCGAGGGTCAGAATCGTTATTCAACGATTTCTGGGAATGCTCATATTTATATTCATCTCGACGGAATGAATAGGAAGACCGTACAGTAGTCTCAATGCGTTCTGCGCGGTAAACTGCGAGCGAATTCGCGTCCGGGCTTGAGAGGCTTTTCAAAATGCATTGAATGGCTTTCGGCACGCTCGAGATCGCGTTTTCTGAGCAACAAAGTTTTCGACATCGATGTAACTCGTATAACACGGCTGTCCCGAAAATGGCGTTCCGTTTTACGAGACGAATGATGAAAATCCCAAGAGTTCTCATCAATTTTTCTCCTTGACGAACCGCACGGTCCATTGCGATGGGAAATTCAAAAGAAATAACGAAGAAATAATAAAAAAACGCTGCGAATTTCGTTCTCAAGATGCTCAAATCTTTTGCTATGAGATATTTTTTATTTTGGCTTTTTCATGGAGGAAGCTGAGCCTCGTTCATCTTGAGAAAGCAATTTGCAGTGTTTTTTGTATTTCCATTAAAATTATACAATTTCGACAACTTTTGTAAAAAGTAAAGAGGAAGTACAGACTTGAACACAAAATTTTGGAAAATTTGCAAAAATTGAAGTGGTTGGACGATTTTTCGAAAAATTCTGATTTTCGAAAAATTCGAAAAATCATAAAATTTAAACTGTTCAATAAATATTTCCCAAATTCAATACTAATCTTCCCTATTGTGATAGTCTATTTATAAAAAAGAAATTAGTAATAAATTTTAAACTTTGCGAAATTTGAAGCGTCGACATATTTTTTTGAAAATTTCAAAATCTCGCTAAATTCGTATTTTTTAAAACAATTTCGCCAAATTTTCTAGAAAGCGAAAAGGAAGTACAGACTTGTACACAATATTCTCGAAAAACTGCAGAAATTAGAGCGGTGAGACGATTTTTCAAAAAACTCAAATTTTCATAAAATTCGAAAAATCATTAAATTCAAATCGTTCAATCAATATTTCCCAAATTCAATACTAACCTTTAATAAAAAATATAATTATTGTTAAAAACGTTAAAATTTGCGAAATTTGGAGCGTCGACACATTTTTTTTTTGAAAATTTCAAAATATTTCGAAAATTTTTCAAAAATTTCGATCCGTAATTTTCAGACACGCTCCGAAGCAAGATTTTTCGGGACGTACACTGCAATGAGCATATTTATGGCTATGTGACCTTTTGCTCGAAATGAGTTTGGCCGATAGAGGCCGAGGTATAGGTTTTCGATGAACGAAATCGGAAGATGAGGCAGAAAAAAGGAAAACAGGAGTGCAAGTAAAAGATGAGATGGAGGGAGGAGCGAGACGGATACGAGGAGTGAGGAGCGCGGGGTATAGAAGCGAAGGAGTCATGAAAAATGCGAAACGTTGCTCTGTATCGCGTCTCTCGAAGAAGCTGTGCGACCGAAAAGGGTGATGTACGCTGGGTATCTGTCTTTTGCCCTTGCGCTCTCATACTCTTTGATACCGCACCAAAGTACTCTCCTCTATATATATGTATAAAAGATTGTGTGAAAGAAAAGACGAAGACCACGTGGAAGCGTTGCGGGTTGCATACCAAATATGCGACACGAAGGGACGCCACTAAATCTTAGATAATAATCCCTTCCGTCTCGGTCCAAAGATAAAAGAAAATGAAACGGAATTAAAAAAAAAAAAAACGAATTTTTTTTTATATAATAAAAAAAAATCGATTTTCGAATCGAAATAAATTTGTTTCTATTTTTATTTTCGAATAGAAAATGAAAATTGAAAATTTTATTGTTTATTATTAAAATTATTATTTTTAAATTGAAATTCAAAAAAATTTATTTTCGGATCGAAAATAAAAATTAAAAGGAATAAGATTTTGCATCATTTACGATCGTTAATGAGACAAAATGCGTTCAATTTAATTATTTCCTTGACTCCATCCTTTCGAATTGTTTTTATAATTTTTTTTTCACATTTATTAAATTTTATTAAATTAAAATTTTTATTTTATTAATTTTTTTTTTATAATAAAAAAAAATCGATTCTCGAATCGGAATAAATTATTTTAAATTTTTTATATTCGAATCGAAAATAAAAATTAAAAGCCATAAGATTTTTTTTATTTTCAAAGATTTTGCATCATTTACGATCGTTAATGAGACAAAATGCGTTCAAATGAATTATTTCCTTGATTCCTTCGTTTCGCATTGTTTTGATACGATGACGAGACTCTCCAGACGAGGGAAAAACATGCGGTTGCCAAACGAATGTTTATAAAGACGTAATAACATTCTCGTGATTCGTAATTTCAGGAATTATTGAGTTAAGAATCAAATGTGAAATAACTGGTGGAGTGTCGATAATGTGTTTGTGTTCGTCAGTGCAAACAAAATGGAGATAAATGTCATTGCAGTTTCGATGTATTGACGATTTTTAGTCGCAGCTGCACAAGCAAAATCGACTGTCGCTTTGGACCTCGAGAATATCCATTCCCACACACGTTGCCATCATCGCAGCTCTTTGAAGTCTTCCAATCTCGTGGCACGAATGATTGTTCCTCAGATAGAATTGACGCTCATGGGCATTATATTCCGAGGACCCGGAGTCACGTCTCATTAGGGAATTGTCTGATTACACTGGGATCCTCTTGACATATGTAAGGGAAGCTCCATGTACTGCTACGACGTACACACAAGACGTGATGTACTCTCCGGAGAGTGATAGATCGCAATAAGCTCTTCTTCTTTGCATAAATTTGGAATTCCGCTCCATTTCAGTCTCACCCGAAAGGGTGCAGCGTCGATTCATCGTACGGGGTGTAGAAGTTTTTTTTTTTTAATTTGCGTGAAAAAGATGGAGGAATTCTGTTTCCAACTTAAAATTCTTTTGTATACCTGTATTGACACACTGGGTCGATGTGACCCGGAGCCTCAATGGCCTCAGCATGGGCCAATGAGGTACGGTTGGTGTTCATCGAAATTGATAATTGACTAGGAAACATTTTTTTGGGGTCAGATTGACCCAGTGTGTCTATAACGATATTAATACACTAAAAACGAAATTTTGTTGAAAAAGATCGATATATTGTTGTGAAAATTTTGAAATTATCGAAAAGTATTTAGTAGGGGTGTGCGAATAGTGATCGAATCGAATCGAATCGAATATTCGATTTTTTAGTCGAATATTCGATTTTTAAATCGAATATTCGTCGAATTTTCGAGTATTCGATAAATTTCCGAATATTTGATGAATTTTCAATTCGATTTTCGAATAGAATATTCGAGCAATTTTCAAGTATTTCTTAAATTTTCAAATATTTGAATATTCGAAAGCAAATCGAATATTCGAAAGAAAATCGAATATTCGAAAGAAAATCGAATATTCGAAAGAAATTCGAATATTCGAAAAATAATCGAATACTCGAAAAAATCGAATATTCGAAAAAATCGAATATTCGTCGCATTTTCGAGTATTCGATAAATTTCCGAATATTTGATGAATTTTCAATTCGATTTTCGAATAGAATATTCGAGCAATTTTCAAGTATTTCTTAAATTTTCAAATATTTGAATATTCGAAAGNTCGCAATAAGCTCGTCTTCTTTGCATAAATTTGGAATTCCGCTCCATTTCAGTCTCACCCGAAAGGGTGCAGCGTCGATTTATCGTACGGGGTGCAGAAGTTTTTTTTTTTTATTTGCGTGAAAAAGATCGAGGAATTCTGTTTCCACCTTAAAATTTTTTTGTATACCTGTATTGACACACTGGGTCAATCTGACCCGGAGCCTCGTTGGCCTCAGCATCGGCATCTCTACGATAATTGATAATTGACTAGGAAACATTTTTTGGGGTAAGATTGAGCCAGTGTGTCTATACCGATTCTAATCCACTAAAAACGAAATTTTGTTAAAAAAGATTGATATATTGTTGTGAAAATTTTGTAATTATCGAAAAATTTTTAGTTCACCGTATTTAAAAAAATATAGACGATTTTTAAAAAAATTTCATTTTCAGTGTACACTTCGAACTGGATGGAACATTGTGATCTGATTCGAGGGATTACGTTTATGAAGACACTGGAAAATACTTGCTCTAATGATTATTTGGTCAATTTTAAAAATCGTTATTATTTTTTTACCGATTTTGAGGTTGGATCTAAAAAAAAGATCGTCTGATTGTCCAGACGAAATATTGAATAAGAATTTCGTGATAAAACAGAATTTCATCACATTCCAGCGACGCAAACTTCGACATCGTCGTACTCATGAAAATATTAAGTGATTAAATTTATATCAATGGAATTAGCTGCAGGGGAAATTAGATTTCGCAGTCTGATTGAGAACATCGTTTTATCGATTCTCGTGGTCGGTGGAATATTCGTCGTTGCAATAAGATGAGTGAATTTTGACAGGAACTATATATAATTTGTTCGTCCAACTTATAAATCGAATGAAGGTGGAATGGTTTATGTAATATATAAAGTGAGAATAAGGGAGGAGGGAAAAAGGTGACTGGGAACGTGTTACGAACGAGAAAGAAGAAGACTTTTCTCATTGGTTATTCATGAGATGAGAAAGTGGCATGGAGACGAGAATAAAATGAGAGAGAAACAGCGAAAGAAAGAAAGAGAGAATAATGATTTGGCAGCAGCAGCAGCAGCAGGTTTCGCTTTCGCCAGGACCAAAGAGAGTTCAAGTACAGACTTTCCTCACCCTCTTTCGAGTCAGATCAACTCTCGCAATTTCCTTATTACTCACTTCGTTTTTCACAGCCTTTCATCACATTTATATCTTTCGAGGTAATAATCGTTGGTGGGAGAGCATTTTTCAAGATAATTCAATGCAAGAACTCAAGTTCGGTTGCAGTTGCATTTTCTACGTCGATTTTTATTTATTAAGATCGGAAATTAATTGCGACTGCCACCGGGCAATGAAAGAATAATTCCGCAATAAATTTTGTCGTTTTTTCTCGACATCGATTATTTATAAGCTTCCCTTTTCATGGTGCAAAGAAAAAGCATTCCTCATGCTTATTTTTGCCTGACAATTAATCAATTCTGCTTCAACGTCGTTGAGCACTTTTGATTTTGAGAAAAATGGCAACACGTGCAATTCATCACGTTGCAATGTCTTGCATGATAATCTCCATATGATCCTTCGACCTCATGGGGTCACTCAACTCATCTTTGCTATTCATCTCCCTCGTCACACTCTCTCTCTCTCTCTCTCTCTCTCTCTCTCTTTGGTCTCGCCAAGGAGAGAGAGAGAGAGAGAGAGAGAGAGAGAGAGAGAGAGAGAGAGCGAGAGAGATGGGTCGAAGGTTGCAGAACAACTGCGAGGATATATATTGCCCTTTCAGATAATATTGCGGCTTACACAGGTGCGTTTAGCTATATATTTAGCTGAGAGTGTGACAAGAGCCATTTGCGTATAGGACGTAAGCAAACTACTGGCGCAGAGTCGAGGCGATATTTACCAAAGAAATTGCACCGATGCATCCCTCTGAACAGGATTTGCATATGCGAACGAGCTGCTCTTTTCATTATTTGCCTTGTTGTTTCCTTTTAAAGGAGGCTTTATCGTTTGTCACGTAAAAATCATTTTCCAACGGCACGACATACAATTTTTTTTAGAAATTTAACATAATATTGAAATTTTAGATAAAAAAATTTGTAACGATTTACCGACTAAGAATGAAGATTTCCGCTTTCGAAAAACTCATTTTTTGCACTTGGAACTTTAGTCCTTAAAAAATTGAAATAATTATTTTTATTTTTTTATTCTTTGGTCGAAATTCAGCAGAAATTTCAATTTTTTTTCCCCTAAAGAACTTTTACCGACGATGAATGAAGATTTTCAATTTCGAAAAACTGATTTTTTGCACTTGGAATGTTAATCCTCAAAAAATGGAAATTATTTTTTTTATTTTTATTCTCTGCTCGAAATTCAGCAGAAATTTCAATTTTTTTTTCCTCTAAAGAACTTTTACCGACGATGAATGAAGATTTTCAATTTCGAAAAACTGATTTTTTGCACTTGGAACGTTAATCCTCAAAAAATGGAAATTATTTTTTTTATTTTTATTCTCTGCTCGAAATTCAGCAGAAATTTCATATTTTTTTTTTGCCTTTGTAAAGGGATCTTGTTCACTGGTTATCCTCGGAATATTTTTCAAAAAACGTGAAATTTCTAGAAATAGGAAAAAAAAATCTTGACTGAACGTCATTTAATTATTTCGTTTGTCAAAAATGATGGAAATATTCTGTTGAATGTAATTTTTAATTTAATAACGATTTAGTGCTTTTGAAGAAAGGAGCGAATTTCGTGTGACACGTATACGATACGTGATGAAAATATATTTGTACCGAATTCATCAGGCTGTTGATTTAAATCGATTGTTTGACGAACGTGCGCCGATAATGTGACGAACGAGCGTGTTAATCGCTAAAATATCAATCCCATTAACACATTCTCGTTGGATATTTGTTGGTTTTTGCTTTCGAATGATAAGCCACTATCGGTTCGTATACTCACGGTGTTTTGATCGACTCGAGAGCAAGGCGAAATGCCTGCTGCGCGATCGACGTCGGAATTGAGAAGAAAATTCAAATAACAGTTTCGAATTTCGATCAACTTTGTTTTTTTTTTTTTTATTGCAAAGAAAAATTCATTTTCGTGCGGAAAATCTCGTGAAAATGATTTTCAGATCCTAGAATTTTTTCAAAATTGTTGTTGCAATTTTTTAATCGAAAAAATTAAATTTTTGATCGTCCAGTTAAATAAACAGAACGTAAAAATTTGTTTCAGCACGAAATTACGCTCCAGATCGAACAGTTGGGAGGAAGTGAGCGGTCGATTGAGATGTGCTTCGTTCTGTTATTGACGCGAGTATTTTAAAATGCATGATCGTGAATTCATATTGACTGACTCTTTATTTTCTCTAATGTACTTTCCAACGTTTATGGAAATTAGTAGCACGCGAAACTCGTCGTAGCGTGCAACTCGCCACGATAACTCGACAATGATCTGCGCTCGTAAACCTCGGAAACAAACCGTTCAACCGATATTTCCCGAATTCAATACCAAAACCTTCCTATTACGTTACTCTTTATAAAAAAAAAAAAAAAAAAAAAAATTAGTAATAAATCTTGAAATTTGCAAAAGTTAGACACGATTTTTTTGAAAATTTCAAAATCCCATAGATTTCGTATTTTTTTAGCGATTCATTATTTCTAGCGTAATTATGCGAATTTGACGAAACAATGCCGCAGGCAAACGGCGAGAGTTATTGTTCCATATTTCAAAGTAACGAGAGATCGTCTCCGATTCACGTAGGTGGTAAACACATTGCGCTGCATTAATTAACTCCCACGCGTTTGTATCGGCCTCCCGACGCCGATGTCATTCGAGATCATGCACGAGAAAAATAATAAAAAAAAGTCCTCAATTTTGCCTCATTAAAACATTAATTGATTTTATAATAATAATTTTTATTTATTTTTATTTAATTATAAATAAATAAATAAATAAATAAATAAATAAAATAATTTTATTATTGTAGCCTCCAAAAAAAATTGCCAAAAAATCCTTTTTTTACGTCCAACACTACCCCCTTAATTAGGCAAGATAATCATCATGATCCTGAAGTTTCCATCATTGTCATCGAAGGAAAAATATTTCTTCTCATTAATAATTTATTCAATTTTTCAAATCTCGACAATTTTTCCCATCGGTTTGGCTCTTGGCTCGCAAGAGAATCGTTTCATCATTCTTCCCCAAAAACTGAATAAAAATTGTCAACTCTGCTGAAGAAAAAATTGGATTTTGTTGCGTTCCAACGTTGCAATAAACTTCAACGTCGTTAATCATCGATGTAATTTGCCCTTTATTGGCATCATGATGATAATGATTAAATGGACGAACATCGCATCATGATTCAATGTTTGAAATAATTGCTAATCATTTTGGTAAGACGGGGAAGAAAGTGGCAGTGGAGGGGTTCGCCACAAGAAGTACTCAGAGGATCGACGAAATGTTCTTTGCAGGAATGACGAGTTGGTCCGCGTGTGAGAGTAGGAAAATCGAGGGGCGGCATAGATCTCGAGAAAAGGGTGTCGAGTATGTTCATCTCTGGCGAAACGAATGTAAATCAATGTTTAATATTCATGCACCAGTCACGTGCATCGGGGAATGCAGAAGGAGCTGCACTCTCAGAGGCAAACGAAAGAAGAAGAAGAAGAAGAAGAAGAAATAAAGCGAAGCCTCCATGCCAAGTGGATGTACTTGCGGGATATACATACAAATATGTCTGGGGATGCTGCACTGAACTAAAATCGACTTTCAACCAATATCCAAAATTCAATGTACCATTTCGAAGTTATTCAACGATTCTGCAATGAATATCGTAAAAAAAAAAAATATTTTCACATTATTTCAAAATTCTTTCGGAAGCATCGTCTGGTTTCGAATGATTCGGGTTGAAAAAATTGATTTCAGATTCATTAGTTGTTGCCGGAACGAAAAAGAAAGCCGAGGGTCATTATCATTTTTTTTCTGAACCGTGTGTTGAGTTTTTTGGAGGCTGCGACACGAGAAGATTGTCTGAAGAAACATATATAGGCACGAGAGACAACAGAAAGGTCCATCTCTTTTTAAGACGAAGCAAGAAATCTCTCCAGCCGAATTATACTTCAAATATTTGAGTAGAGACTGAGCAATCTTTACGTCCAGATTTCATCGTTCGTTGTGCAACGTTGACGATGAAACAATAACATTGCTTGCAGCTGGAAAATTTGAAGAGCTCAATTTTTCGAGGATTAATTTTCAATTTTCATGTGCAATGGTACGAGCAAAAAAAAATAAACGTTTGTGTTCCCGAGCGAAATTTCGAGCCACTATTTATCGGCAAGGACGAAAAAAAAAATGGTAGAAAAACAGGCTTTGGAATCGTAAGCTTTGATCTATATTTCCATCCAAAACATTCGGTTCGTTTGAGCTAGTCCATTTTCTTCCTCGTCCGCTTTGCGGTTTGGTTCGATGATTTTGTACGAGCGTACGTGGTCCCTACAGGTTTATGGGAGGCTTAATGTCAGAAGGGCGTAAAACACGGATTGGGGGTTGTTTCAAACGCTCCGGGTTATGACCTGCCCATGCGGCCAGTCTGTATTGAGTGGCGAGCAGCTTTCGTGTTTTAATCAAAAGTCAATGCCATAGCCGTGTGACATTTCGAAAAGGCAGGGAGGGAGGCTGTCATCGTTAACTCCTGCGAGTTAGTGATTCGTGACCTCGAGGGCTATTCAATTTGTTTCGCGAACATATCGCTGATTTCGGGATTGCATAAATGTTGATGTGTTTTCATTGATATCGAGTAACGGCAATAAATGGCACGCGAGGTCATCAGCTGCTGTACGTAATAGCACTCGCAGTTTGTACGAATTTCTACTCCCGTCCCAGGCGCAGTAAATTTCAAAACTGCTCAAAATTTGTGAATTTTGGAAAAAATGAAAAGATCGCATGATTCCGAAGTGAAAAGTCCTGAGGCATTTTTCTCTACGACGAAAACTCGCTGAGTTATCGGAATAAGAAGCGAGAGCCAATCAGGTCGCGATCCCCCACTCCGCCACCAGCCACCGGATTGGCTGTTTCTTTAAAATTCGCTATCTCGACAACGAAACGTCGGACAAAAAAATCGCCAAGGACTTTTCTCTTCGAAATGACATTGCCTACCCATTCCCCATACTTTCCAAATGATTTTTAAACAACTCCGTACAATTCGGCCTCTAGAGTGGTGAGCTTTGTTCGCGGTCAATTACGCATCGAGAATTTAGTCCTCCGGGATGACAAGAGCGACGGAAATCGAATTTGCATTTGCCAAAGGCTCGTGGATCCTGCGAAAGCTCGGCCAGAACCACCAAATGCACAACGACAAATACACTCACACACACAAACTCTACAAATCCAACGAGTGTTTCGTTACGATTGCTAATCTGTGATCGACTACATCTACCGCCTGCTGTTTGTACACCGCTTCATAATACATTCAAACTTTACCCTGCATACGCAGTATTTAGTCATTGTTCTATGTATACATCCGTCTAAATTTGACAAACGCTCCAGAGCACAGAGTTACAAGATTCGAGCGACTGGCTGCTCGTGGGAAATGCCTCTTTTCGGAGGCTTTTTCCCCCAATTACGTTTCAGTCAATCAACTCTGAAAATTTACATTCCCATACGACTCATTTATACTTTCTATTTCAACGTCGAACTTCCTGTTGGTTTTTTCATCATTTGGGAATCCTCTCGTTACTTCAATGGCGGTGAATATCGCTCCGACAATGTTATTGTTGAATAAACAAATTTTATTTCGTCCTCCACATTAAATTCGAAGAATTTGTAAAAAAAAAAAAAAAATTGACATTTCTTTGTCGTTTTTAGCGTTTGCTCAATTTTTATGGTTTCGAATCGTTGGATCTCGAAGAGATTTACGTGGGGATTGTAAACCTGTAGGTACCTTTTTTCCGGTGAAAAATCAAACTTGATAGGTTGGCTGGAATTTTTTATTAAGCGGGGAATTTGCGTTGAGTGCTTTTGCAAATTAATCGAATGTACATGTTCGACGAGTCTCGCCCCCCCATGGCATACAGAATCCTGCTTCTCTCTGCTTATGCAAGATTCTATTTGAACGCGAAGCTATGCGAGTTTGTGCGTCGATGTGAGTGTGCCTGTGTGTGTGTACTCGAATAGTACGTCGAGTTTCCTAGCTATTGGCACCTGGGGACAGAAATGATATTTCCAGCGTGTTTCTCTCTCGTACGAATCAAGTTCCCGCTCGTTCTGTCAACGTCAACGTTAGCCTCGTGTACGAACACACGTTTTCCATGAATCCCATGTTTTTTTAACTCGTTACGAACGTTCTATGGCGACGGTCAAATCCAAATTTTTCTTTTCAGTTTTTTTACATAAAAAATGGTTCGCGAGCCCAAGTTCATTAAAAAAAAGTCGTTACGAATTGACTAAAGAACATCGTACTCTAAATCCAAGATTGTTCGAGGTGATTTGTATTTTTTGGATAATAAACAAAATTTCGAAAAAAATTTACGATCGATTTTTTTGAAAAACTCAATAAAGCTTCTTCGATGTTACATCGAAAGTGTATGCAAAGTTTTAAGAAGCTTCACCATTTAGAAATGGAAATATTTAATTTTGAAAATTGCAACTTTTGACACACGCTCTTGTGAGAAATTACTGAAAATTGTGATTTTTATAAACAAATATCTCGACTTCTGCATGGCGAAGCCTCTTAAAATTGCGCGAGCTATTAGCGATCACTGTTCTCTTTGTGTTGTGCAAATTTAAAAGAATTCCATCGATAGAAAATCGATTTTTTTCGAAAAACTAAATAAAGCTTCTTCGATGTTACATCGAAAGTGTATGCAAAGTTTTAAGAGGCTTCACCATTTAGAAATGGAAATGTTTAATATTGAAAATTGCAACTTTTGACTCTTGTGAGAAATTACTGAAAATTGTAATTTTTATAAATATCTCGCTAAAGGAATTCCATCGATAGAAAATCGATTTTTTTCGAAAAACTAAATAAAGCTTCTTCGATGTCACATAAAAGTGTAGGCAAAGTTTTAAGAGGCTTCACCATTTAGAAATAGAAATATTTAATATTGAAAATTGCAACTTTTGACTCTTGTGAGAAATTACTGAAAATTGTGATTTTTATAAATAAATATTTCGACTTCTACATGGTGAAGCCTCTTAAAATTGCGCGAGCGATTAAATAGCTCTGTTTTCTATGTATGGTGCAAATTTAAAGGAATTCTGTCGATAGAAAATTTTGGATACAACGTCCTTAAGGGCATAGGAAAGAAAAATTGATTCTCCTCCGAAGAATTTCTTCCGCAGAGTAAATTCAAATATTCCGAACTGAGTTAATCAAAACTGTTTTCTTTTTTTTTTATGGACTCGGTGTCCCTGGTACGTAAGAACAAATAACTTTCAACCAATATTCGCCCAAGTGTTAAGTTGAAAAGATGAGATAAAAAAAGTGAAAATGAAGCGGGAAAAGACAGAGACAGAGCGAGAGAAAAAATGAGTTGTCGAACGGTTGTAAGTCCACAGGTGACTGCAATTGAAGTTCCAGTCGATTCCCCGCAAAGCAGCGACTCGACTAACAGGTCGCTCGAATTAAAAATGGACAGGCATGTCGTAATAACTCGATTGGAGGTAAATATACACGGAAATTCGTGCCAACTGGACGATCTTGTCGAGATTAAAGAAAAAATAAACTATACAGCCCACGAAATAGTCGCTTTCTTACCAACATCATAAAGATTTATTAATTTTTCGTCATTTGCCATCAAATAAATATCCAGCAAGCAATAAAAAGAATTATAAACGTTGCTCCAAATTTGCAAGACCCATTCACAAAGAATGGGACTTGCTAATAATTGCAAATAAAAATTTAAAAAAAAAAAATTCAACAATTTCGAAAAAAAAACGTTTTTTTTTCTTTCAAAATGAAATAATGATTTTAAAACAGAAGAAAAAAAATTGTATAAAGTGCAAGAAGGTCGTGGGGTTATATGCCGAAATACAATGTGCACGATTTTCATTTCACGTTGGTCCAGCACCATGCGGAGTATATATCGTAAATTATTTCCGAGCAAACATTAGGTCGACAAGAGTTCACGAGGAAAATCACTCGACCGGACGAGTGTGTGTGTGTGTGTGTGAGAGAGAGAGAGAAGG
>JBAJMU010000004.1:15074028-15087061 GCA_037952995.1 Hyposoter didymator | reverse complement strand
GTCATGATGTGTGTTGATCGCCATTACAGGGAGGCACACATGGACATACGCACATGTGTACACAAATCTCATAAAGGATGGAATTCGGTATGATCCATTGCACAGTCCACACACTCCTTATTAAACAATCGACGTGTTCCTCCGAAATAGGATATCATCCTATTGTAACAGGAAACAGCATTTCCCTCTCGGTCACTCCCTTTCAAATGCTGTGCAGAGTAACAAAAGCTTGATACGCGATGAGAACGTCGATGATGACCCATGATTCCAACATCCTCGCTAAATCTCGTGTTTCATATTTCACAACTCTGCTCATTCAATTACTGACTTTCTATGCGATAATGAAACTAAAAAAAAATCTCGACAATTTTTGTAGAAAGTCAAGTGGAAAATTCGAAAAATCGTAAAATTTCAACCGTTCAACCGATATTTTCCAAATTCAATGCCAACCTTCCCATTATGATACTCTATGTATAAAAAAATAATTAGTAATAAATCTCAAAATTTGCGAAAGTTAGAGCGGTTGGACGATTTTTCAAAAAACTCGAATTTTCGTAAAATTTAAAAAATCATAAAATTTTAACCGTTCGACCAATATTTTCCAAATTCAATACCAACCTTCCTATTATGATACTCTATCTATAAAAAAATAATTAGTAATAAATCTCAAAATTTGAGCAAGTTGGAGCGTCGAAACGATTTTTCGAAAATTTCAAAATCCCATAAAATTCGTATTTTTCTAGCAATTGCAACAAAAATCTCGAAGGAAAGGCAGAAAATCAACAAAAACTTTCTCGTTCCGATGGCAAAATTGAAATCGTTTGTGCATTAAATTAAAAAAAAAATAAAAATCCGATTCGAATTGCGTACAATTGAAATTTTAAATTTTGTTTCATCGCCACAATTCCCAACTTTTCTCCACGTATAAATACTGCATGCGAAACTTTCCAGTTACAAATAATTTCACGTGCGTGATTAAATTGTTATTGAAATATTCAATTACCATTTATTCAGCATTTTTTCATCTCACGTTTTTGCTGATTACGAGAGTTCGGGCGCAAGACAGGAGACGATCTCTCGTTTCGAATTCATATCCGAATATCGAGTTACAAGAATAATTCTCTCTCTCTCTCTCTCTCTTTGTCTCCCTGTCTCATGATAGTAATCATATCACAAAATAGAGCTTGTCCACTATCGTACATGATAGTCACGTACTCGTGGTGCTCGTACGTTCACTTAGGAACATGATTATCCTGTACCTGGCTTGTTTGGTATCAGAGTATTTCGCATATACATCCATCGAACGATATAGATATATATATATATATGTGTGTGTTAGACGCACGTGCCGATGATACTGTAGTGCTCTAGTCATGAGATCTGTCCAATGCACTCTCCATCTGCATCATGCACGATCTGACTACTGCAGACCGTACACATGGGACGTTCAACCAAGAATCGTCATTTTCCTCCGCAATCATTTTTCCATTTTTTTTTTNTTTTGGGCTTGTTATATTTTGTTTATTTGGCTGCGTCGAAAAACTCAATTATTGGGATCGTCGTAATTTTTGTCAAACTAATTAAAAAAAATTATTCAATTTGTTATTAATTATTTTATAATTAATTATAATAAATAAATAATTAATTATAATTAATAAATTTTAGTAAAATTAATTGTTATAGTTAATTATTATTAATTATAATTGATTGTTAATTACAATAATTAATTTATTTGATTAATTAAATAGTTTGAATTAATCGAATGGTCTTGTTAATTAAATTTTTCTAATTAATTGAATAATTTTAATGAATTTAAATTTGGAATTGATATTTTCAATTATTTCGTTATTTTTTGGTGCAGCATGCGAATTGAATTTGTCAGTGCGGCAAGGACAATCCGTTCGATAGTTTCGGAGCACACTGCTGTCTTCGATACGGTTCTCTATAATTACGTTTGTCGCCGCGGTGGTGTTCGAGGTAACCGATAGGATGAGAGACTGCTTGTTTGATGAAAATGCCGGGAAACGGTATATAATATTATGGAGATGAAAACACCATAGAAACACACTTGATCATCTGAGCATAAATCCGCATTACAAGATCGAAGAATATAAATGCTTCTCAATGAAAATTATTATTCGCATTTCTGCTGACACAGAAACAGTGGGTAACAGGAAATATGACAATTTTTTTAATATACAGCATAAAATCAAATAAATAAATTAATCAAATTAATTGATTAATTAATTCATAAAATTAATTGATAAAATAATTAATTAATTGATTAAAAAATTTATTAAGTAATTGATTCAATAATTAATTAATACACGACAATACACGAAAAATCGTGTATTGGCCAATAATTTATGGGCAGTGAGTTGCAAAACGAAACAAAACGTTCCAGTTTCATTTTGACGCAAAATTTTCAACGACTAACGGAATGTCGTTAACCTAATTGCTTTTTATAAAAATCAATTATGATGCTCCGTAAAAAATCACTCAGCCCGAAGCTTTTTTTTTTATTGCTGAATGTGTGCGGCCAATTTTGTTTCTTCTTTTTTTTTTTTAATTTAGATTTTACACAATTTCTTCGAAGTTTATGGCTCCGTGTTTTTTTTCTTTTATTTTTACTGCCTTGGGCTCGTAATTGCAATTTTAATTATAAATGTTACGTGTACCAATTCACGTACGAATGTCAATTGCGTACTTGATGTGTGTGTGTGTGTGTGTGTGTGTGTGTGTGTATTGACATTGATACATTTTGCATGGTGACCTCAAGCAGGAAGGTTACGGTCAGCATTCCAATTGTCGTGCTGGTGCAAGTTGAAGGCCAACCGATGATTATCCAGTCGGTTTCGTAACACATGATTTCTGCCTCATTCCATGATGCTATCGTACCGTTAAGGACATTGTATGGCGACGGTCAGATCTTCATTTTTCTTTTCACTTTTTCTTACGTAAAAAATGGTTCACGAGCCAAAGTTCATTAAAAAATGGTTCGTTACGAATTGACTAAAGAACAACGTACTCTAAATCCAAGATTGTCCGGGGTATTTTGTATTTTTTGGATAATAAAAAAAATTTCGAAAAAAATTTACGATCGATTTTTTTGAAAAATTAAATAAAGCTTCTTCGATGTCACATCGAAAGTGTATGCAAAGTTTTGAGAGGCTTCAGTATTTAGAAATCGAAATATTTAATGTTGAAAATATTTCCCAGGTAAAAATAATAAACGGCGAAAAACTAATGTGGGTCAAAATGACCCAGTTTATTGAGGAAAAGTTTTTAAAATCATTCACTCGACCACCGATTTGTCAAATTCGAATATTCTCGGGCAATAAATTTTAATTATTGTTTTTTGACCCCTCGTGTACACTCTGGGTCTCTCAGACCCCATCGATTGTCTTTGGCATTTAATTTTCGTTTTCGTCAAAAAAAAAAAAACATAAAAAATTGGATATTTACGGGAACACGACGATTTGAAAAACGCCTCGGGTCAGATTGACCCAAATGTGCACTTACACGATGCACTCGAGGTTACGTGTAATTTTGAACGTTTTTAATAATTCATCGACACACCGCGAGGCTCACGCAATGTACACGCGTCAACAATAATTGATGCAATCGTAAAATGATTTATAAATTTTGCTTCCTCAGCTGCTGCTGCTGCTGCTGGTTCAACATTTGAGGAAATATGTTTCTGTGTCATGAGCTATTATGCAATATTACCGAGTGCTGCGATGTGCAATTAGCAAATGTGCAACCGCGGCTATTTATTCTTTTGTGTGCACGACAATAATACTTGTGGCTATTAATTCATCAGCTGAGTCTGCAGTTTCGGGCTTTGCGGAAATTTGCCAATGCGGCGGGAAAGAATTTTTTTATTATTCGTTGCCGACAATTTACTTTTTCCTTCGATCCTCATTATCGATTAGGACATTGTACGAATGATTAATGAATATTAATTCGATTCAATCAGAGACTCCATTTTTTTTTTGGTTTTTTTTGCTTCCTCGTGGAGTATGGGACGGTGACATTTTTTTTTTTTACAATTTTTAATGTCAATGCGGTTCAAATGTCCCGTAGATACTTTGTAGAAAATTTGTCGAGATTATTTTTGAAAATACGAATTTCGCGACATTTTGAAATTTTCAAAAAACGGTCTCGACGCTCTAACTTTCGTGAATTTATAGATTTGTTACTATTTTTGGTTTTTATAAATAGAGTGTCATGCTAGGAAGGTTGGTATTGAATTTGGGAAATATTGATCGAACGGTTTGAATTTTATGATTTTTTGAATTTTCCGAAAATCTGAATTTTTTGAAAAAATCGTCCCACCCCCCTAATTTCTGCAGTTTTTCAAAAATATTGCGTACGAGTCTCTACTTCCTTTTCGCTTTGTAGAAAATTTGTCGAGATTATTTTTAAAAATACGAATTTCGCGACATTTTGAAATTTTCAAAAAACGGTCTCGACGCTCCAACTTCCCCAAAAATCTCAAGATTTATCACTATTTTTGTTTTTTATCAATAGAGTATCATAATAGGAAGGTTGGTATTGAATTCGGGAAATATCGAATGAACGATTTAAATTCCATAATTTTTCGAATTTTCCAAAAATCTGAATTTCTCAAAAAATCGTCCTGAGTCTTCAATTTTTGCAAATGTTCTAACATTCCTCTAATATGAGAAAGTCAACCTAAAAAATATCCTCAAGAGCAAGATTTCAGCATCCTGTCAATTTCCAATTTTCTTAAAAAAAAAAAAAAAAAGTCCCAAAACGTGAAATAGTTAATAATAAATTTTAAATGAATAAAATCGTCGACTAGTTCGTTGCGATTAAACGCACTGCGGAATGCACCGATTCCCAACAAGATTTCGTGTCTTTTTTTAATTTTTTTGCTTCCCTAGCGGATTGGAAACGAAATCCCTGCGAATATGGAGAAAAAAGAGAAATGCAGATGCAGAGGCTCGTCGTGTCGTGTTTAATCTGAAATCTCTTGATAATTCGCTGAGAATAAATAGTGCGGATGTTTGTTGAGACTTACTTGACCGAAGTTCTCTTGAGAGTCGCGAGAGTCGGATTATCCGTGTAATCCTCGCCACTTGTTCGTATAACACCAGTTTCCGGATTGACACCGTCACCGTTAACGACGTAATCCATGAGATCGGAAAAGTCATCGTGAATCTGGGGTTTGTCAGTTTGAACGTTCCGACGTTCGGTAGGAAAATGTTTGTGAATAGCTTGGCCATTGGAATAGCTCGTTACGGTGGAAAATTCACTTCCGGTTGGGAATTCTTTGCTGGCGTTGGGTCGTTGGACAAATTTTAGTCGAAAATTATTGTAAACAGTTTCGCGGTTGGGCGAGTCGCCCATTCGGACGCGTCCGTGACTCGGGACCAAGTGGTGGCCGCTGTAGCCAAGATCCATTTGCAAATCCATGACCAATAGCAAAGTGAACAAAATGGCGAAGGCGCTGATTGCAAAAATGAGTTTTTCGCGTATTCTCATGAGTCTGAACGCGAGCTTCATTTTGGATTCGATTTTCACTCGGGTTTTCGATACGCGACCTTGATTGTTGCAACGAAATGATTTTTTAAGGGACTTGGACGATCCGGAGCTTTTGCTTCGTCGTGGAGGTTCTTCGGCGAGGGATTTCGATGGATTTGGCAGTCTGGGGGAAGCTTTGTCGCCGATTCTCGACGACGAGATTTCGTTGCGAGACTCTGACGAGCAACCACCAGCTCCTTCGTGGCCACTTCCGGTCTGTCCTTCGTTTTCGTAATCGACTTTGCTCTCGACGTCGTTCGTCCTCGAATCTGCGTCCAAATGGATCGAAAAATTCGTTTCCTCGATTTCGTTCGATTCGAGTTTCTCTTTGGGCGACGATCGAAAAATAAATATTTCCTCCGTATTTTTATTTATTCTTATCGCTCGCTCGACACATTCCGCAGTATCCACCGAGCCGAGAGTCTCATGGGAAGGTAAAAAAGTCAATGCAATGTGACTCGATCCTACGAGCTTATGGCGCACTTCCGGTTTGTGAAAATTTGAAATATTTGCGCTACGAATCGTCCTCGTCGGTGTCTGTTTCCTCGAGGATGTGCTCCGCTTTGTCACGTCGTTTTTTTCCAACTGCTGTAGCGTTAAAAGAGCCGAGGAGTTTGTTGCGCGTTCGGCTTTCGTTGCATCCGGCGTAAATATTGCAATTCGGCATTTTGGGGACTCGGGAGTTTCGACACTTGGCTGCTTGTGCTCGTCGAGCCTGCCAGCAGCTTTACAAACGTTTGAGGCTTCTGAAGAATCTTTCGAATGGATAAGATTCGTGGGGAGCGAAGCGCGACGTTTTTTTTCTTGACCTTCGGGCTTTTTATCGCCGGGGTCACGATTATCGGTTGACCTTTGACAAACCGACGTTGCTGTCGATCTGTGACGACGCACTAAGCAACGTGGCGACTGGGCTGTTTCCTGCGACCGATGGATCAATTTATCGAAATTCTCGTCAAGGTCAACCGAGGCTTGGTCGGGGGGTGGCGAGTATTTTGATTTTTCCTTGACTCCTTCCCAAGGATCCGGAGCTTTCGATGAAGCTGCTCGACGCTCGTTGCGTCTGTGGAGCCTCCAACGACGCAAAATTACGTCGTCCTCCGGGCAAGACTCCTCCGAGGAATCGTCGTCGAAATAATCGTTTTCAGGAACTTGTAAAAATTCAAATTCGTTGGGGGATTGTATTTTTGGATTGGGAAAGTTTGGATTATCGTTTCGACGAGATGCGCGTCTTCGTTTTTCTTTCACAACGAGGGCTCGCGCTTCGAGGAGACGAGAATTATCCTCCGAGCGTATGAGCTCCTCGACGTCCTCGATGGAAACGCTCCTCGAGCTGGCGTACCGTTCTTCCGGTAATTGAAAATCCGCCTTTTTTTCGTCGACTCCGGAGGAAGCTCCGTCGGCCTTTTCCTTCGGTTTGTCTCTCGAAAATCGTCTTTTATTTTTTCTAATCGGGACTCTCGGCTTTTCGTAATCGTCCTCGAGATTGTCGGCCACGATTCCCGACGATTCGCTGCTTCGCGATGAAAATAATTTTTTTCTGATGACCTTGGGACTTCGCCGGATGTTGCGCACGATTTTTTCACAGTTCACACCGATGCTCGAGCTCTTGACGAACCGCTGAAGCAACGAGTCCTTCCTGACGACCTCCCCGCCGCCATTTTCATTTTTTGATTTAAAATCGATGCGAGCGCTATCTCGCGATGTCCGGCGGGCTGAATATTCGCTTCGAGTTTCTTTCGATCCTCCAAGAGTCTTTGTACATTTCTCCGTCTCCAGAATTCAATTTTTTTTTATCAATTCGGAATGTTGGTCGCTCGGGTTTGCTGCGTTTTTTTTTTCTTTTTTTTTATCAACGCGCCGCTGAGCAAAACGCTTTTCAGTCTTTTTTATCACACCACTCGGGGGTGTCTCCTCACTATCAAAACATCAAATTTATCACGCAATCACTTTTCCTCGTCGCTGAACGCTGTTATAATAATTGTTGCCTCGCGACCTTCGTTTCGTTCAGTCTGCAGCCTGAAACACATCGAAACACATTCCGTTTAATTTATTTACTGAAAATTCATTTTTTTCATTCGTAAACAATTTCATGAAAAAAATAAAAACGATTTTTGGAGAAAAATGAAAATTTTTGACAAAAAATAATCGTCGAGGATAAAAATTGGCTGACGGATTTTTTTTAAAAATTATTTATTCGTTCACGAGGAGGAACAATTTGCTGAATTTTAAAAAACACAATTTTTGAATGATTTGGAAAAAAAATGAAATATTTATCGTCGGGGGACAAAATTGGCTGACGGAATTTTTTTTTAAATTATTTATTCGTTCACGAGGAGGAACAATTTTCTGAATTTTAAAAAACACAATTTTTGAATGATTTGGAAAAGAAATGAAATATTTATCGTCGGGGGAGAAAATTGGCTGACGGAATTTTTCTTTTACTTCATTCGGATCGAAGAAAAAAAAACATTCTAAAGAAAATTACGATTTTTGAATGATTTGAAGAAAAAAAATAAATATTCAACGTCGAGGAAAAAATTGGCTGTCGGAATTTTTTTTTTACTTCATTCGGATCGAAGAAAAAAAAACATTCTAAAGAAAATTACGATTTTTGAATGATTTAAACAAAAGAAATAAATATTCAACGTCGAGGAAATAATTGGCTGAATTATTCCTAAACAATTTCACGAAAAACTAAACATGACATTATTTAATGCTCTGGGAACAAAAATATATATGTATATCGTCGAAGGGAAAATTATCTGCAAAAATTCATGCTCGATATTCCGGAATTACTGCAATTTCAACAAAACAATAAAAAAAACTCGTTTGTCTTGTGCATTACGTAGAAAAAAAAACTCTTTGGTTCTCCACTTTTCAAACAATATAAAATAATTATTTGAACCCTACAAAAAAAATGATATCGCAGAAATTTCATTAAAAAACACTAATTTTTCATGGAGGAATTCAATTTTTTCGTTTATCTTTTTTTTGCGACGTAAAAATTCGAAAAATGTTTAAAAAATTCTCTGGATGTTAATTTTCGAAAAAACAATCGTTTTCGTGAGCCACGAATTTTCCTCCATTCACAAAGAGATATTAAACAGTGCATAAACATTATTCAAACATTTGCAGCAACAGAATGAACGCGATAATGATTCCCCATGTAATCGAGGAGATGATACGAAACAAAAAAACAAAAATGTGTATTTATACTCTGGCGTATATTTGCGGACATATGCATTTACCATAATTATCGAGTTTCGCGATATGCGGAGGAAAAAATATTCAAGCCATTACGCGGTTATCGTACCAGCCGCTGCGGTGAAGCTGATGCAACGAAAAACCCACACAGCTGCGAGAGAGCAGACCAAGTATTCAAATGCTTTTGTCAATACTTCCAACGATGGATCACTGACAATAAAAACGACCATTTTTTTCCCCATTCATGCCAAAGACTTCAGGACTATTTTTATGGATTCTATTTTTCAGACACTCAGCTACAGCTTTGCCTTCAAAAGTAATATCGTAGCATTGCATACCATTTTATTCCTCATCGTTACGAATATTTATACAGACACTAAATAAATAATCGATATAATAAAAAAAAAAAAATTAAAAAAATTGCTTAATCAAGATTTAGCACGATTCTAAAATCTTTCTCAATGAGGAAGTTATAATATATTTATTTTTAATAATTAATAATTAACAATTAACAATAATTAAGAATTCAATTATTTAATTTATTTTTAATAATTTTATTATTTATTTATTTATAGTAAATTAATATTTTTTTTTATTTTGGCTTCCTCATTGAAGAGAAGCTACGTGCTAAATCTTGAGAAAGCAATTTGCAGCATTTTAAATAAAATTTTCACTCATTTATCGATTTCTTAATTTTTTTTTCAAATTTCCAAAACTTTTTTAGAAAATACAGAAAAAGTACAAATTTCTACACAATATCTTAGAAAATTTGCAAAAATTAGAGCAGTAAGACGATTTTTCAAAAAACTCAAACTAAGTGTGCACCAGTGGGAGTCGAAAAAATTTGGATTTGGAGCAAAATGTAAATCTGGATGTTTCCTCGAAGCAGAGAGAACGTTTCGTCGTGCAGAGAAAAAGATTTTCATCGATCGCCATCAGGTTGGAGGAAAAGTGAAGTGCTGCCTTGGGGATGGTCAATTTTTTTCGTTGCCTTGGTATTCCATCATCGAGAGGTCATGCCCACGCAGCAGCCGAGAGGAAAAAAAGTACGAGGTGGTAATAAAAATGGAGTAGCAAAGTTTATGAAGACTTTGTGTTTGCTTTTATCTCGTAAAATGGGACAAGAAACCATGAAAATCTATGGAGACGACTCGTTGCTTGCAACATCGAAAAAACGATGTAATTTCGATTTAAAAAATTGAATGAAATAAAAAACGAGTTGAAAAATAAAAATTGAAAATATTTAAAAATAAATAAAAAAATTATTATTGCGACGCAAACGTTTCAACATTATTTTCAAAAATAAATGGAGGTTCGAGAGGAAAATGAATTGTTTGGCTTTTAAACAAAATGGAAAATGGAGCGAAAAAACTGACCAACCGGAAGCAAAATATTAATTGTTTTCGTCGTTTAATCAGCGAGGCAAAAAAAATTCCTCGCACGTTTTAATTAGTAGATAAGCAGTCGAGCTCAATGCAATAATCATTAAGGCCATGTATCGATGATTTTGTGAGCCACTAAATCAAGAAAAACGATTAGAAAANAAAAAAAAAAAAAAAAAAAATTCATTCAGCAAAGAAGACGAGACGTTTATCGCCTCTAAAAATATCTGAAGAGCGAAAAAATTTCGTAACCCGATGGACACGCCAAGAAAGACGAAGGGCAAGTTAAAAACGCAGCTTGAGAGTTTTTTTTCCTCAAAATTTAAAGGGAAACGCGCTAGACACTTGTTCGCGATATTGTTTGTCGTTGCTTTTGCTTCCACAAGTTTGTAGTGGTGGCACAAATCTCTGCCCCTCGTTTCGCCAACAGAAACTTATTTTAAGAACCAAAACGACGAGAGGGATCGCGTTGCCAGGATTCCTAGGCGTTCAACACGCTCAACATTGCCCTCGTCGTTCGTGCGCCGCCCGAGTCTCTCGGAGTTTGATCGGTGAGCATAACAAATGCTCGCAGTTACTTTGACCATCAGAGGATCTTAATGAAAACTAAACACACCGCATTTTCCCTTTTTTTCATTCCCTTTTAGACGATTTTTCAAATTTTATTAATTTCATCAATTTTATTGACTTTATCAAATTTATTGATTTACACAATTTTTATAATCTTTAGATTTTTTACAATTTTTACATATTTTTGAATTTTTATATCGATTTTGAAAATTTTAGCAATTTTAGTAATTGTTAGAATTTTTGTAAATTTTATTTATTTTGTCAATTTTGAAAATTTCATCGATTTTATAAATTTTATTGATTTCATTAATTTCATCGATTTTATTAACTGTTAGAATTTTTAATAAATTTCATTTATTTTATCAATTTTGAAAATTTCTTCAATTTTATAAATTTTATTGATTTTATTAATTTCATCAATTTTATTAACTTAGAATTTTTAATAAATTTCATTAAATTTATGAATTTTGAAAATTTCTCCAATTTCATCAATTTTATAAATTTTATTGATTTCATTAATTGCATTAATTTTGTTAACTGTTTGAATTTTTAATAAATTTCATTAATTTTATCAATTTTGAAAATTTCTTCGATTTCATCAATTTTATAAATTTAATTAATTTCATTAATTTTATTAGCTGTTAGAATTTCAAATAAATTTCATTAATTTTATAAATTTTACAAATTTCATCAATTTTATTAACTTTATGAAGATTAATAATTCCAATTTTTTATAATTTTGAAAATTCAATGAATTTCATCAATTTTGTTAAATTTATTTTTATAATTTTTGTAATTTCGGAAAAGGCATCCGGAGCAACGAAATAACGTTAAAAAGAATCTTGTGACATTGAGACGAGGTTTTTCGAATGAAAAACTCGCAGGCCGCATTAATTCTTATCAGTGGATGAGTGTGTACGACGTAAACAAGGAGTAAACATAATACAAGTTGCGTATGCAGTGAATACGTAGACTCGACACAAGGTGCAATTAAGAATGGAGTAATGCATACTCGTCACGGTGGTGGTAGCGGGAAATCTCGAGACAACGGTGAAGGTGGCAAAGGGGATAATGAGCGGGGTCTCAGAAGCCTTTAGCATCGATGTTTCCGTGTCCATAGAAAAACGTACATCTCAATTCGATTTTTGTGATGAAATGTTTAAATAAATTGAAAAAATCGACAAAGCAGCGAAAAAAAAAGGCAAAAAATTAATAATTTAAAAAATAAAAATGTCGATTCCATCGGATGGAGTCGAGAAATGTCAATAATTTCAAACGGTCACGACTGGCGCCAAGAAACTTTCCAGAAATCGGTTAAAAACGATTTTCAACGATCCGTTACCTCGGATTTGAAAAATTTCATTCCACCACGAGATTTCTTCGACAACACTGTGTTTAACTTTGTGCTATCGTAACGATAAATATCGTTCGAGCCTGTGTTTACAACTGTTTATTTAGAAAAAAGAAAAAAAAAAATATTCTCGGTGTCTCGCGGTTGTTGGTTGACAGAGATGCGTAACGCTAAAGATGAAAGGACAAAGAGCAAGCGATCGATGCGAGAGACACGAGACGACCAAGTGTCTCACGATTCCATCAGCAGAGAGGAGAGAAAGTACCTGTTATTCATCCTCTTAGCTCAGCCTTTATTTTTCCTTCTTTTTTTCTCTGCCTTTTTGTTTGTTAATTAGAAGAGTTTCTTTTTTTTTCTCTGTTTTTTTTCTTTCTTCCTTTTCTTTTTCTTTGTTATCTATTTTTATTCTATTTTTATTTCCGAGCGTGCCTTTTTCTTCGTCATTTATTTTTATTTTTATTTTTCATTTTTCATTTTTGCGTTTTATTTCATTTTATTTTATTTTATTTTATTTTGATTTATTTTATTTTTTTTTTTTTTTATTTTATTTTATTTTATTTTATTTTATTTCATTTTATTTTATTTTATTTTATTTTATTTTATTTTATTTTATTTTAATTTATTTTATTTTATTTTATTTTATTTTATTTTATTTTATAATTATGTATTCAGAATTGTGTTTTTCTTTAGAGTTTTTATTTTTATTTTTTGTCTGTAATTATTTTAATATTTTTTTTCATTCATCTATCTATCTGTCTCTCTCTCTCTCTCTTTTGCTGGCTGTCCTGTTTTTCCTGTGGGCAAACGTAGCTGGGTATCGAGGCGAGGATTTTCCAGTTTAAAAGTTAAACAAAACCCTCGTTTTTGTCAAATAGTCTGGCCTTTCTGTTATCTGGAATCTGTGAGTTTTGTATCGAAGCTCCGACGAGGCGCGTTGAGTTGCGACGAGAAAAAAGGAATTAAACGATGAAAAAAA